>BGPR01000155.1:257597-522966 GCA_013235015.1 Araneus ventricosus
CAATAAATGTTTTGTCCTAAAGTTGGGTGATTCTTGTAGCAGGAACAACAAAATGGTAGCGGGACGCGGTTGATTAAATAGTTGATTCAACATAGAACTGTGTGATAGCGAACTGTTAAAACAGAAGTGTTAACATGGACAGAATAAGTGTTCCTGAGCTTACTGGTACCAACTATTTTATTTGGTCATTGAAAATGCAAGTAGCCTTGAGTTTAAAACGGCTGGACTCTGTGACGACGCAAATGAAACCAGAAGGTCTAAGTGAAAAGGATGCATTAGAATGGAAGCAAAAGAATTCTGATGCAGTGGCTTACATTAAGTTGTCGCTTTCAGACGAACAGGCCTTGCAGTTCGCTGCAGAAAATAATGCCAAAATTTTGTGGGACAAAATAAAGTCTACATTTACTGGTCAGACAGAAGACCGTAAAATTGATGCAGGTAACGAGCTCAAAAATCTTCAAATAAACAGTAACGAATTGGCGAATGATTATATAGCTAGAGCAAGAGGTATAGCTACCAAGTGCTATTCACTAGGATTAGATGTCTCACCTCGGGAGCTTGTCTATTATACTGTTCGTGGTTTGAAAGGTAAATTTGCTAAAGTACGAGACATATTGAAAACTCAACGTGACAAGTCTATAGATGAAGTACTTGAAATCCTCTGTGAAGAAGAAACAAGCTTTAATTCGCCCTCAAGTACTCGCGCCAAAGGAACAAGCGCTGATGTATTTTATTCTAGAAAGTACAAAAATTCCGGTATGAAACTTTGTTACGTCTGCAGACGACCAAATCACGTCGCCAAGGATTGTTTTTACCGAAATCAAAAGGAAAGTACCACAACCAATCGAAGGAGAAAGGTGCATCGTAATAACAATTCTAAAGAACGCAACACTGCAAACCCCGTGTTTACAGCTGCTCCAAATGAAGAAAGTTTATGTGAAAACATTTGGATATTGGACAGTGGAGCTTCTTGTCACATGGCCAAAGACCGTGTATGGTTTGAAAAAATATTACCTGAAAGAAAAGACACTTATCTAGCAGGTAAAGATTTGAAAATTATATGTGAAGGGTTCGGAACCGTAAAAGCCAAAACTGTAAGTACAAAGTGTGGTAATCCTTTAAATATAACTATCGAAAATGTTAGTTATGTCCCCCAATTAAGATGCAATTTGTTGTCTGTAATATGTTTAATGGATAAAGGTTATAAAATTAAGTCGGATAATAATTGTGTATTGATATATGATAAAAGTAATAAGTTGATTACTAAAGCATTTAAAAATAATGGCAGATTGGAATTATATTTTGAGCCATTGTATAATTCTGAGTGTTATCTTTCTAATCCGTCTAATAGTAATTATGATATTTGGCATAGCAGATTATGTCATTTAAATGCTAAGTATATGCTTAAAATGAAAGACTATATTGATATTGATGATGTAAATTATTTTAAATGTGAAACTTGTGACAGAAGTAAAATAACCAGGAAAACTCATCCTAATATTGATATAAATCAAAGTTCTGAAATTCTTGAATTACTTCATGCTGACCTGTGTGGTCCAATCCAGCCTGAATCATATGGTGGTGCAAAATATTTTATGGTGTTGGTGGATGATTTTTCTGGGATGTATTTTACTTATTTTTTGAAAAATAAAAATGAAGTGTTTGACATATTTTCTCAATTCAAAACTAAGTATGAAAATTTAACTGATAAAAGAATTAAAAAATTGAGAACCTATAATGGTTTAGAATTTGTAAATGAGCAACTTGATACTTATCTTGCTAATTCGGGGATATTTCACGAAAAAACTATTCCATATAATAGTGAAAGTAACTGTAAAGCTGAAAGAGCGAACCGTATTCTTCTAGAAAAGGCTAGATCTTTATTGTATGAAAGTGAACTTCCATTAAAATTTTGGGCCGAAGCTATTAATTTCAGTACTCAGGTGTCTAATGTAACACCACGTAAAGGGAAAGAAAAAATTCCACTTGAAACTTGGATAGGTAAAAAACCGAAACTAAATTATCTTAAAAAATTTGGTTGCGTGGCTTATTTTCACGTTCCGAAAGTAATGAGGAATAAATTTGATGTTCCGGGAAGACGTGGTATAATGTTAGGATATGCTAGAGATAGGAGGGGTTATCGAATTTTTGATATCAAAAACCGAAAAATAATTGAGGAAAGATCAATTAAATTCAATGAATCATTGAAAGGTAGTACTTATTTGGGAAAAACGAAAGTTGAAACATGGAATATTGATTCATTGTTTGAATCCACTCAAGATATAAACGAGTTCGATCACAAAACAAAGGTAAATCACTTGGAAATTTCTGCTGAGCCAGCAGCAAACGAAAATAATTACTCGATTCCATTCGAAACGCCGGATGGTGCAACAAATACCGTAGGTGGTGAAATCGAAACTCCAATTGATCAGATCCCTGTCAGATGTTCGGAAAGGCTCAAAGCCAAACAGATGTCAACTAATTTAGCTTGTAATGTGCCTAATTCCTATTTAGAAGCTAAAAATAGTGCCGATTGGCAGAATTGGGAATTTGCTATGAAAAATGAATTGGATTCATTAAATAAACACAAAGTTTGGGAAATTGTAGACAGACCGGCGAAAACTAAATTAGTAAAAAGTAAATGGGTGTATTCCTTGAAACAAAGTGATAATGGGGAAACAAAATATAAAGCAAGGCTTGTAGCAGCTGGATCCAATCAAATAAAAAATAAAGATTATTTAGAATCGTATTCACCAGTCGTAAATATAGAATCCTTCAGATTATTAATTGCACTTGCATCTAAATTGAATTTGATGGTTAGGTTCTTTGATGTAAAGACTGCATATTTCTACAGTGATATAGAAGGAACTGTGTACATGTTGCCTCCGCCTAGCTTCGAGAGACTGGTTGGAGATGGAAAAGTTTGTAAATTAAAAAGGAGTATTTATGGTTTACCACAATCAGGTAGAAATTGGTATATGAAAATAAAAAGTGAATTAGAAAAATTTGGATTAACGCAATTGGCTTCTGACAATTGTGTGTTCATTAAGTCTGATGGTCAAAATATGCTTTTATTATGTATGCATGTGGATGATTTGGCTATTTTTTGTAATAATGATGAAATGTATCAAGATATTGTAAATAGCATTAAAAGTGTTTTTGAAGTGCATGAAAACAAAACCTCTAAGTTTTTAGGTATGGAAATTGTAAAACATAAAATTGGTATTAGTTTATCACAGTCTGAATATATTGAATCATTACTGGTTAAATATAATTTAAATGAATGTAAAAGTGTTAAAACTCCAATTGTAAAAGGGGAAGATAAGAGTTTCCCGCCTACAAATGAACTGATTGATATTACTATGTATCAGGAATTAATTGGTGAGCTGTTATATTTAGCTAATAGAACGCGACCTGATATATCATTTGTGACATGTTATTTGTCGCAATTTAATCATAAACCAGAAAAAAGACATTATATTTTGGCTAAAAGAGTGTTAAGGTATTTGATGGGTACAAAAGATAAAAAATTGTTCTATGATAACAATTTTGGCTTCGTGAATGCTAGCTCTGATGCCAGTTGGGGAAATGCAGAAAATGGCAAATCATTTTCTGGTGGTGTAATTTTATTACGTAATTCATTAATTTCTTGGAAATGTCATAAGCAAAAAGTGTTAGTCTCTCAACATGTGAAGCAGAGTTATTTGCAATTTCTGAAATTTGTAAAGACATTATTTGGATTGTAAATTTATTATCCGAGCTAAAGTGCAAACGATTTATAAATTCTACTGTAATTTTAAATTCAGATAGTCAAGCAGCAATTCAATGGATTAAAGGCACTCGCTCTTCGAATAAATCAAGACACATGAACTTGCGTTTTCACTTTGTGAAGGATTTATTGGAAGACAATGTAATTGAATTGAAATATATTCAAACTGAATTGTTAATTGCTGATTTTCTAACAAAAGCCGTAAACGAAGAGAAGTTGAACTATACTGTAAAAAATATTTCATTAACGTCTTAACTTTATATGTATATTTATGTGTTCTATATGTCTTGTAATATTTGTTTTGTTGAAAAAATGTATCACTCGCAGGAGGGGTGTGTTGGGTTGAGGCGAGCGAACTATTTTTCTTGCGCGCATGAATTATCTGTGTGAATCAGCGCCTGCCGCTTTTTACTTAATGCATTCCTTCTTCGAGTCATAACGATGTTACTCACTTGCTGTGTGCTTCGCTGTGTGCAATGTGTAATGCTGTCTTCTATATGTCCCTGTGTGCGTCAATAAATGTTTTGTCCTAAAGTTGGGTGATTCTTGTAGCAGGAACACATTCTTTATGGGAAAAAACCTTTGCAACAACCACCCGATGGATTTCAACAATTTTTATTTCATATGAAAGCTTATGACGTCTAGATATGTCATCAAATGTTGTCTGCCCCCCCACGAACCCTCATTTTTGAAAGAAAACCAAAAAACATATAGAGAATGTATGGTGGAGAAGTGTTTTTTATATTTCGTTCAAGAATGGAGGGTGGTGGGGGGCAGGCGACCCATGATGACATATTTAGACGCCATAACCTTTCAATTTAAAAAAAAAAAAATGTCGAAATCCGTCAGGTGGTTGTTGCTGTTGAACTGTCCAAAGGTTTTTCCCCATAGAGAATGTACAGTGGGAAAGAGTTTTTTCGATTTCGTTCGAAAATGGGTGGTGGGTGGGGCAGGCGAACTTTGATGACATATCTAGATGTCATAATCTTTCAAATAAAAAAACAACAACAAAAAAAAAAATGTCAAAATTGGTCGAGTGGTTGTGGCTGGCAGACTCGGTGAAGGTTTTTTTACCAAATTATTTTAAATATATAGATTTTTTATTTGTTCAACTGAATAAAATCTTCATTTCAATCTAAATTCATTGTATTTTTTATTTTAACACCACATATTGCAGAATTAATATATATTTCTACATTGTTTCTCTCATGTCATGTAATAATAGTTGCACATCCATCTTTCACTCTTATTTTAATTTGAGACAGTGACTTCATTGAGAGGCATTCTACTTAGATGGGGGTAAAAAAAAAATAGTGGATATTGTTATGTATAAAGAATTAACATCATTTGTTCATTCTTTAAAACCAAGCATTTGAGCTATGTTGTTACTTATTGATCTTTACGGATATAAATGTCAATTATTTCTTTTAAGTACTTTTATTCAGTTTCTTAATTTTGAAAAATTTAACTGTAGAAACATATTTTGTAGGATTTCCCAATCAACACAATGATTCTTTCTGCACAGTTTTGGCCATCCTTTAAGGAAGAAAAATTAAGGTTACCTGAATACCTCTGGCAAAACTTAAAAAGGTTTACAACTGCTTTTGAAGCTTTAAAAGGGAATCGATCATTAACATGGAAATCTCACTTAGGATCAGTAGATTTAGAAATTGAACTTAAAGGAAGAACACTCAATGTGACTGTAAGTCCAGTTCATGCTACAATTCTATGGCATTTTCAAGAAAAACGTAAGTGTTCATAATTTTGTTGCTACCTTTGATATGTATGACGTATGAAGAGTTCTATAATTTACTTTTGTTGCTTCCATTATTAAGCTCTTAATATAAGCTTCTTCTCTTTTTGAAATTATGATATATTGGCAGAAAATAGTAGTTAATAAAATATTTTGGAAAATCATAGTTTTTCAACAGTTTAGTAAAAATGAAATAATTTCCAAAAATAACTTTTAGCAAGTTAGTTTAACATACTTATTGGTATTTAGTAAAATATTATAAAACTTCACTAAAATATTAGAAAGTTGTAGCGATTATCATGAAAAATATCATACTGTGATCATATTTCACTGGAAATCTTTGTCAAAAATCAAGATCCTGATAAAATAATGAATATATTCCTTAAAAAAAAAAGGCTTTCTCCTAAATTTGCCTTGATCAGTTAAGATACCACCTGACAGAAAAATAATTTTTTAAACCATAATAGCATTTGCACTTCCAGTGCTTATGAAACCATAAATATTGGAATATCCTGCATTTAAATTCATATACAGAAACTAGCTTTCAAGAATATTTCCATTTATGAGAAGAAGCTGATTATTTATGCTGTATAAAACTGGATAAATAAATTGATGTATGATTAGATGTGACATCAGTGATTATATTTTTTTTTCATTTACTTTAGAAATGTATAGTAGTTACAGCATATTATAACAGAAACAATGTATTTATAGATGAAATGATAACAGCTTTTATTTTGCTGTAGTATAACCGCCATAATGAATAGGCTGTTGATCTCTCCAGAAAGGCTTGTTGCATTCCATTAAAAAAATGTATAAAACAACTGTTAAAGGCAAAATTTTAGTGAAGTTTCCTGAATAATTTTCTCTAAAAATTAAATTTCAGCTATCATATTATATTAATGAAGATCTGTATGTATATGGGATTTCTTTTTAACTAATGAAAAATATATGTTATATTTGTCAGTATATGTTTACTGTACATTTAATAGGAACCACCTTAAATATTTATAATAAAATCATTTTTAACCCTTTGTGGTCTATGCCACCACAGTGGGGGCATCGACCACAAAGGGTTAAGCATAACTGATGGTCACACTGCAAGATAGACAAGTAAGGCATCAATAAAAACATGTTAAAGGGAGAGAGCGGAATTATAGAATTATTTTTAAGAAACATTTTCTCTTTCTGGCATAAAAAATAATCTGCATTTCAGAAACTACAAAAATACCGTTAACATATTAATCCTCAATTATATCTATGGATTCAAAACCAGATAGATGTAGTAAGTCTGGTAACTTATTAATATATTCAGCTGTGGGTGCTGACCTAACAATGAAAAGGTAAAAAAATTAAGATTTCACTGAGCATTTCAATGTTTAAACTTAATTGTTAAGCAGCAAATTTTTATGCTATGTATTAAATTTTCATCAGGTGTCTAAAAAAACTTTTTAACAGCATCTTTTATCTGTTGTATAGAATACCAGAGAAAGAATGGGAAATAATGTAATCTTTATATTCTTGCAGCTAGATGGAGTATAACTGAATTAAGTTCTGAAATGCAGATACAACCATCTGTATTGAGACGAAAAATAACCCTTTGGCAGAATCATGGCATTCTTTATGAAACAGAAACTGATGTATTTGTTTTAATTGAAGAACAACAAACAGCAAACCGGGAGGCTGTAGTCATGATTGAGGAGGAAGAGGAATCTGTTACTGCGTCATCCCAAGACATGAAAGAAGAAGAATTACAGGTAAAGTTTCTAGACTTTCTAATATTGAGATGATTCATAAATAAAATTTTCTAGCTGAGTAATTAAAAACATTAATTTGGAGATAGTCTGCTCATGAAAAATCTTTTTTCTTTGAAGATTTTTTTATCTTTGAATATTAAAAAATGAAATTCACTTTAAACAGTAAAAGTTTTATATGATTCATAATGAAAGCATTTTTAAAATGCTTTTAATGTTAGCAATATAATTTTCCAGAACTGCATAAACCTTTAAACAAGTGAATTAGATATTTGGTTATTTCTGTCACAGCACATTTATTTATAATATTTACGATTTTAATTATTCTAGACAAGTTTGCATAAATGATATAAGATAATTTTATTAATTTCATGAAAAAGTTATAAAAATGAAGAAAATTAGGGCTGTCACTATAGTAAATGATTTTTCATTGAATATGGAAAGCTTCAAGAGAATATAATTGAAGTAAAATAAATTTTAAATAGCTTAAATTTATCAGAAGGGAATAAGGAATGTTAAAAATTTGTTCAAAATATCCAAAAGTGTTTCTGCTCATAACATTTAGATGGTTTGTTATATCCCCAAGATGAAAGCTTTCTGTTAGGAAGGAAAGTTTAAAAATAAAAAAAAAAAGTCCACTACTATCAATGCTTCTTTTAAAATTTCCTAAATTTAATTTTTAAAAAAATAATAATCCCTGTAGGTAAGGCAGAAGATCATTGCTATATCATAAATAAAACTATTACTAATATATATATTATTTATTAGTAATCCTTTTGTCCGGAGATATAAGGAAAAGAATATTTGATATTCTAATTTCATAAAAGTTGGAGCTACAAAGGAGCACCTCATTATTGCACCTATGACCATTAATGAGTTCCCATCATCCAAACATAGAGTAAGATAGAGAGCCTATAGGTTTGTAGGAGTGTTCCAACACTGAGGCACGCGAACGTTGGCAAAAACGAGTTTGCCAATATCGCTGGAAACTTCCGTCGTAATGTTATTCCTACGAAGTAAGCCTTACTTGCCGCGCGTCGAGCTGTCACTTTACATGAAAAATGGTTGTTTCGTGCTGTGCATATGGGTGTACTGAAAGATCTGTCAAAGGGGGTCATTTTACACTTCATTGATTAGTTATCTGTATAATTTTTATTCTTATAAATATACAAAAAAGTGTTTTAAAATGATTCTGAATGCGTAATGTGTAGTGCTCATACTGCAAAATAACTGTAATTTTACTTTGTATAATGCTTGTAAAGATTTTTTTTTCTGGAAATAGTGTTATTTATAACTAAAGTAATAAGTACAAAAAAGCCTAAATTGACAGATTTGTTCTATCGCTCACTAATGCAATTAAATCGAATGTTTTGCTTATTTCTGTACAATGGCGCAGTTTGGCTCTTTTCTTTCTGAAATTGGCGGGTTTTCTGAAATAAGCATAGTTTGTAATTCGACATTATAAGTGATTGTTTATAAAGAAAAAACCAATTCAGCTTGTTATAATTCTTCAGAAAAATATAAAAGCTAAATTTAGAAAAATTTATATAGTATATTAATTGCATTTAAGGTGTTTGATAATCTTAAAATCGTAATCTTGCATTTGTTTTCATCGTAATGCCTGCGGTGACTATATTTTAATTATCTCGCATGACTATTTTATTTATCTGAGTAAATAAAATAATACTTTCTATCAATGAAATTTGTTAACTACTTCATTAATTGATTTCAAATTATTTAAAAACATCTCATCTTCGCATTTTTTAATATATGTTTTAAAAAAATTTTCAATGCCAATCGTAATTTGCGTTCAATGCATTTCATTTTTAGATCGTTTATCTTATGTGTGACTGAACGAATTTTTAACCTCTTTTAATTAATAATACCAAAGGATGGTTTTCAAAATTGGCTTTGAATTGCCGATAAAATAATGAGATGCAATTTTCAGTTGTTTAAATGTTGAATGTGAATAATTAATACCCATCGGATGCGTCAGAAAAAAGAAACTGATGAGTATTTAAATGTCAAAAGGAGTTATATTTCACATTAAATTAAAATAGTAAAATTATTTAATATGGACTAGGTCCATTATTTTTGCAACCTTTGCATGTTATGAATATATTTGTTTGTATTTACTGTCAATGCGTTTAACATTTATTTTTGAGATTCAAAATAGTCTAATTAATTAATGCTTTCGTTGTTATATATAAGAACAAAATTATATACTGTCTCATAAAATAGAATTTATTGAAGCATATATATCTGTCTTAATTTCATTGGTATATTTTTTATGAATGCATTTCAGCTTTCCGAAAGATGTATTTCGTAGAAAGTTATGGGAAAAACAACTACGATGTGATAATTTCATATCAAATAACAGTACAAGAAATTGTTCGAAACATTTCGTGGCAGAGTGCTTCGGAAAGGAACAGTTTGGAAACATATTTCAGAAACGGGTTATCTTTACTGTTATTTCCTTCAAGCTTAAAACCATTAAGCTTATAAAAACATTACTTAAATATATTTCATTTGATTAATGATAATATAATCCATTTAATAATACTATCAATAATTAATTAATTAATACTGATAAAAATCAAGACTTAAGTTATTTAAATATGATTTTTTTTACTGTGACTTAAAACCAATATTCAAGATAAATTCTTTCCCGAACATTTAATTTTATAAAAATTTTATGGCAAAAACTAAGGCCGGCGGCAAAAAATTTTGTTGCTAAAGCTGTGGCAATCAGTCAGGGTACCAACCCGAACAACATATTAAAAAATTAACTCTACCCTAATTTTTGTGTCTGTTTTCTACTATTTCGCTGGACTAATACAGTAAGTTACTTTTCCTTTCGTAATTGTTCAGCCAAGTGCTTAAAACTCGCCAAACTAATGATTGAAAGCCAAACCATGGTAAACATGAACACTCGGTTTTTCCCACAAAGTTGCCCATCTTGGCACCCGTCTATGGTTTTGTTATCAATGGAGTGCTCTCTCTATGTAGTATCTTATACTCTAAGCATCCAAAGATGAGTGGCACATATGCCCCCCGCTGAGAAAGTTATGAGTAAAACTTTTTCTCTTACTAGTTTATTATAGATGATAATAAGGCTCATAAACAATTTATCTGATATTAGATTTATAAATCAATCAAAATTTTATTTAAACTACACAATATTTTCTGAAAACAAAGCATACACTATAAAATAAGCTGATGTAACACTGTGAAAAAAAAAAAAATGCAGAAACCTACAGTAATGGCACTACACACAAATACTTCCACTAGGAGCATTTTTATCCTCAAAGTATTTTTTCAGATTATATGTGTCCCATTAGTCACAAAAGGGTTAATAAGAGCCCTCCTGCCATTTTATATCAAAGTGCCAGCTACCATAGAGGCTGGCGAGCTACAATAATTATAAAATGCCAAAGTATGTATATGGGAAAGTACTACAAACTTCACTGTCCTTGGATGTGCTTGATAACTTAGAACCCTGAATACAAAAAAAGGTTAGATTAAAAATAAAATATGCTGTGAAATTCAGTAACAATAACAAAAAAAAGTAATTCAATTACGTCATATCTTTGTTGTATTAGTCTTGAACAATTTTTTCCCTCTTCCCAATTTACTTCAAATATTTCAGATAATACAAACTTATACAAGCTTAGACTGAATCATGGAAACTCAAACTTCAAATGTAACTTTTTTTTGCAGTGTTATTTAGATAAAAACCTTCAGTTTTTAATATCACTGTTTGAACTTTTCAGACTTTCTGGTCATTTATTGTTGGCATGCTTACAAATATGGAATCCTTGCCTCTTGAGCGGATTCACAGCATGCTTCGAATGTTTGCTGTGCAAGGGACAAGTACAAATGAGTGCTCTATACAGGACATGAAGCAATTCCTGGAAAAGAAGGTTAGGGACAGACAACTAGTGTACACAGCTGGAATGTTTAAGCTACCCAAGTTTGATAATTAAGAACCAATTATGTAAATATTGTCTTGTAAAATAGAAAAGTGTTTTGATAGTTATATGTATTTTTTAAATGAATAAATTTAATCGTTTTTGTCAAATATATTTAAAAAGCAATCTTTCTTTTATTGATCTATTTACACTTTCTCTACAATATGTATAATAAATAAGAACATTTATCTTGTCTTTGCTTTTTTTCGTCTTCTTTCATTAATTGGATTTCGTGGATCAGATATATCATAACGATCATCAGCAGGCAAATTGGCATCTTTTGCAAGAACCACTGTTTCATCATCTGCACGTAAACGATGGGCCAACCTAAAAAAGAAAATTTAGAAAAAAATATTATTGCAATTAATTCAGTATGAATTAGGACACTGTAATCACCACTAGATTATAGCAATAGGTATTTCTAGAAGCTTACAATTCTTGTGTACATTACTATACTCTGTTATGGTGACCAGTGAGGTAATGTTTCTACTATCTGTAAATTACGACATGCAGGATGAAAAAATCATTCAAAATGCATTACAGGGCCAAATGTTGGGCCTAAAATTGCCAAATTTGGCACATAGTTACTTCTTGGGTAGTAAATGCTCACTAAGGAAGGGTTTTTCAAAATTTTTATTAAATTTATAATTTAAGAAGTTAAAATTTTCCTTAATTTTGGAGCATATTCCACAAAACCCATTTTTTTAGCGCTTTAAAATTAAAAAAAAATAGCTTTTTAGTGATATCAATTTTATTTTTGAACAGTTTTTTTCTGTAATTTTAATAAATTTTTAAGTATATTTTACCAAAATAATCTTGTTGTTTTTATTACTGGTTTATACATGAACAGCATTGTAACAATATTAACTACCTTTTGTGTGCATGTTAACATTGTTATATATAAGAATAGGTTTTTTAAAAATATTAAAATAGACGATTCAAGTCTAAAACATTATCATGCTAGGGTATTTCATTCTAAAAGTTTAAATATCGTCTAGATTCTTTTGGAGCACTTCAGGCCCAATTATCATAACAAGAATATATAACTAAAAAAAAAAATGTCCTTTAAGTGATCTTACCAGGCTTCATTATCATCTTCATCTGACATTACTTCCTCCTCGTCTCTATGGACTTGTTTCGCTTTTTCCATGGAACTTTTAAACTTCTCTAAAAACTTCAATGTCTGTTAGAAAAGAAATGATAATCTCAGTAAAAACATTTGCTCATGAACAGGTAGGTAAAAAACAGAAATAGTTGTTACAAAAATTGGCTTGGACTGTACAGATAATAATTTTATACACTAGTTCTGAATAAATAAAAATTTATTTACACAATCTATTTACAATTTAAACATGATTAATTTTACAAGAAAATATTAGCCTGGCCGATGAGAAATCAATCCTTCATTCTAAATAACTATCAGGGTCTGCTGCTACTATTTTAGGTTGTTGATCATCAAACAAAAATATTATTAGGAGGAACTTATCTGAATTACAGCCTTCTATAAGGGGGTTGTTCCATCTATCTCAAATATGGTCCAGCGTCATGTAAATTTGAATATGGTTCTGTTTTTATGTCAGCGGTAATTTTTCACTCTGTTCAATACACCAACTCGCTTGTCTGCTCCTTTTCTCTTTTTTTTTTCTTCCTCAAAAGGAACGTCTACCATCCAGTTCTTCCATAGCCACAGTGGACTCACCCCCAAAGTTTACTATATTTCTGGCAACCCTAAATCCCTCTGGATGGGATGCTTGTCCCATCACTGGAATGCTACTGAGATGTGCTTTTTATTAGTTGTGCATACTAACTTTCTCACTAGCCAATCTTACAAAACAAAATGGCGAACCATCAGAATATTTTATACAACATTAGTTATCTTAACAACAAAATTTCTTCATAACATTATATTAAAGATGAATCGGATACATTTTTATAAGTTTAATAGAGGATGGATTGAAACGTTTTAACGAAGGACCACTTAAAAACTACTAAATTAAAAAAAAAATAATTTTCTCACTGCTTTACATCTGCGAAATTAGATATAAAAAATTCAGAATTCTCAATTCATTAATAAACATCACCAAGCAAATATTAAATTTTTAATAAAGTAATTTTTTATGGGTCAAAAGTATCAGATTTCTAACCTGTTCCTCTCTCTCTGATGTTCCTTTACGTGTAACTGGTTTTGATTTATACTTGGCCAATTGTTTATGATATTCTGCTAAGACATCATTCTCCTCCTTTTCTGGTTCTATGCAAGGATAAAATCAGTCTTAGATATTCAAATGAAAATAATCAAATACACAAATTTACTTGAATATTTAATAGTAACATTGTTTTAAATATCAAGTGAAATCAGTTACTAAATGAAACTGAAAAATAAACATGAATATAAAGAGTCAACTTATATAGAATATTCCAATATAGATACACAGCTATTTTATTTTAGCTATAGCTACACAAAATAATTAAAATTATGAAAAATAATTCAACTTTAATGACATTTGAATCATTAGTTTAACATATTTATCAAATTCGTTGATAGCCGATTCTACACATAACAATTGTTATATAAAGATACAAATAATTTTCAGTTTTAAAGTAAATACAAGAAAATTTTACAATGGCTAACATGGAAATAAAGTGGAATAGTGCATACAATTATATATAATTATTAATACAATCCAATGTTTTTTCTTATTACCTTTTTCAATAATTTCTTCAGGAACATCAGTTTTTTCCTTTTTCTTCCGGCTTAATTCTTTTTTTAACTCTTTGATTTGTTTTTGAATTTCTTTCCTAGTGAAAATATAACACAATTTAAATAGATATTAAATAAAAGTAAAATAAAACAAATTCTAACTAGCTTGAGCTGAAAATGAAATAACATTTTGGCACAGAAAACACTTTCTGCACTAGAACTATTATTATCAATAAATTTAAAAGTTTTAAGTATAAAATGTTAGACAATTTATTGAAGAGCACAGCTTCATCCGCAAACACTTGCAAAGCCATCACTTGAAACACGCTAATATTTTTATTAAAAAAGTAGAATTAATTTTAAAAAAACTAATCACTGACCTTCTTGCGAAGGCTTAAAGAAAAAAATGGGGATATCATTGCAAAAAAAACCCTCTCTCTTTCCCCATTATTTCTGCGGAGTAAAGTACATGTTCTTTGGATTTGCAATTTTAGAGGCATTTCGGATAACCCAGGTTTCGGTTGACCAGAGTTTGGTTAAGGGGTTTTTACTGTACTAGGCTTCTTAAACTATGGTTTGTGAGTTGTGACCCAAACAGGAAATGCACTGAAAAATAGTGTTCTCTTCAGTATTCTTTTAAAGGACTTTCAGATTTTTCTACTTTTGAAAGCAAAAATTGTTCAGAAAATCATCTTGACTTAAGGTATTTGATAAAAATTCATTAAATAAATATTTGAAATGAATTCAGTTATAGATAATAAATTATTTAGCATTTTATTGTAGAACTATGTGATCATGGCAAAATCTTCTGAAGGAAATGTGGTCACAAAAAATTTTTGTACCTAAAAAGGGGTGGTGATAGCGAAATTGATATCTTATTTAAACAATGTTGTAGTTATGGCACTTATTACTTGATAAGTGGCTTTAAGTTTCTTGTTAACACTATAAATCAAATTAATTTAATATAATTGCAATTAAAGTTGATGTCAACACTATATACTCAAAATGTTTCCTAAATTGAAAATTTATGCAATATGTTTTAACTGTTATATTATAACTGATCTGACAGGGAAGGGGTATACATTAAGGCAAAAGTTTTCCAGATTAGAATATTCAACAGAAGCCATTTTAAAATATGTCCACTATTAAGCTCAATAGTACGTTTTGGATGATATTCTTTGTGGGAATAGCATGAGACAAGAACAGATATTTCAGTTCTGTATTAATGATAAATCCCATAATGAAAGAATTTCTGGTTTTGAATAGGATGCTTTATTTATATGATTATGTGTACTTATAAAAAAATTAATTTACTGTTCAGCTTAAGCATAATATAAAAAAATAAAATAAAGAATACCATTATATATACAGTACAACGTCGCAAATCCGGAATCGTCGGGACTTCGGCAATTCCGGATTTGGGATATTTCCGGATCTTAGATCATTTCCATATTAAGAAGTGATTTTAACATCATAAAACACATAATTCAATTTAAATTTTTTAAAAACTTATTTATTACTTGTTTTCTTTGATTTATAAACATAATTAATATCATTTCTTTTTAATTTTAACATTTTTACAAAACATTTCATTTAAAGTGAGTTGCTTCATTAGTTTTGGTTTTTGATTCAGTAACTTCTCTTTTATTTTATGTATCGCCATTATGTCCGACTCCGAAATAAAGTCTCTTTGCTCAAGTCCTTTCATTGCGGTGTTCAACACTTCCACTAAGAACAGATACCGAAGTGTTGGAGTTCGTCAACACCATACTGCATATTTCGGCATCGGTGAGCTGACACACTGTCGGGCCTTTATCGTCGCAATGCAGTACTTCAAAGGCGTCATCTTAGGCAATTTCTTGTCCTCTTGACTTGACATACTCGTCCTAGTCCATACTCTTCGCATAATTTTGCAACAGCTGTGCCACTTTCCAACTTTTTGATCAGGTTGACTTTGTCCTTGATCGATAGAGTCACGTGTTTCTTTTTGTTCTGCTGGCTACAGTAGAACTCAAAGCACGCTTCGGCATATTGATAATGAAAGATATAAACCAGAAGATATTTAATAATAAAAATTAAAAAGCTAAATAAAATGTTGGAATCGTTCATCAAGCAAAATATATCAACTCGGATAAGAGAAGTTCAACATTCGCGAGGGCTAGTTCGGAATTAAAGACAACCGCGTCCATTCGTTCTGGGCAAATCCTGTGCGAGCCAGAAGGGAGGAAGTTGTGAGTGCATCTTATTTGTTAACATTTCTTATATTCTGGACTAGTTCATTTTGTGTGCTAGAGAGGGGAAGGAGGAAGGTATTGTAACTCCGCAATTTTTTGCAATAGCCCCTCCCCCCGCGATACCTTCGTCGCACATCGTTGTACATGTGGTTAAATCCTTTCCCTCCCCAGATGGTTACGACCAGTTTCTGCTGATTCTGGGTGCCGATTTGTTAGATAAAAGTTAGGATTGCATGTTTTTTTTTTTTTTTTAGGGGAAGGGTTTACGGAATGAAAAAGGTCCGGATTTTGGACGTCCGGATTTGAGACGTTGTACTGTACTGCTTTAATGTCCAATATATGATCATTTAAATGTTTTAATGTTTCATAATTTTAAAGCAAATACATAGACCTGAAATAAGTATGAACAATAAAACTGAACGGAATGCAATAATTTTGACCTTTGGGTACTTTCATCCTACTAGCAGATGAACTAGCTTTTTCTGTTCGAAAGATGCGACTGTGACTAATCCCACTTGGTGATGTGAATCCTCAAGAGTGAGTCCATGGTTGAGGACTCGTGATGAAGGAAATTGCGATAGCTTCTGTTGATCAAACTGACCAGGAGCACCTAGGTAGAAATCTACCTTAACTCTTTTATATGGGAATAAGCTGCCTTCCTGGAGGACTATCAGGGGAAAATGGCCCACATTTGTGTTTCACTTGGAGGAAAATCGCCAGCAGCCAGTCAGATCAGTTCAAAAAATCAGTTCCTTGAGAATGTTCACATCACTCTACCAATTTTTGAATAATGAGGTTAAAAGCATAGCATCTGATTAATGCTCCTGAGCCACAGAATACTTACTCAACCAGGCCACTAATGGGGTAATTTCAAAAGTGGATAACCCATATTTATTAGCACAAATTCTAAAAAATACCTCAATTCTCTAGATAATGAAAATTTTAGATGACAAAGTTTCTATTACTTGTCAAAAGAATCAGTTTATCCACTTTAAAAGCTCAAAGATATAAGATGAAAATAACTAGTCACTTGAAGAATAAAATACCTACCAAATGTGCAACATTAAAACTGATTATCTTCATTACAATTTAAAAATACCTTTTGTCCAAAGATACATCTGTTTCTTCTACATCAGTGTTTTTAACTTTGGCATCGTGATCTCCCATTTTTTCTTCAGTAGCCTTAGACTGCATTCTGTCAGCATGAGCCTTTTCAAATGTTTTACGTAAACTATCTATATACTGCTGCTTTTCTGCTGGATCTTTATTTAGATCTACAGCTGGCACTGAACTTAATTTCGGATCATTTGTGAGATCATGACTGCTTTTGCTTTGGCCCTTGTATTTCTGTATTCAAAAAATAAATACACAACAAAGAACAATTTAAAAATATATTTACAAAACAAATAAATATAAAATAATTAGTAAAATAAAGCATTGGTGATTTTATATTCATATTTTTAGACTAGAGTAACAATAGACTGTGTTCACATTACCATAGATTTTTAACAATACTTTTCAGAGGGTACTTTTGAAGCTTGAGAATTAAAATTATACAAGAAAAATCAATTGTGCTCTCCTTTTACTCTTGTCTTGCTTCAATTTGTGTTACCAAGCAGAATCCACTAAAAATAATACCCACACCCCAACCCTAAACAGGAAAGTCAAACAACATCACCATTTATGTTTGAAATAAAAAGGTTGATTTAATCTCCCTTACTATAATTATTAGAGTTTTGTACACAAAAATCATTCAATATTTTGTTTAAGTTTTTCAAAATGGAAAAACAAGTCTACTACATCACATTCTTTAAAAAAGTATCAATAAAATCATTTCCCCATTTTCTTCTTGTTATAACAAGCTATTTACATTGCACATATTTTTATATATTTCCAAACTTGTAATAATACTTCATATATACCAATACAGTAATAATAGCTTTAAAATGCAATTTGAATCATATTGTTTGCTTCAAATTTATGTAAAACCATACTTATGATAAAATATACTTATATACAATGCATAAGTTTTATACATACAGTTTTCTTTAGAATAGACTTATGCAAAAAAATGGATCAACAATAATTTTAAAAAATAAGAAGTACTCTTTTAAGTTATTTATTAAAAACAGAAGTTAAAAAGTAAATTTATTTGGAAAAAATAAATTTTACTAATAAAAATATCTGCTTTTGTAACATTACTTATTTTACTTATTACAGAAATGCAGGCTTGTAAACTAACTTACTTCAGTAACAGCCATGATTTCAGCTTCATCTTCTTCTGCTTCATCCCCAAATGATAGCAATTTAAAATTTCTGGAAAAAAAATCATAGAAGTTAACAGTTACTGTAGTCTTCAAAACATTATAAGTAATCAGCAGAGTGATGTAAAGTAAATATAAAATTTATAGCAAAATGTCATCTAAAAATCAAACAAAACAATTCACTGAAAATTGACTGAATTTTCAAATAAATAGAAAATTTTATTCCATCTCCTTGTATCACTAAGATTTCTACAAACATTATAGAGATTCTTATATTTATTCTACAAGTTGAATTGCAAATATTAATAACATTAATAGGAGTAGTGAATCCCCTACTACTAATTTTTCAGAAATCATTATATTTAACACAAAACTAGCTGTGTGGCCCGGCGTTGCACGGGCTATCTCGAATAATGCATCATTCCCTGACGGAAAGAAGTGAGGTAACGTGACACATGCCCAATATTCTCTCTTAAATAAACAAGGCGAAAAGAGCTGTTCAAACATTCCGCCACACGAAAACGTGTCAAAATGGACTATTTAAAAAAATACAAAAAGATTTGTTCTTTTGTAAAAAAAAAAAATTATTCCGTGTCCTAGCGAAATGAAAGGTATATCTCAGAGGTTCCCAACCTTTATTCCCTCGCGCACCTCTTGATTAATTTTTGACATATCCTCCCCCACCGTCTATGCTAAGAAGTTTTTATCAATAATTATAAGGGCTTAGAATAGCTTAAAAGTTAAATAACTCGGATTTGACATTTGCCTGGAAAATATCTGCTCGACTTATTTTATTTTTTATTGCATTTTTACAATAGTATTAGTTTAACGCCAAAACAAATGAAATCAGTATTGTAATAATTTTGCATTAACTTATAAGGATTGCTAATAATTATACTCCGTATTAATCAACTATTCAAGGGGTATAGTTATTAAATACCAAGGGACTTGGAGGAACAAAGTTCTATAACTTTTTAATCCTTTATGTTTTCTTGTTTCCGCCATTAACAACTTTATTTTGCGTACCCCCAAATGGTCCTTTGCTTACCACAGGTTGGGAATCTCTGGTCTATCTAATTCTAGTCTAGCTGTATGGCCCGGCGTTGCACTGGTTATCTCTAATAATGGGATATTCCCGGGCGGAGAGAAGCGAGGTCATGTGAGGCTTCGGGGTCCATATATTTTGATATGGCCCGCCTCTGTTTTTCTCACCAAATTTGTCACTTACTTTCCCCAACGAACGTTACGAAGTTAAACACCTTAATACAAAAAAGGAAAGAAAATGATTTTTTCCCGATATTAATGAATCCAAACACATAAGCTCTCTAAAAAAGAAATACTGAGTGACAATTGGCTATTTCTTTGTTCTTCTGTGTCTTCCGCTCTTCTCTTCTGGCCACGTTGTGCCATAGTTGACAATCGGCGGTTTCTTTCTTCGTCAGTTTCAGCAACTCTCCTTTCACGTTTTCTAATTGCCTGCTGTCTACGGGCAGCATCCCGTGTAAATCCACTTTTTCTTTTAGGCATCGGAAAAAGCGAGAATTGAACAAAGCAAAAATAGTAACTTCCAAATATCAGCTTAAAATAGCAGCTACCAGAAATATTTAAACTTGATCAAATCAATGAATAATGATTAAAATCACTAACATAACTAATCTACATCTTTCGGCGCATAACTTTACAGAAACAAAACAAGCCTATAAATTCGTTAAAATGATTCTGCCTGACGTTATATCACGGGATGAAAAAAAGAATTTATAACTTCCAACAATACATTTTTTATTTCTGTCAGCGTCACTTTTTTATTGTTATTGTAACAATGTTCTTTAAAGTAAACAACTTCAACAATAAGATATATTTTGAATTGCACTGTAACAATGAAAAGTATTTGTTTTAAAGTATCCAAAACAATGAAAAGTATTGTTGTAAATTAGTTTTTAATTAATATCTTTTTCACTAATTAAAATTTCGATATTTAAATGGCCGAAATGGATTCCTTGAATTATTCCCCATCTTTTGGTACTCTCCTCGCGCTTCTCCATTCGGCGGTTCGTGAGAAGATAGAAGGACATACATACATATGTTTGTTTACCTTCGAATTTTAATAGGATAGATAATCTATTAAAATAGAAAAGCTTCTTCAGAAGAAAAATATGCAACAATGAGACTCTAAGGCGGCCAAATGGAAATGTAACGGGCAAGAAGGATCTAGATGAAATATATATACAACTGCTTCAGAGACTAAGAACTGACTTCTAAAAAAGAAGTGCAGTGAAGGAACAGACGAACTCTACTACTAACCAAATTTAAGGTGATAATATCCTTGATGTCGGATGATATACTGAAAAGCAATGTAAAACAAGTTTTCCACTGATTCAATGTTAAAAAATAAATAAGAAAAATTGAAAAACTTCTAAAATTCAGCAACAATAGATAGTCACTGAATATTCTGTACAGAGATAAAGTCTATATATTTAAAATAATTGGCAAAACAAGAGGACTAGAACTTTACTTAGCTAATGACTATTACAGGGATTTATTACAAGAAAATGGGTTCAGCTGAAATGAGAGTTCTAAGAAAATCACTCTGTTCCCCCAAATCTACCTGGATGAGCCACTCTAACGAACAAAGCATGCACCTCGGGTATTCAAACAAAGAGGGTGAAAATTTCACAAGGGTGTTTGGGCTCTTTGTTGTTTGGTTTAATGGGCATTTCAGTATTGAAACAGTTAATAAAATGAAGATTAAAGTAAAATTATATTTTTAGCGCAAATGACCATATTACAATCACATTGGTTAATTTTACATCATTTGAGATCATTCAGAATTAAGAAAGTTAGGACTATGTAAACTACCATAACTCTGGAATATGATAGATTATCGTGCCATTACAAAGGTTCTAATGATATTTGCTATATAGAATGTCTTTATTTCTTATATGGCATATTTCAATAATTTTCTTTAACAATAAACTTGCATGAGAAGTCAACTGAAAGAAGGGAAAATATGGTAGTGGCATTAGAAATATATGTTCTGAAAATTTTATCAGACTATCAGAGGTAGCAAAAAACTGATTTTAAGATTTCATTTGCTCCATTAGAGTAATAAAGCAAAATAAATGCACTTAAAAATAATGGGACAGGTAAGTTCTCATGACTAAGGCTACGAACACACGAGTCGGCTACGGCGAATTCGGCTGACAGCTGAAAACGTGTTGGAGGTGTTCACACGGGGCGTTTGGCGAATCGTCGCTGCAGGGTGGCACTGCATATTCGGCTTTCGTGGCCACATTCGGTGTTGATCTTTCTGAGTGAGTGATATACGTGTCTCAGAAATGGTGATTTATTTGAATGAAGAATTTATTTGAAGAGCTCCCATCGAAGAAAACATTTATTGCATATAATGAATAAAAATTTCACAACTTATAATGTATGGAACTGTTTCAGAAAATTCTCAATTGAATTCCGGATAACATACATTAGTATATAATTTTTTATTTTCCAGTGTTTCATATATTGTTCTCACAAATTAAAGAATACCCTATGGATATTCTGCTTATCCTGATAAATAGTAGGCATGTAATTGAATTTCAAATAATGTTATTTTGATAAAAATTCCATTTTGAGTTATTTTTAAACAATATAGCAATTCATAATGATCATTGCATGTGTTATTTTGTAAGGAAAAAAATCGCTTTAAAAAGTAAGTAATTTCATATTTTACAAAGGCTAGGAAGAGAAAAATTATTTTTCAATATATTTTTATTTATGATTCTGAAGTCAAATGTTTCAAGTAAATTAAAAAAATAATAAAATTTGAACATGAAGAACTGAAAAGGTTATACCTAAAAGTTATAAGCTAAATATTGTTCAACTGACCTAAAACATTAATAATTTTCAACCGGTTCATTAAAAAATATATATTATCTGCTTTTTGCAAAGTATAAATATAAATATATTCTGAAATTTGTTAAAATTAAGGAAAAAATTGCACAACTTTGAAATTCACATCATTGAAATGATTAGGATGGAGTCGCCGAATTTGGACCATCTGAACGTTGTTTACTGCACTGTGGTGGAGAAATAATTTTAACGAAAAACAAGAAACTGAATTTTTTATAGCTTATTTATTTATTTTCAGAACATCGTAATTAACTTTTTTATGAAAATGGACTTTAAATTAGGAAAAAGCAAATTCCTTAATATCAAAAATTTGATTGGGACCTACATTCCTGATGATAAAACAGTGTAACAAATTTTATCCATCTAGCTATTCAAGTTTTTGAGTTATAGTGTTCACATGAAAGCGAACAGACAGACTTCCCGTCGACGGATTTTGTACAAAATTTGATAAAAACCTACAAATTATGTGTCAAGATCACATACCAAATTTCATCCCTGTAGCTCTAATAATTTTCGAGTTATCGGTTCACACAGACAGACATAATTCCAAACTTGTGTTTTTCGGACTCAAGGGGGTCTAAAACGTGGAGATTCATCAAAATCTCGAGTTCGAATTTTTTGACGATTACAATATTTTCTCTTTGTATATTTCCTATGAGAAAGTAAAAAAATTAAATGTAGAAGGAAACTTGATGCATTTAATGAATCAGCGACCAGTTTAATTAATGTATCAGTGAAAATCTGAATATAAAACGAGTGCCGATGAAAAGACTATTTCCTTGAAAAAAACCCGTCCCCTCATATTATCGTAGATACAAATTTTAGCAAAAGCATTTCTTCACAATACGCCTGTTAAAGATATTTATAAGAAAATAAAATATGAATATGCCTTTATAATAAAACAGTTTAATTAAGCTTTATTATCAAATAAAATGTATTATAATTATCCTTCTAAATAAAATATTACATTAAAATTACAATTCAATAATATTTTCGAAAGTTATCTCGAAAAGGTGAAAAAAATTAACTTGATATTACATTTTCATCCTGTACAAATACAGACACACTCGCTTTAATTATTTGTAAAAAATCATAATATCAGCATAACAAAATATAATTAATCGAAAAAGAAATAAAAAAATTTTTAAATCATCTAAAATCTTATAAGTTTTTATTTAACTTTAAAGAACAGAATCGGTGCTTGGACCTGCCATCCGTTTAGAGCGAAAACACTTTCATACAAAAACACGTGTGAACACGTCACTCGTTACTATGGGACCATGCGACGATTTGCCAGCAAAACCGGAGCTGCTTCATTGGGGAACGATGAGATGAGCGCGACGAGATCTGGTTACACGACTTTGCCGCGCAAGTGTGAACAGCGCCATTAAAGAACACGGGGTCATGTGTCGCCTCACGGCCACAGCTTTCGACGAAAACGACCCGTCTGTTCGCACCCTAACCCATAAAAACTACAAAATGCCAATGCTATTTTGATAAAACGCATTAAGAAAGTAACAAACGACTATAGTCATAATAACAATCATATATTGTGGCATCTATTATTTTAGGAAAAGTATTAATTATAAAAAAATAAAGCTCCTGGCCAGAAACGCCTTCAAAGTGAAAAGAAAGTTTTGCTTAAATTTGATTATTATTTACCAAATTACATGCATTTTCCTAGTTTGAAGAAGAGTTGTAACTTCAAATAATGGTTTTACTATAGTCTGCCCATTAACAATTAAAATAATAACTAGAAAACAAATAGGTATTAAATAGTTGGCCAAAAGTAAATAATTAAAAAAAATAAAGGTGGGAAAGCAGTAGTACTAAAGCTAAGATGAATTACATATATTCTTAAAAAAATAGTAATAATACATACTTTTGAACTTTTTCTTTAGGTTTTTCTGTAATCTTTTCTTCAACTTTTGCCTTAATTCTAGGGTCTATATCAGGGAATGGATTAGATAGAACCTGTTAAAAATATATTATTCAATATTTAATAAAATAAACTTTTTGCTAAAAATGAAATGACAATAGTTTAATAATTTTAAGAGATGATTTTAAAATCAATCAATGAATAATAATATCATACTTTAAAAGGTTATATTTATACCAAAACAACACTTAATATTGTTATTCTGTGAATTTTGAATGAATATAACACAAACAAATGTTTAGAAAATGAATATCCACATGGAAAAGATAAAAACAGATTGTACAGTTCACAAAAGAAACATACAACTTTAAACACAAAATAATGCTGGTAGCAAATTAAAACACCTGAAATTTTGTTTGTAGTACATCAAGAGCTAATTTAGTAAAATGCAAAACTACAAAACTATGCACATTAAAAACTAGTTATACTAAATTAATTAAAATAATCAGACCTCAGAAGTATTTTTTGTTTGATAGGAGAAATATGCTCAAGTTCAATACTAAATACACACACACCTTATTAAAAAAAAACCTAGAGAGAAAAATAGAGGACTTACTTTGGTTGATATTATCTTGTGAGGATAAAGTGGCCTGTCATCCATATCCACAAGGCCCTCTTCTAGTTTTAGCATATTGTACAAAGTATTGCCAGTAACCTAAAATATACACAAAACAATTTTAACATTTCTAAAACTTAGATAATAAATTAATTTCAAATGTGCTAAATATGTCCTTCTGACAATAGCTCTACAGTGTAAGCAAAGATAAGCAACGAAAAGGAAAATATTTTATTATAATAAAATCCATTTTAGAAAATTGAAGAATGAATTGATTAAATTATTTAAATTATCATAAAACACAAAAGTAAATTGAATTTCAAGTAAAGCAAAACTAATGATAAATTATATATTTTTTTTATCAACAATTTGCATAAATTTAATAAAAAATATTATATAATATTCCAAAAATAGATCTTCTTAAAAGGAACATGAGCAGCACTACTGAACTTCAAGATTTTGTTACAAACAACAGATCTTAATAGTAGAATATTTTTAAAATTATTCTACTTCAATTCCCCCCCCCCACAAAAACCAACTGATTTTTGAAGGAAATAATAATTTTTTTAATAGATAAATTGGCTGGGTCAATAAATGTATGCACAAGCATATGTATTCAGTAAATTAGATCAAAAACTGCATATAGTAAACATGAATTTCCCCCAAAAAATATCGACATAAAATATTTTAATTGAAAAACTCGTTAAAATATTGGAATTACAGACAAAAATATTTATTTAAAACCTCTCCTTCATTTAATATTAGATATTTAACAAAATATTCAACAAACTAGATGGTTGCATATACTCATTTCCATATGATAAAGTAATTCCGAGTTAAATATAATTTTTGAACAGGAAGTGAAAATCATGTTAGGAGGTTGTTTAAATTCTTACGTATTTTTTCTCTAAAATTCTTCAAGTTAAATATATATGTATATAATTCTGATGCAAGTAGAACAAGAACATATAAACCCAAAAATTGCCATCCTAAGAAACAGTATGATACAAGATGCAAACTTTTAATTACAAATTTGAGTGTATATATATACATAAAAAAAAGAAACATAACAAGACAAACATAAAAAGTTTTAAAACTTCTTTTATTTTTTTCAAATTTCATCAAGTTGTCTATTACAAAATATGTCACTGACAATGTTTTGATCTAACACATTGATTGCAGATTCCACTCCAGCATGTGATGTGGTGTCATCGCCAAGCAGCCAATCACGCGCTGGTGCAGGAAACGCTATGTTTCAATATTTATTCTCTAGTTACACTTTGAGTATATATGCTGGTATTGGCGTGAAATTAAGATTAGAAACTAGTTGTAAATGTTTGTGGTTTCGAATTATTTACTTACTGAAAATATAACATGAGTTGTTTATTTCTTATAGTTGCCATATGGGTAAAACCTATTCCTGTGTCAAGGCATTAACTATCAACACAACTTTACATGGCTGGCATTCAATGTGTTAAGTTTTGTAGAACTTACATAGCAGATATAAATAAAATGTCAAACAAGGGGGGGAAAAATCTTTTCAATTGTTAATGAAAAATGTTTATTCTCTAAATGTGTTATACACACAAAATGTGATTTCCATTCTTATGCTCACATAATGTATTTAACATTCCCTTAGGGGTAGAGATGGCTTTCTCCTTTTTCATGTACAATTCAAAAGCAGATAGCTTGTATTTGTATGCATATTTTCTTTAACATCCATGGATAAAGTATGCTTAAGATTTCAGAGATTAAATACAAAATCATTAATAAAAATCAAAAGATCATTAAATACAAAAAGATTGGCTCATTCACTTTAAAAGCCAAGTTTTCTAATCTGAAAGCTATACAATCAAAATAAATGGGTGCTATGATTGTTAAACAAGGCTTATTTAGAGAATTAGAAAAAATATATTTATATTTTAAGGTTGATTGAATTGAGTCAACAACTGTGTAGCAAATTTAAAAAAAAAAGAATTTTCAACAGCTGTATGACAGAGAGCATCAGTGTTTGATTGGGATTCACATTCTCATGTTGAATATTCTCTTCAAAAGTGAATTAAACAAAGCTGTTACGTTCTAATATTGTTTGTTCACCAATGACACAACAACAATATAGCTTTTTTCAATAAATAGCCAACAGTATTTATTCACCAGTCACTATTCCTTTAACTTTATCACAGTGTTCATGAGCCTTGAATGCTATATTGCTGAGTAATGCTTGGCTTCTGGAACATACTGATATACCTACATCTTTTTTAATGATATAAAAAGGATATAAGAAACTTCTTTCCCTAAGGTATTGGAACATCCATCTTTTGCTTATTTCAATAGATTTTTCATTCTATCATTAATATATTACTGTCTGTAATCTCACTTTTTAAAGAAAAATTTGTAAAACTGAAAGCAAATTAATGACAGAGGTAAGTTATCTGATTTTTTTTTTCAGGTATGTCATCTGGTAATTATTTTTCAGTATATTATTAACCTATACAGACCTTCTTTATTAGTAATGCTTTTGTTAAGCATCTAGAGTATGCTTTTTCTCCTAAGAAGTCAAAACTGAATTCAAATTACAAAAATCAAATCAACAAAAAAGACTTGATTAGATAGAAGGGTCAACTGAGAAGAAAAGAAATGTTACAGACTTTCCATTAAAATTCTTTGTACTGTTGACATGCAATTCTGTTTCAAAGAAATTGTGGTGCAATGATTATCATGAATATTATGCCATACCTTAAGGAGTAAAGATAAGAAGAAAAAAAAAAGTTAGAAAATGATAAAAATGAACTTGCAGCAAGCAACTTTTTGGTCTCATATGATAAAAATGTTCTTTTTCTCCTTAATGGTATGAAGAAATATGTTCTTCATTTGATAATTTCCTATTCAAAAAATTTTTAGTGATTACCATATACATAAATAAATAGATTGGGTATGCAATATTTACTTTTCCAAATACTGTATTTTTATTTTGCAATTCTGGAGTTGCCCCCAGGGTGAAAAAGAACTGACTTCCATTATCATCCTTCCCAGAATTAGCCATAGCCACCAGACCACGACGAACAAAGCGCAAACGGGAATGAAATTCATCCTACAAAAATTTTACAAGAGTTAATTAACAAAAAGTTAAAAATACACGAAAACTTAGTCATCACACAATTTTTTGAAACTAAATCAAACCTTGAAAGGATGTCCATAAATTGATTCACCACCAGTACCATCACCCAATGGATCTCCACCTTGCGCAATAAAGCCTTTTATGATACGATGAAAAATTGTTCCATCATAATAACCTTCAAGACAGAGTTGCACAAAGTTGCGACAAGCTTTTGGAGCTTCCTTAGACCACAATTCAATATCTATATCACCAACAGTTGTGTTCAAAAGAACCTGAAACATAATAAATAATATTATAACTAATTTCTTAAAATAATACAAGTTAAAAGTCACCTCCAGAAAAATTCGAGCATACTTTACTATAAATAAGAATCTTCTGAATAAAACAGCATAATAATTCTGTATACATATGTTCTGCTGTATTGTACAACATTCAAAACTTACAAATAAGAGAAATCTATACTGAGCAGAGGTAATAAAAAAAGGTTCATTAATAAAAACAATTTCTAAAACTTTTTAACAGATAATTAAAAAACAATCCGAAACAAGCTTTGAATACTGCAAAAATATATTATAAATGAAAAATGTATGTGTTTATATTTTTACAATCTATATATTTACGGTAAAAATTCGGCTACAGATCAAACATTTTTTTTTATCATCAATGTTAAATTAAAATCTTCATAATATGTTTTGTAAATAGAATGTTATGGAAGATACAGAATTATTCTTAAAAATTATTATTTGGGAAAAAAAAAAAAAAAAAAAGCTACAATTTACCCCACCCCATTTTCCCCATCACACTCAACTACCCGGACTTTTCAGGTATCCGGAAATCAGCGTTTCCCGAGCATGCCGGTTGGTTAAGCTTTTACAGTACATGGAATATTCTTGCACAAAGATTTTGGGATTAATAGCATAATAATTTTCTGCCACAGGGATGCTTCTTAATACAAAATATTACTAAACACTTTTTTACAGATTAATGTTAATATCTAAAATAACTATGCTTTACATACAATAATATCCATAAAATAAAAAAAAAATTTTTTTACTTATAAAATGTTATGGAATACCTAAATTTACTCAAACAAACACATATTCTTGAATTAAGATTAAATTGATAACAGGAATAAAAATTCTCAGTTTTCATAACTTTAAGATAATGATTTTAATCTAATTATATTAAATTTATGAATATAATTAGAATGTTATAATTAGGTAAAATACATAATTCTTCAAATTATATAAGATAGACATACAGTAAAAATATGACAAAAACAGCAGAAAAGACTGGATCAGGAGTAAGGTAAATGCTCCAGTAGTGGGCCACTTAAGGGTATTTCTTTAATTATCATCTAAACTTTTGAGAAGTTTCGCTAATCTGTATTTTTTTATGGTTGTTCAAACTTTTATCTAAAATAATAATCACCTGAAATATCAAAATAATTATAATATATTTTTTAAAAAATTAAAAACTTAGATCACTCCTATGCACCAGAAGTGGGCATAGCAAACTTTTGATGTACCAGTAGTGGGCATACCAAAAGTGGGCCACCCAGATTTGTCAATTGTGCCAAAGAAAAAAGAATAAAATCATTATATATAGTAGTAATAACAATACATTAACATTATACACTATAAAAAATGCATTAAAAATATAGGTATTGATATAGGTGAAATTTTTTATTTATAGATTCTAGTCGCATGAGATTTACATTTTCTCTCTAACAGCCAATTTTTTTAAGAAGGTATATGCTAATTATCGATCCTTCATTTTAAGTTCTGTTTGGGGCATTATGGATATTAAATCTTGATATTTTATGTTGAATAAATATTTTTTTTCTTTTATCATCTTCCCTCTGCAGCCAGAAAAGAGCCCTTTTAAATGGTGATGGAATATTTTTCGATGGTCCAGCAATGCGATAGTTATTATTGTCTGCCTCGTTACAGAGCCCAACTAATTCTTGAATATCTATCTTTTCCTCAACAGTACTATAAAATATTTATTATTTAAATAATTGGTCAGAATGTTCCATTAGTGTACCAATAGTGTATCAGAAGTGAGCCATGTGGCCTACTACTGGTTCTGATAAAAATAAAGCAAATCTAATTAAATAAAAAGACTTTACAAGATATAACCTTCTTATTAAATATCACAAAACAGTCTATGTGAGAGAAAACATGTACTCCAGTACTGGCCTCCCTAGGCCCACTACTGGAGCATTTAGTAAAACATTGATCCAAAAGTGGGCCACCCTTCACTATCCATAAATTATCAATATTATTTAATTTAAAGATAGTTTATAATACATTCATTATATAATCAAATAATATCAATAACAATTCATTTTAAAAACAAATAGAATGTATGCTAAAAAATAGTTGAATGAAGAGTTACCTCTTAAGGAAATCGCTAAGAATAAGCTAAAAATGCTTCTCTCAGAGACCAACTTCAGCAACAAGCTTTCTAGCTCCTAACTAAACAGGAAATAAAGGCTGTGCCTTTGGTATTTAGTTGATAAGGGTTTCAGCCTACCAGGGGCAGATCTCTTATTTCACTGGAATGTTGGAATTTCTTGTTTTTCAACTTAAAAATTCAAGTGGCCCACTACTGGTACGTGGCCCACTACTGGAGCACTTACCTTATATAAGGGAATGTGTTAAGGTTAACATGTAACTAGAATTTACCGCATATTCAGAATTTATATTTAACCCTTTGCACTCCGAAAGATAACAAGATGCATAATTATATATATGCGAATGTCAAGATTGATTTAATGCTTTAGGAAGCTGAAAAATATGGTTATTAATTTGTTTCAATTCCGAAAAATTAATCTGTGTGCTTTTGTTATCATATGGTTTTTATAATAAGGGCTATCCAACAAGAATGTGTAAAAAATGCATAGTTCAAAATGTCGAGTCTGACTCGACATAAGAATGCAAAGGGTTAATAAGATGCAAAGAAACATTATAGATTTTATTTATAGTAAGATTAACAGCCAATATGAACTGATCAGGTTTTTTGGCATAAGTTTGTTTAGCAAAGCTTGAAAATAAAGTAACAAAATAGTTTCTATCAGAAAGTTGGATATGAAAATAAAATATAAAAAAAGATTTTCTACTTTCTTACAGAAAGATATCAACATTGAACCACTTATTAATTCTATAAAGACAAAAATAGTATTTTAAAAAGAAAAATAGAAGAAAACGCATTTATTTAAAGGAGGGAATAACACTTCACATTTTGCTGGTAAGAATTTTATTATTAGGTAAAATGCCTGAGAAAAATACTCGTGACTTTAATGTTTAAAAATTTTACACAATATTAAGTTTCGAATACTACCTTTTAATTCACACAGTAATATCAGATGAACCTTAATATAAGATGATCAAAATGAAACACATCAGTTTATTCGTGTTGATTGGCCGTCTAATCTGCTTATTGCTTGGTTAGCGATTGAATTTTCAAACTTTAAACGGTATATAGACGTTAGATCGCATTTTCCATTCAAAATATACATTTTTCAACAAATAAATTCATGTTCAAACTATAAATTTGAAGAACAAATTACCTTTCCGTTAGTTGGTGGTTCTTGAATATATATATTACTCATTCTAATAGCAAATGGCTTATGTAACCTTTCTAATCTAAAATATGTTCATAGCACTGTATAATACAAAATAATATTAAAAATATAATTATTTATTCATTTAAGAAACTCGGCAACGCTTCAGTATTCCGCCGAAATGGATTAAATCAAAATAACAACAAACAGTGTGAATTGCCAACAAGGATAGTCAATTTATTAAATGTCTTAATTTTACGAATTTCAAAATTTTTAATTAGAAATGAATATTCTATTAAAATTAAATTTTTAATAAATTCGAAATGAAAAGTACTTAGAAATGAAGTCTTTTGATACTCAAATTTACAAAAATGTTGTGCTTCCAGAAGTGCTTTGGATCACATTGAGAAACGGAAACTAGTAAAATCCTTGTAACCTGGCAGCGTGTAAGTTTCTAGCAGCCTAATAACACCAAAATATTCATGTTCATCCAAAATCAGATTTTACTCTTCCTTTCTAGTTTCGTTGTCCTGACAGTTGAATTTTAAAAATTTAACTGAGTACTATGTCAGCTTTCTGAATTTACAAAGGTATTTAATGACACTTATTTAAATTTCTTCTTTGCTTATACTCTTTGCGCCATTAAAGTAATCGTGTTTTATATTTATTTTGTTTAGTATAATTCGTGTTTTTCTTCAACATACAAATGTTATGCTAATTAAATCGTGTTGCTGTTATATTTTTTCGAGTTTCTATAATTGCCTTTTTTAAAATTATGAGCATATCTTGTATAGAATGTGTTTATGTAATTATAACCATAGTACGTATGGTTTTAAAAGTTTTTCTATTTTGCTGACATAGTTATTTATGTAATCTTTGAAATTGTTCTAACAGTTGCCGTTATTTTATGACTTTCAAAAATGTGATTAGTGATTTATAACAAAATACCCTTCCTCAGTAAAATTAAACCCATGGTTCAACATTGTGTTGACTCTTCATTATCATGCAAATTTCTTTGCTATATATAATTTATGGTATCTATGTACTGGTTCTGTGAGGGTTTACTGTAAAATGAATATGCATTGAGAGTTTCCTTATTTCTCTTTTTTATTGAATGTGCATTCTTTGAGAAATAGAACTGGGAAGCATTGAAAATATTGTAATAGCATTTGTTCCCTATTGGATTACAAAAAAAAAAAAAAAATCTTTATTTAATAACAGAATAGCCAGTTTTGGATATTCATTTTTAATTTCACTGAAAAAAAGAAGAAAGTTAAAAAAAACAATATATGAATAAGAAATAATTTTAAATCGATTTATGAAGTACTAATTTTTTCCCTTGAGAATGAAAGAATTCCGAACTTTTGAATATATATAATGAATGGTTTAGAAAGTTAAATATGTTTTGATGTGTTACAAAATCTTTCCATTTTTTTTTTCTCTGTTGCATAACATTTTTGAAATGAATGAGCGAAATAACAATTATTTTAACTTACTGCAAGTCCTGTGTAAGTGCTGTTTCAATAAAACAAGCATCTCGAGGGGAAAAATTTTTTATGGCAAAAATATTAATATAAGAAAATATTATATTAATATTGTAGCTAAAGTAATACAGGAAATTCATTAAAAATGTAAAATTCTCATAATGAAGTGAAATTTATGTAGTTATATAAAATGAACGTCTGAACTTTTTATTAATTTTATTTATTTTGTAATATGGTATTGCTCTTTATAAATTTCTAAATCATTTTATAGCTCGTATATCATTCTGTGAATTTGATTCAATTTGTTAGTTAACAGTTAAAATGTGGTAGATACAGCTAATCTAAGTTGTGAAGTTTATAATAAATCCCTTGTTTTATGATATGAGGTTGCAGCTTTTATAGAACATGTTTGAAGTATTGTGTTTACTGTGCTAAAGAAAGTGACATTTTATGCTTAACAATTTTTTATGCTTGGTAATCACTGATCTGAAATTTATCAAAAAACATTCAGGTTCCTTTTAAAGTTAAACAATTATTTGTCTTCATACTTACATCACTTAATATTATTAATTTAATAAGAATCCCTTATTTTAATAGGAATAGGGTTAATGTGGAGTTTATGGTACCCTCTTACTTCGTTCCTCGTAGGGTCCCCAACTCTGGCGCCAAGAACGGAGATGAGAGAACGTTTGTTTTTGTTGTGCAATAATATTTTTAATGAGTGACATCTACGCATGCGCAGAAATTAATCTTTTCATCGGTGTTTTGCACATCACGCTATATTGCACCTCGTTTCGATTGGACTGTTTTGTTCATGTCTTCGATGTGATTGGTCGATTCATTCGAGTTTGAATAAAACTTCGTTTGGAATTCTTCGGTTTAAATATTGGTTCAGTACTGTGTATTTTATACTGTGTGTTTGGTGAATAAGCAAAGCTACGAGTATTCCGCTATGCTGAAAGCGAAGCCTCTGATGTTTTAATTTTTTAAAAATTGCCCAGTACACGCTTGAAATGCCGCAGGCATTGCGTGCGGAAATTCTCATTTTTGGAATTTTTTTAAAAACTTAGATTCTTAACGTTCAATGAAAAAGCGAAGGTACTAGTTTCCTGCTATGCTGAAAGCGAAGCTGCTGATGTTTTTTTAAGTTATAAAAATTTGCCCGGTACACACTTGAAATTCCGCAGGCATTGCATGCTCAATCTCTCCTTTTCAGGTGGTGCATGCTCAAGAGAGTAATAAAAAGTGCACTGCATATCCAAAATAGTATTTGGAGATGGCACATGAAATTGCGCCAAGAAAAATTGGTGAAAATGTAGGTTGGTACCGTAAACTCCACATTTACCCTCCATTATTTTCAGACTAGTTAATCTCTGATAAAATTTCCATATCTTGTATGCTGACATGACACATTTCCGCGGAAACGCGGATCGGCATCGGATTTTATCATTCTCATTTTTCTTTTATATTGTAATTCTACAATATTTTTAATATCTCAAGCACTTTTTATATAAATTTATTTATTTTATTCAATTAATGATACTTATTTTACTTCTCGGTATTTTAGTTTGGCATGATTCATTATTTATGAAGTTCAGCTTTTTTTGTTCCAAGCCTGCGTCATGTCTGTGTATGTAGTAGTCTTGTTAAATTTTGATGTAAATTGGGTGGATTTGAAATGCATGTCTAGCTTTGGGTGTACATGTTAAGTGCTGTATGCGAACTGTTTGAAATATAGATTCTTGCTTAACCAAATCCATCCTATAGTGATAAGACATAAATGGGAAGTTTAGCTTTAAAAAGAGCAAGAGACTGATTCCTTTTAACCTTTAGCTGATCCACAAATGGTGTTCACATTGAATATCATTAACCTACAAAGAAATTTTGGAAACGGAACTAAGTTATAAAAATAACTTATAGTGTTTATTTATATCATTTTATCCATGGTATACAGCTCAAATTCTAATGAAATAATTCACAAATTATAAGTATAAAAATTTTCTTTCATTTGATTATACAGTGAAACCTCGCTTCACGAGTAATTCTCAAAACAAGCACAAATAAATTTGAGAAAAATAACTTGCTTAACGAGCGATGTTTCGTATAGCGAGTGATGAGAAGAGGAACTTTTGAGCCTACTACTGTCATTATCAAACATGGTGTTCAGTGACGGGCTCTTAGCAAATGTGGTTTCTAGGGACCGACCTTACTCTCAGAGAATATTAGAAATATTACTTCTACATCATTTCCTTCCTCAAAATGATGGAAAATGCACAGGAAGGGTTACCAAGAGAACCCTCACTTCTGCTTCGAAGCTTTGGTCAGAGAGTATTGTTGAATGTGACACTGAGAAGTCCGAGACAGTACCTTGTGGAGCCTAGTCAACGAGATTGTGTCTTTGGCCAAGATTAGGGGACTGGAGGTAGGTGGATAGTGATGATATCAATGATCTTGTGGAAGGGCACAACCAAGAGTAGATCACCAAAGAGCTTATGGAATTGTGTTTCATAACAAGAAGTTATGGAGGAGAGTTTATCAGAAGAGGTGGAAGTAACAGTAAAGCAACAATCTGCTAGCCTAATCAGAGAAATGCTGAAAGCATGGGAAACTGTTGCATCATACATTGAGAAGCATCATCCAAATAAGGCATTGTCCATGTGTGCTACAAATTTATTTTATGATCAGGCCATGTCGCATTTTCATCAAATTTTGAGACATCGGCAAAAACAAATGTCTAGAAGCTTCCTACTAAAAGGCATTTAGGTAATCATAATTCATATAAAAAACTCAACAACTCTCTTAAAACCCTTAGAAAAATTGGTAAAATTTCTAAATGAAGCATTGAACTCAATCCTGCAAATTATAGTATGTATCATAAAATAATAAACTTATTATTTTGATATTTTTTTCTGCATATAATATCTGCATTACAAGTTGGTTGATTTAGCTCTTAAAGAAAAGATGACGATGATTTACGCTTCTCAACATTCTTTTATATAATTTTCTTTGAAGAAATGCTATACATAAAATTTTTTTGAATATTTTTTTGGCTTGGAACACATTATTGTATTTTACATTAATTTATATGGGAAAAATTGTTTCACATTACAAGTAAGCTTCTGGAACGGATTATGCGATTTAAGCGAGGTTCTACTGTATATTGCATTTTATGATAATACGAGCTGCTTTCATTGACCAGTGTGTTTGCTGGGAACATGATTTCAATTGAATCATGCATCATTTTATATTCATGGTTCCCTTAACAACGTAATTTTAAACTTCAGATTCTGGTAGATATTTTATCCATGTTCTATTAGTGATCTTGTACCTGTTCTGTTCACTGTGTATATAAATGTCCCTAATGGAGTAAAATATTTGACCATGCCCTGTAACATCTAATTCCATGTTGTCGACACAATGTTCACATTCCTCTTGTAAAATAGGCATTTGATTTCAACATTAAAATGACACTGCACATTTTATGGCCAGCGGTATGTTAGCGGGATTAAAAATGTTGAAAAAAGAATGAAAATGTAGCAACCATAACCTTTTAGCTTATTTTTCTTAATATAAGCAAAGTAATATCTCAAAGCTTTGTTTACAGATTTCACAAAAATTTTGATGAAATACCTAAAATATGAAAGCAAAATGTATTTGGATGTATCTTGGATTACAACAATGAAAGAGAAATATGCAATTAAATATTTGTTTAAACAATGAAAACATTTTGAATTGTGTTGCAACAATGAAAATTGTTGTTTTAAATTATACCAAATAATATTTTTAAAAAATTATTAAAATTTGAGAAAAAAATCATAGGACAACTTAACTGATGTCATTGAAAAGATAATTTTTTAAATTTTCAGATGGTATAAAAATAATTTTTGTGCTGTAATATGTTCAAACATTATTAAGTAAAAGTGCCAACATTTAGCTTAACTTTTAATTAATTAAAATTTCAAGAAAACCCCTAGCTCTGAGGTACACATTCCCACCCAAATGTGTGTCAAATTTCATTGCTCTAGGTGTAGCGTTCTGTCCTGTAGTGTCAACACCCACATTCTCCTTTATTATTATAGTAGAGATGCTGCATTTTTTTTTTTTATTATCATTCTTACATTATTTGTCCCATTCTTGAACTCTTATTTTTTAGGAGCACTGAATATAAAAATTCAATTCAGTAAAAATTGGTGCATTTCTTAAATGAATATCAGTGACTTAACTCCAGAGGAGACAAGTTAAGGCTAATTTTCTAGATGTTGAATTTCATCAAAATTGCTGCAGCTGTTCTAAACAAATATTCCTATGTGCATTTGTGGTAATTGTCATGTTTAATGGTTCACTACAAAAGATTTAACCCTACCATGTTTTTAGTTTGACAAATTGAGACATGTTAATCAAGTTTTATGTCAAGTGGTTTATTTGTATTTTAACTACTCTCCTACCCCTTTACTGGGCGACAGAGTTAGTATTTACCCCCACAGTACTTTTAGTTAATTAGTGAGGAATGTGTGTACTAAGTTTCATCTCAATTGCCCCAGTTATTTAGGAGTGCTGGAACAAACATATACACTTGGAATTTCATATAGGTATATCATGTGCTCTCTCTGTTATAACCCATTACTTTTTGATTCCTTTAGACCAGGTACCCTGTATTTATAGATGAAATTTATTCTATTTCATATTAATATGTACGTCAGTTTTATTCAAAATTAAATTGATTGTTAACTTCAAAGTAATTTCTAAATTCTTATTTGTTAAATTAGTTTAATATTTTTTCAGATGCATCAGAGGAAAGAAAAAGGTGAAAGATCCTCACAGAATCCAGTGGAAGCTGTTTTAAATTTATTACCTGTGTTGGAAACAGCTGATTATCAATATGCAGGAAATGTTATGAATATGATTTGTGAAGGTTTAAATGAAAGTATGTTGTGCTAAATATTTTTTTTATTAATAACTTCTTAAAAATCAAAACATAAACTTATAGTGTTTTTTATTTAATGGATTCATTATTTATCTTTGCTTGATTAATCAGTTATACTTTTTATTGCTCAAACTTTTTCTGACATTTCCAAAAGTTAATACTACATATTTTATCACAAGCCTGAATTCATTCAATTATTGCTATTCATGTTTGTGAAGGTAAATAACTGCGATGAATGATAATTTTGAAATGTGTATTAACCCTTAGATTGTTATTTTTATTATTTTAATTTCATAATCCTGAATAATTCTTCTTAAACATTCTGATTGGTGTTTTTTTTATAGATAAAGATTCCAAAGTCTTGAATGGAATTGTAGATTACTATATTACTGCAGATTCTCATCGCATTATAGATATTTTAGTTCGATCTAAAGAACCCCATGACAAGGTGATTTTATTTTCAATCAGGATTTAACCTGGCTATATTTGTTGTATTTTAATTATAATTTGTAAAAGTTTTTTCAAAAATGTATTATCATTATGAGTTTGATATTTAAAAAAAAATGTTAAAATTTTGTAACATTCAGACATTTTACATTATTTAAGAAATGTTATCTTGCTTATTTGAGTTACTTTTTAATTTTCAATATTGATTTGAATTTTAATATCAGAAATCAGAATTTTTTAACTGTTTAAAATTTCAGTACAGTATTAAAGCTACATGCAATTAAAACTTATATTGTATTGTCTTTTGAAATTACGAACAGTATTTTAAGATTTTTTTCCCCATGTTGATTTGATTTTGATGTGTTACAACAGAACTTTAATAATGTTTCATTATGATGTATTGATGGCGCTTTTTGTACACATGCTCTAAATAGGTTTCGGATCTAAAATTTTTGAACGATTTGGATACATTTTGAAAATTACTGAAATCATCATACTAATATTATACTTGTGAATTTCTTTAGATTTATTTTCTAATATCTTGATTTGTATTTTTCAGCATTTGTTTGACAAAATCCTTGATTTGATGAAGAATGAAAACTACCGTTATAAAGCTGTGCAACTTTTGATGAATTTGGTATACCGTCAACCCCCTTGGTTGCATAAAATTGCTACTCATCGCATTTTGAATTTACTTATAAATCTTCTTAAGGTATATTGAATAATAAAATATTTTCTTCATTTTTTTCTTTGCCATTTAAGTTTTGAAATATAATTTTAATTTTCCTTTCAGATTTTGAATTTTTTGTTGTACAAATGATTTTTAAACCAATTGCCAGTTTTTATATCAGCATATTTCTTGAAATAGTAATAGCTATGCAGTAATGCTAATTCTCGGAAGTTATTTTAATTAGTGGTTTTTAATTTACATTATCCTGATTTTTAAAAAATACAATTTTTCATTAAAATTTTTTCTCCAAATTAGGCAATACGATTAAAATTTCAAAATCTTAATTAGAAGTACAGTAGAACCCCGGTAATCTGAAATTCCTGATAACCAGAACACCTTATTTTAATTTTCTGAAGAGTTTTTATTAAAAAATGAAGGAAAAATAACAATTACAAATCAGAAACAAAGCTAATGTGTATTCTTAACTTAAAATAAGTATTTGAAGTAGGGATGTAACGAATATTCGGTATTTGGCCCTTTTGCCTAATATTCAGCTGGCCGAATACTAGCCAAGTATTCGGCTGAATATATTCAGGATAATAATTTTTTTTAATGTTCTTTTAAATACGCATTTAATAAAGATTATTGCAGAATTGTATATCGGTTGCACAGTGCATAGGTATATTTAATAAAGTTGCATGTAATTTATCATTTCAAAACTTGAAATTATGACGCAAGAACAATAGTTTTTCAGGAGGAAGTTTGTTTCCTTTAGTTCCATACACACATAATACCAATTCAGGTTGTAACGAATATTCAGTGTTAAATCTATTCGGCCCTTCCTAGAATATTCGATTTGGCCGAATGCTACACAGATAAGGGTCAGAATAAATTCAAGATAAAATGTTTTTTAAAAAATGTTTTAAATATATTTATCTAGCAGTACGTGCACAGCGTTGCCCGTGAAATCAGGACTTCAACAAAATGGGGGGGGGGGAATGCCCACAATGACACGATAAAGTTTTGAAAACAAAATCAAAACAAAAAATATACATTATTGATTTTCGACAATGACACGAATGTAATGGTGTCACCGGAAGTAATTGGATTGTAGAAAGCATGTTACATCACGTCTTGCGAGGAAGGTCACCACCAGCCAATGAAATTGCAACAATGCATTCTGGAATCATCCGGAGAAACTCCTGCTATCAAGTCTCGTTAGTAAAAAAAACTGTTTGAACTGATCAGGGAAAAATTAATTTAAAAAAAAAAAACAGAATAAGATATTTTAACCATTCTTGTTTTGAATCCAACAGAAACGTTCCAGTTATAGGCTGAAAAAAAAATGAAAATTATAGATTTGTTAGAACGTCAGATGCAAGAATTTGATAAAATCCTTATCAAAAATTACCACAAAAGTGACTATTATTTAAAAATTTCTCAAAATTCAGTAAATTACGTTATGAATTCAAAACAGTTCATTAGAACGAAAATTGTTTGTTCTATCTGATGGTGCATTGTTTGTTTTTCAACTAGCACTAGAAAAGATACTACAGCCGTAAATGTCCCGAAAATGACCCAAAATAATACAAAACATTAAATAAAAAATGTTCTAGATTGAATTTTAAAATTCTAATTCTGGCTTCGAAGTGCATTGAGTCACCATTAAGACTACCTGTGTGCCAAATTTCAAAGCTGTAAGTGTGATAGATTCATCTGGACATCGCACGCATCCACGCAAACATTGCCTTTTGTAAGTATAGATAAAGAATATTGCAGAATTACATTCCAGTACATTTATTATTAAAAATACAACTAATATTTATCCAATTTTAAGTTGTATAGTACATAAGGTGTATTTAATGTTGCTTATCATTTATATAAGTCTGCTCCATATGGCTTCATATATATTACCATCTTCAGAAAATAAACAGACACTATCTAACTCTCACAGGTGCTCAAAAATATTTATTTGCCAAATTTGCGAACCTTGGAATTTTTTTTGCATTTTTGCCACCAATTTTGTGGACACTCCAACCTATGTATTAGAAGTTCTTTATCAAATTAGTAATTTACTTCTATTAATTTTAATTTATTCATTTAATTTTCTTTTGTCTTTGTCATTGACATGCAAAAAATGACTTATTTCATTGAAGTGATCCCAAAATGAAGAGGGTTTCTCATTTCTTATTATAGGAATTAAGGTATTTAAAATATTACAAATATACATAAAAACATTAATATTTTTTTAAATATGTAAATAATAATAAATTAATTTTATTAAATCTTAATTTTTTTATTTAAAATTTGAAAAATATTTTATTTACAATCAAAAGTAAAACTTTTGTAAAAATTTGGTATTTGGCCGAATATTCGGCTATTCGGCCAAATCACTGTGCATTACATCTTTAATTTGAAGTGGTCTTTAAGAATGAATACAGCACCTTAATTAGTGGGAAAAAAAATTCAGATATCTTCTTTTTCCCCTCAACTTGTTTGCCACTGTACAGTGTGAATCGTTGCTTGCTCGTTCCGTTCGCTTTCACAGAGCACCTAGAGTCAATACTCTACTACATTTGGTATTACCAAATATAAAATAAATAGGTATAAATGGTATATATAATATATATCTAGAGTATTTTACTGGATAATCGGAACAGAGGTCATCCCCAATTAGTTCAGATTAAGTTTAACTAAGTTTTTAAAATTTTTCAAGTTTATAAGGTTAACTAAGTTTGAAAAAATATTTAACAAGAAAAAAAATTAAAACATTTTTTAGCAGCTATTGTTCATACTAGACACCAAGGTGTAAAAGTCAAAATAAAAGAGCTGTTGACAAATTCTGTTTCAAGCAAAAATAATTAAAACATTTTAAAAATCACTCAGTTATTATAATTTTTAAAATTTATTTTTGCATTTATATTCATTACAGAATGACCAAAATGCACCAACTTTAATGTGTGGGCTTTTGACCTTAACATCACTTTTATCAATAATACCTGGCCAATTTATACCTTTCCTAAATGACACTTTTGAGATCTTCACCAGAATAGCCTCCTGGGGTGGAAAAAAGCCAGGTAAATACAAATGTAATTGATGTTCCAACTTTTATATATCATATTTCCAAGATACAGTCTAGGCCTTTAGATAGGCAAAAGTAGTTTTTAGCTTGCATATATGCTTTTATTTAATTATTTAAGGCCATTTTATTTCCTTTCTTTATATTTATTTATTAAACTAGGTTTTAAACTCTAGTCTGATACAGGAGTTTACGTTTTGCAGTGAATGATGATGGGATGAGATTTTTTAAAAATTTGTGTACTTAAAAAAATTTCCAAAATGTTGTAATAATGTTTTAATAAAATTTTAATGCATTCTTTGAGAAATTTAATCTTTTTTGGTTAAATTTTAATCAATAATCTTTCATTTTTGTGCTGATTTTTCCTAATGTCTAGATTACCGTCAATTAATTACTAAGCAATTAATGAAGCAGTATGTAGCATAGTATATTCTTAATAAATTTTATACTTTATGACATTAATACATGAATAAAATTTAAGAATGTTTATTATACCATTAGTATTGGAATTTTATTATAAATACTATTTCTAATTTTGAGTAAAGTTTTTCATGATAATGAATATGAGTTTTCAAAATCATTGCAAAGCATCAAAAAATTAAAAAGATTTATTTTCAAGCGTACTCATTTTTAGCAGCTAACAATCATAGTAAACTGCAAGGCGTTAAGGCCAAAATAAAAGAATATTAGAAGTCTCATCAACTTGGTTAGCAATTGTGTTAAAATGTTTTATTTTAAAGATGACTAGCTGTATGGCCCGGCGTTGCACAGGCTAAATCGAATAATACCTGAGGTCACATAACACATGCCTAATGTGTGTTATAATATTGTTGAAGTGTGTTGTATTAGTGTTTTCACCTCCTGCTTCAGCTGGGTGTAGACGAAAGGTCCTGTAATAAATTTGGCCATGAATTCTGAAGCAATACGCTCCTCTCCCTGTAGACGGTACAATCTGTGCACCCATTGAATCACTGGTACGACCTTATGCTATTTTGAAATGCACTGATAATTCATCGGAGCCATCCATCAATCCTTTCATTTCCACTGGATAAACTGAAGCCTGCTCAATTATATTTCCATTATGACAACAATGAGTGTAAATTCCTCTGGTATTCTTTTCATCCCGGAAATACAACCCTCCGCATTTCAGACAGAGATTGTCCATTTCTCCACAGTTGTGTTCTTCAACAATAGGGTAAAGAACAGTTCTAGCTGCATAAAAAGTTTGTATCTGATGGTGATTTTGTCCTTCAATAACATTTAGACGGCGTTCTCTTGCATGTTGTAGCATGGCTGACAATCGGCTATTTCTATGTTCGTCTGTTCCTTCGGCTCTTCTCTCCTGGCCACGTTGTGCCATTATTGCCAATCGGCTATTTCTTTGTTCGTCTGTTTCTTTGGCTCTTCTTCTCTGGCCACGTTGTGCCATTACTGTCAATCGGCTATTTCTTTGTTCTTCTGTTTCTTCGGCTCTTCTCTGCTGGCTACGTTGTCCCATTACTGCCAATCGGCTATTTCTTTGTTCTTCTGTTTCTTCGGCTCTTCTCTCCTTCCCACGTTGTGCCATGTCTGACAATCGGCTATTACTTGGTTCTTCTGTTTCTTCCGCTCTTCTGTCCTGGCCACGTTGTGCCATAGTTGACAATCGGCGGCTTCTTTCTTCTTCAGTTTCAACAACTCTCCTTTCACGTTTTCTAATTGCCTCCCGTCTACTGGCAGCATCCCCTGTAATTCCTCTTTTTCTTTTAGGCATCGGAAAAAGCGAGAATTGAACAAAAACAAAGCAAAAATAGTAACTTCCAAATATCAGCTTAAAATAGAAGCTTCCACAAATATTTAAACTTTATCAAATCAATGAATAATGATTAAAATCACTAACATAACTAATCTATATCTTTCGGCACATAACTTTACAGAAATAATACACCCCCTTTTAATTTCGTTAAAATGATTTTGTTGGACGTTATATCACGGGATTAAAAAAAGAATTTATACACTTTCAACAATACATTTTTTTATTTCTGTCAGCTTCACTTTTTTATTGTTGTCGTAACAATGTTCTTTAAAGTAAACGACTTCAACAATAAAATATATTTTGAATTGCGCTGCAACAATGAAAAGTATTGTTGTAAAGTATCCAAAACAATGAAAAGTATTGTTGTAAATTAGTTTTTAATTAATATCTTTTTCACTAATTAAAATTTCGGAAGTTAAATGACCGAAATGGCTTCCCTGGATTATTCCCCATCTTTTGGTACCTTCTGCGCGCTTCTCCGTTCGGCGGTTCGTGAGAAGATAGAAGGACATACATACATACGTTTGTTTACCTTCGAATTTTAATGGAGTAGACTAGCTGCACGACCCGGCGTTGCACGGGCAATCTTGAATAATGGGATATTCCCGGGCGGAGAGAAGTGAGATCACGTGAGGCCTTCGGATCCATATTTTTTCATATGCCCGGCTCCGTTTTTTTTTCAACAAATATTGTCACTTACTTTCTCCAAGAAATGTAAATATTCTTTCAAATATAGTCTTTTTATTACTAATTTTCATATGCCCGCCTCCGATTTATTTTTTTACATATATTGTCGCTAACGTAAACGTTACGTTCCCCCCAAAACGTATTATCTTTTCTTTGTTCTTCTGTTTCTTCGGCTCTTATGTGCTGGCTACGTTATCCCTTTACTGCCAATCGTCTATTTCTTTTTCTTCTGTTTCCTCGGCTCTTCTCTCCTGCCCACGCTGTGCCATGTCTGACAATCTAGCTGTGTGGCCCGGCGTTGCACGGGCTATCTCGAATAATGCATCATTCCCTGTAAAAGATTTGTAAAAAATATTATTCCGTGTCCTTGCGAAATGAAAGGTATATCTCAGAGGTTCCCAACCTTTATTCCCTCGCACACCTCTTGATTAATTTTTGACATATCCTCCCCCACCGTCTATGCTAAGATGTTTTTATCAATAGCTTAAAAGTTAAATAACTCGGATTTGACATTTGCCTGGAAAACATCTGCTCGACTTATTTTATTTTTTTTTGTATTTTTACAATAGTATTAGTTTAACGCCAAAACAAATGAAATCAGTATTGTAATAATTTTGCATTAACTTATAAAGATTGCTAATAATTACACTCCGTATTAATCAACTATTCAAGTGGTATAGTTATTAAATGCCCTAGGGACTTGGAGAAACAAAGTTCTATAACTTTTTTAATCCCTTATGTTTTCTTGTTTCCGCCCTTAACAACTTTATTTCGCGTACTCCCAAATGGTCCTTTGCGTAATCCCAGGGGAATGCGTACCACAGGTTGGGAATCTCTGTTCTATCTAATTCTTGTCTAGCTGTATGGCCCGGCGTTGCACGGGCTAAATCGAATAATACCTGAGGTCACGTGACACATGCCTAATGTGTGTTATAATATTGTTGAAGTGTGTTGTATTAGTGTTCTTACCTCCTGCTTCAGCTGGGTGTGGATGAGAGGTCCTGTGGTAAATTTGGCCATGAATTCTGAAGCAATACGCTCCTCTCTTTGTAGACGGTACAATCTGTGCACCCATTGAAGCACTGGTACGACCTTATGTTATTTTTGAAATGCACTGATAATTCATCGGAGCCATCCATCAATCCTTTCATTTCCACTGGATACACTGAAGCCTGCTCAATTATATTTCCATTATGACAACAATGAGTGTAAATTCCTCTGGTATTCTTTTCATCCCGGAAATAGAACCCTCCGCATTTCAGACAGAGATTGTCCATTTCTCCACAGTTGTGTTCTTCAGTTCAAAACAGTTCTAGCTGTATAAAAAGTTTGTATCTGATGGTGATTTTGTCCTTCAATAACATTTAGACGGCGTTCTCTTGCATGTTGTAACATGGCTGACAATCGGCTATTTCTTTGTTCGTTTGTTCCTTCGGCTCTTCTCTGCTGGCTACCTTGTCCCATTACTGCCAATCGGCTATTTCTTTGTTCTTCTGTTTCTTCGGCTCTTCTCTCCTGCCCACGTTGTGCCATGTCCGACAATCGGCTATTTCTTTGTTCTTCTGTTTCTTCCGCTCTTCTGTCCTGGCCACGTTGTGCTATAGTTGACAATCGGCGGCTTCTTTCTTCTTCAGTTTCAACAACTCCAATTTCACGTTTTCTAATTGCCTCCCGTCTACTGGCAGCATCCCCTGTAATTCCTCTTTTTCTTTTAGGCATCGGAAAAAGCGAGAATTGAACAAAGAAAAAATAGTAACTTCCAAATATCAGCTTAAAATAGAAGCTTCCACAAATATTTAAACTTTATCAAATCAATGAATAATGATTAAAATCACTAACATAACTAATCTATATCTTTCGGCACATAACTTACAAGACATACTTATCCAGTGTATGTTTCTTTTTCATTATTATTTGTTTTTGTACCTGTTATTTGTTTCTGTCCTTTCTAAAAAATAAAATTCACCTCCATCCATCCAAACCGGAAAGGAGCCAATGGCTCTAAACACGAGGATGCAGGTGGTGTAATGTAATGTGTGTCTGTCTGTGTGTGCGTCTTCCTTTGTTCTTCTGTTTCTTCGGCTCTTCTCTCCTGCCCACGTTGTGCCATGTCCGACAATCGGCTATTTCTTTGTTCTTCTGTTTCTTCCGCTCTTCTGTCCTGGCCACGTTGTGCTATAGTTGACAATCGGCGGCTTCTTTCTTCTTCAGTTTCAACAACTCTCCTTTCACGTTTTCTAATTGCCTCCCGTCTACTGGCAGCATCCCCTGTAATTCCTCTTCTTCTTTTAGGCATCGGAAAAAGCGAGAATTGAACAAAGCAAAAATAGTAACTTCCAAATATTAGCTTAAAATAGAAGCTTCCACAAATATTTAAACTTTATCAAATCAATGAATAACAGAAACAAAACACCACTTTTAATTTCGTTAAAATGATTTTGTTGGACGCTATATCACGGGATAAAAAAAGAATTTATACACTTTCAACAATACACTTTTTATTTCTGTCAGCGTCACTTTTTTATTGTTGTTGTAACAATGTTCCTTAAAGTAAACGACTTCAACAATAAAATAAATTTTGTATTGCGCTGTAACAATGAAAAGTATTGTTATAAAGTATCCCAAACAATGATAAGCATTGTTGTCAGTTAGTTTTTAATTAATATCTTTTTCACTAATTAAAATTTCGAAATTTAAATGGCCGAAATGGCTTCCCTGGATTATTCCCCATCTTTTGGTACCTTCCGCGCGCTTCTCCGTTCGGCGGTTCGTGAGAAGTTAGAGGGACATACATACATACGTTTGTTTACCTTCGAATTTTAATAGAGTAGACTAGCTGCATGACCCGGCGTTGCACGGGCAATCTTGAATAATGGGATATTCCCGGGCGGAGAGAAGTGAGATCACGTGAGGCCTTCGGATCCATATTTTTTCATATGCCCGGCTCCGTTATTTTTCAACAAATATTGTCGCTTACTTTCTCCAAGAAATGTAAATATTCTTTCAAATCTAGTCTTTTTATTACTAATTTTCATATGCCCGCCTCCGATTTATTTTTTTTACATATATTGTCGCTAACGTAAACGTTACGTTCCCCTCAAACCGTATTCTCTTTTCTTTGTTCTTCTGTTTCTTCGGCTCTTCTCTGGTGGCTACGTTGTCCCATTACTGCAAATCGTCTATTTCTTTGTTCTTCTGTTTCTTCGGCTCTTCTCTCCTGCCCATGTTGTGCCATGTCTGACAATCGGCTATTTCTTTGTTCTTCTGTTTCTTCCGCTCTTCTGTCCTGGCCACGTTGTGCCATAGTAATCGGTGGCTTCTTTCTTCTTCAGTTTCAACAACTCTCCTTTCACGTTTTCTAATTGCCTCCCGTCTACTGACAACATCCCCTGTAATTCCTCTTTTTCTTTTAGGAATCGGAAAAAGCGACAATTGAACAAAGCAAAAATAGTAACTTCCAAATATCAGCTTAAAATAGAAGCTTCTACAAATATTTAAACTTGATCAAATTATGATTGACAATAATGATTAAAATCACTAACATAACTAATCTACATCTTTCGGCGCATAACTTTCCAAAACAAAACACCCCTTTTAATTTCGTTAAAATGATTTTGTTGGACGTTATATCACGGGATAAAAAAAAAAGAATTTATACACTTTCAACAATACATTTTTTTTATTTCTGTCAGCGTCACTTTTTTATTGTTGTTGTAACAATGTTCTTTAAAGTAAACGACTTCAACAATAAAATAAATTTTGAATTGCGCTGTAACAATGAAAAGTATTGTTGCAAATTAGTTTTTAATTAATATCTTTTTCACTATTAAAATTTCAAGATATTTAGCTATGTGAAATGGATTCCTTGAATTATTCCCCATCTTTTGGTACTCGCACTTCTCGTTCGGTTCGTGAGAGAATATTAGTTGTTACATACATACGTTTGTTTACCTTCGAATTTTAATAAGGTAGATTGGCTGTATGACGGCATTTGCACCGAAGTAAATGAATAATACAGAAGATTGATGCATTGCCTAATGTGTATTAATATTGTTGAAGTGTGTTGTATTAGTGTTTTACCTCCTGCTTCAGCTGGGGTGTAAAACCAAGAGAGGGTCACCATTGCCAGATAAATTTGGCCATGAATTCTGGAAGCAATACGCTCTCTCACAACTTCCATGAACGTTTCATCTGTACCCATTGAAACGCTAATTTTGACAACATGTTATTTTTTGAAATGCACTGATAATTCTGTCAGACCATCATCCATCAATCCTTTCATTTTCCACTGGATAAACTGAAACCTGCTCAGTATATTTCCGACCATGACAACAGAGTGTAAATTCTCTGGTATTCTTTCATCCCGGAAATACAACCCTCACATTTCAGACCAGAGATTGTCATTTCTCCACAGTTGTTTCTTCAGTTCAGAACAGTTCGTTTCTATTATAAAAATTTGTCTGATGGTGATTTGTCTGGCCAGCTAACATTTAGACGGCATTCTCCTTGCATGTTGTAAGCATGGCTGACAATCAATGACTATGTTCGTCTGTTAAACTGGCTCTTTCTCTCCCACTGACCCCGCGTTTGTATTGCTTAATCGACTTTATTTGTTTGTTCAGTCTGTTTCTTTGGCTCTATACTACCTCTGGCGTTGTTGCCATTACTATGTCAATCTTTATTTCTTTGTTCTTCTAACTGCTGGCTCCTTCTCTGCTGGCTACGTTGTCCATTTCACGCAATCGTCTATTTCTTTGTTCTTCTATTTATTTGGCTCTCTCTCTACCCACGTTGTGCCGCCTTCAGCAATCGGCTATTACTTGAGACCTTCTGTTTCTTCGCTCTTCTGTCTGACCACGTTGTTTCTGCATAGTTGACAATCGGCGGCTTCTTTTCAATATTCAGTTTGGACTTCTCTCTATTTTATTACGTTTTCTAATTTGCCTCCGTCTACCGGCATCATCCCCTCTTTCAATTCCTCTCTTTTCTTTCAGAGGCATGGAAAGCGAGGTGTTTCAAACAAAAATAAGTATCTTCAAATATCAACTTAAAATAGAAGCTTCCCCACAAATATTTAAACTTTATCAAATCAATGAATAATGAATTAAAATCACTAACATAACTAATCTATATCTTTTCATTTTATAGCTTTACAGAAATAATACACCCCTTTTAATTTCGTTAAAATGATTTTGTTGGACGTTATATCACGGGAATAAAAAAAGAATTTATACACTTTCAACAATATATTTTTTTTTATTTCTGTCAGCGTCACTTTTTTATTGTTGTTGTAACAATGTTCTTTAAAGTAAACGACTTCAACAATGAAATAAATTTTGAATTGCGCTGCAACAATGAAAAGTATTGTTATAAAGTATCCGAAACAATGAAAAGCATTGTTGTCAATTAGTTTTTTATTAATATCTTTTTCACTAATTAAAATTTCGAAATATAAATGGCCGAAACGGCTTCCCTGGATTATTCCCCATCTTTTGGTACTTTCCGCGCGCTTCCCCGTTCGGCGGTTCGTGAGAAGATAGAAGGACATACATACATACATACATACGTTTGTTTACCTTCGAATTTTAATAGAGTAGATAATCCACTGTATAGGTTTCTTAATCAACTAAAAGTTAATAGGCATGCAGAGTTTTTTTTTCTTGTAGTAGTAGGAGAATTTATTATGTACACTCTCAAAAAAAAAAAAAAAAAAAAAACCTTTTCTATTCCATGCTCAACAGCAGTTGTCTCCAAGATAAATTTTGATGAAAAATGTCACTTTTCTTTTACTACATCAGCTGATAAATGTGTGCAAGTGAACCTAGTACAGCAAGCAATCTTACTCCATATGTTTGATGAAAAATTGAAAGTTTTGTTACATATAGTAAAGGCATGGTGCATTTGGCACATATTTTACATGCTATCAAGTTAACAAAAATTACCAAAAATTGCATGGAAAATGTCATAATATCTTTCATTTTTGGTGACTTCTAAGTGGTAATTTAAATTGCTTTGTTAGTTTAGGATCATTTCCTGTAATAATACAGAGTGAAAATAACACTGGTGTTATTATATATGTTGACAATATATTCTAAACATTTTTTTTTCTGTCAAGGATAGTTGGTAAATTGTTCATGAATTTAATGGAATTATGTATTAAACATTACTTTTTTACTACACATTTATATGCATCCTGTATTTTGTGCTTCACCTACATTGATGGTAAGAATAGTTGTAATGCATAAGAAATAATTGCATTTATTTTTTTAAAGTTTGATAATTAAATTAAAAATAGAATTAAAACTTCATAATAAAAGTTATATTTTATTTTCTAAAAATACAATATGAGAATGTAAGTTATTTACTGTTGCAGTAGGTTTACAGTTCATGTAGATGCCTAAAATTCTCTTAATCCTATCCTTTAAGATTCAGTATGTACTATACAGATTAGCTGTTACCTGCTCTCACCACAAGATATACAAGCATAATTGTCTGTGAATATATGTTAATTACATTTCATTGGAAAACAATTTTTTTTAAAATTTGCTGAAAACTTTGAAGCTACCACATCTCGCCCTTCCTGCCATTATAATTTCTTGAAATAATTCCATTAAGCAGTGATTTCTTACTCTTCCCCCACCATCTATATGATGTATTAGTTTAAAGAAAGTTAGATGTATGACCCTCTATCAAATTTTTACCATGTTTTATTTATTGAAACAGTCAACCTATGAGTAGTGGAGAGAAATCGCTTTAAAATTTCTTGTAAATAGAGCTATCACACAAGGTAATTTCATTTTTAAAACTGAAAATAAATCCTTTTACATCTGTAATGAAGATATTGTACAATACATATTAATCCCTTGAAGGCCATGCCGTACGCTGTGTAGGTCATGATGTTATCGCAGACAACTATCTGACATACAAATACTTACGCAATCTGTTATTCGTTTTTGAATAAGAAAATACTAAAAGCTGGTATATACATACGTATATGAAAACACAGTATAGGACTCAAGGGGTTAAAATCTATTTTAAAACTTTTTAAATGAGATTGTTGACAAGTGTTAGGAAGCTAAGCAATGGCATCTTATGGTCATTTGAATAATGAATCATTAAAAAAAAAAAAAAAAAAAATGTTGATGAATAACAATTTTATTAAGAATTTAATGTAAAAATATTACTCTATGAAGTGAATTAAAACATTTCTGTTAGTGAAGAAAATAAATATTCATCTGTATATCCCCTTTTTTTTTAGGCTTTATTGTTGATGTCCATGCAGTGCATTTGCAAACTGCAACTGGTTCCTTATTTCAACGCTTGTATGGGTTATTTCCTTATAATTTCTTGGTATATCTTCGTAGTGTTTATCTAAGTAATAAGGTAACTGAAGATAATGCTGTTGTCTTCAATAAAGTTATCAAGGTAAGCATTTTCATTTCCTTTTTTGAGCAGGATACTTTGAATATTTTTCTAATGTATCTTAATTTGGATTAATTCTATAATTAAATCTTTTAGCCTATTATAAAAAGAAGTTATCAAAATGTCATTCTTTTGGTAAAATTTATGACTTTTAATATTTGGATTTTTACTCGGAAATTAATTCAAGAATGGATACACAGTTTGAATAATTTTTCTCATAGAATTTCTAAGGGTTGGTTTTTTTACAGTGAATTGCCGAATTACAGATAGCCCCTTTTTTATTGTATTGGTTAGCTGTCTTCAGCTCTAAGTTGGCTTTGTGAAAACAATCCCCCTTCTCTGTGCACACTAATAAGGGTGTTAAATTAATAATTTAATGTTTTAAAATGTGTTCAATAATAAACACATTAAGAAATATTTTTGGAATTGACTTTTTTTTTTAAGCAAAGTTGTATATCAGTTTCTTAGAAAATAAAAGTAACTATAACTGATGAATTTTTTCCCTAATAGCTTTTAATTTAAATACTTTTTTTAAAAAAATTATGTATTGCTTTTGTTGCTGTTCTTGTGCTTCATGTAGCAGTGGTATGGCATTTCTCTGTAAGGGGGGGATGGGACATAAAAATGGATCGCCATTGAAATTCTAACCATTTAAAGGCAATCATAAAAATAAAACTGAAATCTTTACTGAAAATAAAATTTTTAATATTAGAAAATAAAAGAATTATCATCAAAAACACTGAGACACTTTGAACTTACATTGGCAACTAAAAAGTGTGCAATCAAATATTTATATCATGTATATAATCTTGGCTTATAAATCATTATTATGTGATATTTGTGTTCATAATTGCTTGCTATTTAACTCTTAAACACTTATTACTCTTAAACTCTTGCAATTGCATATTGAAAATGTTTCTTATAATTCCTTTTAAAACATTATATATTATAATTCGTAATGTTTTTAGGAATTTGGCAAGCTACTTTAAATTTAACTAAATTATTTTTTTCCTCCAGAGTATTGATTTGACAGTTACTTTTCACTTTAGTATTACTCTTCATTGGTTTGGAACATGCATTTTTCTTTTTAATATTTGGACTAAAACCTGATAAATGATTCTTTAATTCGATGTTATGATTTATTAAATTTTTAGTTATAAAGGTTTTTTCCTTATTGGAATCTGTCTATTCCCAAATTAAACAAAGTTAATAATTATGAAAATATTTTCTGCATTTCATAACTTCAATAACTAAGCATTTTTTTGTGTGTGTCAATTTTTTCTTAAGGTGCAGTGTTTAATATACAGTGTTTTCAGTTTGGAACTTTTAATAGAACATTGTCAACAATTCTTGAGTTTTTAAGTTACAAAGAGTGCCTACAACATTGTAAGAATTTAATATAAATATTTATTATTGGCCTTGATCTTATACCAAATATTTATACTGATTTTAGTTGAAGTATACTTAATTTTTGGATATGTTTTAACCCTTTCAAGTTCACTACATGTTTCATTTTGAAAATTACTAAATTTATTTCAAAAATGAGTATTAGACATGTAGCTGATTATAAATATGTAAAGGAAAAAAATTTGGCATTTTTTTTATTTTCAAGAAATTTGTGGTTTCACAGTGAAACCAATGAATGGTAACGGGCGATTTTTCCTCTGCATAAGTTTTCATTGAAATGCAATTTAAATTGTGTATTTAATTTATAAGTATACATGAGTATTATTACTATATACTCATGTATATTCAACCTTCATAAAATTCAATATTACTTTCGAAGATTCAATTTGTACAAGAACCCTCATCATTTTGTTTCTCTTAACAAAAATTTGCTCAAAAGCAATTTAGTTCTTGCAGTGCTGGTATCTTTGTGAATACTAACAGTATTGAACTGGAATTTTTATATAAGTTGGCCTATATATCTGGCTCTTAAGTTATGAAAGAGAAATTACACTATGTAATTCGCCCATGCACGGTAAAAAAAATGCTCAATGTGTGGTTTCACTGCAAAACCAAAGAACGTGAAAGGGTTAAAAGATGAAGCAGAATATATTAAAATAAAATCTTAAGTATTTTTAAATGCTTGTTTTGAATGATTTTTCTGTTCTTAGCCTCTTGTAAAACGAGTCAGATTGCATCCTTTTCTAGTCAATGCTACAAAAGAACAAGAGCTTGAACCAAAAAGGTATAATAAATTAATTAATACTGCCGCAATACATTTGAAACTAAAGTATTGTTTTTCTTGGCTTTTGTTTTATAGCAAATGAAGTTGTAATGTAAATTTTTCTTTATATTTTAATATGTTTAGAACTATGCTGATTTTGATTATAATAATGCTTGTCTTATGTACGCTAGAAAGTGAAGCATAAGTTGTTGTTGGGATAAGTTGAAGTATAATGTCAGTCATGGCATCTTGAATCCAGTTTAGGTCTTTTCTCTTTATTGATGTATGATTAGCTCATCTTGATTAGAAATGAAACAAAGAAATTACCTAAAACTTAACTCCATTGAAATTTTATATTTTATTTAAGATGTAATTTGATTAAGAGGAGGCTTCCATCTCTTACATTAATTATTCATTTTAACAAGATTCCTTTGTAAATAATAATATTGAGATTAAAAATGTATTTTATGAAACATTCATCCCATATTAATTGCACACCATTTCCAGTGATTTTACTTTAAGTTGCAATTTGTGCATGTGTGTGTCATTTAAAAATGTAATTCGTCTTTTATGAAAATGATTGTAATTCTTTTTAATGACAGAAAATTATTTAATGTCTTTTTTTTTGTAAATGAGTTATTTAAATTTCTTTAATATTGTAAATTAAATTTTATGTAGGTTTAAAAAGATGGCATATCATGATGTTGTAGTAGAATGTGCTTCATATTGTGTTGATAGACCTGCAGAGCCAATTAGAAGTAACCTGACTTCATCTAATGAACACAATTTATATAGCTTTGGTATGGGTGATATTTTAGCTTAGTTTTTTAGCACTCATGTATTTTTCAAATTCTCTTGCTTTGTAAAATTGTGATTCCATCGTATTATATTCAAATAATTTTTAACTTTGAATTTTTTCTTAACATGTTCATGTTGGCTCCAAAATGTGCATTTCTTGCCATTGAGCAGTTGGGAGCTTTGCTTCATCAGGGTGGTGCTGAACTAATGCACAACCATTTCTGTTTTGCTTTGGTTCCCACTGTTGCTATCGTGCCATTCAGATAAGCAAACCGAAAGGACTACTAGCATATTAGCAATTGGAGTTCAGAACCTTCTGATGATTCCATCTGTCTTGATTTCTATTCACTGCCATCAGTATGGCAATCAGCAAAAGTGTTAGTGGACCATAAACAAACTACTTACTTGGTGGCTTGTGGTACGACCTGATGTTACATTCAAGTGTGAACCACGAGTGTTACACCCGATCAATGGTACCTTCAAGTCTGGGCAACTGGTGGCACACGCTGCCTGATCGTACATTCAATTACGAGCCACCAGTGGTACATGCCACCTGATGGGACATATCAGTGCAAGCCACTGGTGGTATGCGTTCCCTGATGAGACATATCAGTGTGAGCCACTGGTTGTATGTGATGCCTTATGGGACATCTAAGTGCTAGCCACCGATGGTACACGGTAGCTTGAACATGTTAAATTAGTATTGAAAATTATTCTTATTGTTCCTTGAGATAAGAAAATATGAAGATATTTGCATCATTACTCTTAGATTTGATTTTTATAACTGAAAGTCCTAAGCTTTTTTTTCTATTTTAGAATTTTGAATCTTTAATTTTTATATTATTTGCAACATTATGAAATTTCATTTAATATTTCCTTGTTTTAAAATCTCTGCACTGATATCTTGGAAAATCTCTTTGCTCTCATCTTTACAAGTGTTAAATGTGAAACAATGCTTTTGTATTTGATAGATTTTTTATTTATTTCTAGATAGTGCACAATTAAATTGCTGTAGTAATCAGAGTAGTTGTTCTATCAACTATGAAACTGATGCTGTAAATGAACCTGAGTCACCTCATGACTTAATATGGACTTCAAATGGCATATCTAATATATCCACACCACAAACTTCTAATACTACTTCACCATTAACTTTAAAAAGTAAGTATCAGGTATTTGCCATCTTCTGATTTTTTTTTTCCTGTTGTTTGTAGCATATGATATTGTTGTGCTTATTTGAAATATTTGCAATAAATGAATCGTCATTAAAAAGATTCCTGAATTAAAAGTTTTATATTTTTATTTAGTAGTTTAAAAAAATCAAAGCATGTGTGCTTAAGAAGTAAATTTAGAAACTTCTTTGCTATTCAGTAAGCCTATATATAGTCAAAGATGATCTTCTGATGTATAAATTGTTAGAAAAATTTGAAATTAATCAGTATTTTTAAATATTGTCACATACAGTCAATATTTTGTTTAAGCTGTAATTAAATCATTCTCTCTATTGTAATAAATGATGTAATCTGTAATTTTGTTCAATCCCTTCACTTTTTTTCTGTCAAGAGTGCAACATTTCCTTTGTTTCATTGTATCTTGTTTCTGGTTAGTGGAAGTGTAAAGGTAGAGCATAAAAATTTCCTTTTGTATTTTTTTTCTTGTTATTTTATACCAAAATGTTAAAAGCAAAAATGTTCTATTTGCCTTATTTTTTCATTTAAATTCATTCCTAGTCGATTCTATGATTTTTCAAGCTTTGTATATACATCCAAGAAACATCATTAAAACCATTTCAGAAAAGAAAAAACAAAATAACAAAACATATTTTTATATATTTAAATCTCTTTTTCCATATTTAAATCTGTTTTAGAATTTATGTTAACCATAAAGTATCTGTTTCCTAATGTTTACTTCATTTGAATTAGTATTACTTCGATTAAAGTACTAATTTCTTGATTGGATATTGCTTTTTTTATATGTCTTTTATCTTGATTATGGACTTGATAACTGGAATATTTGAAAAGTTCTTTTGATTATCAAATTGTAGTATGGTTTTAAGAGATGATTTTCAATATTAAGAAAAATAATTTATAATAATTTAAAAAGTATATAACCAATTTAAAATAGAATTATCAATACAGATGAAAGGGTTTTCAGAAATATCTACAAAAAATATCTTATAATATTATTTTCAATACAATATCCTGGCATTATAGAGCCGTTATAAATCTATAATGCCAGGATATTATATTAAAAATAAAAATGTACTTTGTGGGAAAAAACATTTATTGAATATAAGAATTTTGTATGTGAATGTATTGGATTGTATTTGGTGTGAAAACAAATGCTGCATGCTCTATATAACTAAGATATAATTTCATAGAATTCAAATATTTAGAAAATAAATACATTTTATTACTTTTATGCACACTGCATTAAAAAAAAAAATTCACCAATATTATGATGAAAAATAGTTTAAAACAGCATTAACAGAGTTTATGTAGCTGTAAATGAATTATTCCTAAATTTATTTTGTCTTTTAAGTTTCTGAAGCTTAGATTTTTCTCATGGCCTCACTGTATATGAATTTCATAAAAGATATTTACTAAAATAAATTCTTTGATATATATAATGTTTAGGTGAAACAATATCAAAGAATTATAATAGACAAGTTTCTTCAGAAGAAGTACCTTTAGATATTGCTGTTGAAGCTAAACCTGAGGTATGTTCAAAGTTGTTTGTTTTATAAATAGTTAGTTAGGTTATAAATTATTTCTATTATTAGATGCTTGTTTATCAAATCAACAGTTAAGTTATGTTTTATTGGGGTCTAATGTGATAAAAGAAGTTCAGTGTGAATTGATATCAACAATCTTATGACAGACATTGCTTTCCTTTCCTTTTCTGTTTATTTATTTATTTTTTATTCATGCATATAATTCTTTTTTTTTTCTCCTTAATTTTTTTAACGTTTTAAATTAACAATCCTTAAGGAAAGAGTAGAAATTGTGTTTTTTGCTTGGAAAATTGAAAACTTGCTGTTTTGTATATTTAATTTTTTACTTTGTAATTTACACCACAGTCTTTAATAGTTAATCATTTAAAAGCATAATCAGTTACAGCACTCCAAGAGTATTCTCATACAGTTCGTATTTTATAAAATATTCTGTGTATGATTCTTATTTTATTTTTCTTTGTTTAGTTTTTGAAAATGGAAGCAGATAATTCATTATCCTCTTTACAAAGTTTGAAAGGCAAGTTTCTTCAAAATATGATTATTAAAATGTTTAATTTTTGATGGGATGTCTCATGTTATGTTATTAATTTGATTAGATATTAATGGCAGCAAACAGAGTGACCCTGAAAATGCAAGAATCAACTCAGTTTCTCAGAGTACTGCTGAAAATGCTGATATTCTGTCAGCACTTGAAGCAAAAGAAGATGGTGAGTTTTATTCACTGTTAATATTATTTGATTTGAATACTTGATACCTGCAGAAATGTTTCTTTATTTAACATGTTCATGCCAGCTCTACAATTCATGTTTCTCTCCCATGGGCGGCTACTCTAAGAGTGCTTTTCTTTATTGGGCGACACCAAACGAAAGTGAAAAATGAAATTTTATCTCAATGATAACCATTGCTGCCCTTTATTTTTTTTATCACCATTACTATCATGTTTTCCCAGCACTTTGTTTGAAATGTTTTAAAAAATTGTATAGAAATAAACAATTATGTGTATGGCATTGAATTATTATGTTTATATTATCAAATTTTTTATATAAGTTTATGTTTATAATATTGAGTTGAAATAAAATAAATACTTCTTTTTCAACCAACATACATTAAATTTCCATTTTAATTTTCAACTACATGGAAATTTTTCCTAGTTACTAAACAAACTAAATTGTTGGTGGTACATGCCGCCCGATGGGACGTCTGAGTGCAAGCCACTGGTAGTACGTACCGACGTGAACGTGTTAAATTAATCAATTATATATGAAAAAAGTTGCATTCTTTCAGTTTAAATCAACCTCCCTTCCCCCGTCTTTTAACCACCTTTTTTCCATTTCACAATTAAGCATTAATACATATACATTTCAATAAATGTTTCTTAATTAGCAGCAGAAAATTAAAACAGTTTTTGTATTAACATTAAAAGGCTAATTGATAATTAGTTTTATATATTAGATGTATAAAAATATATTCATTTTTTTTAGTGAAGCATAATAAGACTAAATAAAGAAAAGAATGTTGATTTCTTAGGCTGTGTTGATTTTAATTTGTATGCTAACTAATAAAAATGTTACTTAAAAAAAATGTGTAGCGTAAAAAATTCATTAATTTTTTAATTAAGAAAGCACATTGATATTTAAAAATATACTGCATTCTTAGTGTTCTTGAGCTGTATTAAAATTTTTTATTGAAAATTATATATCCAATGAAATATTTTCAAAATTTTAGACGAAATAACAAGGCAGAAATTTTAATATGTGCATTTCATTTTTGTAGATGTTGATAAAGAAGTGTCAGAGTTGACTTCAAAGCAAAGTCTGTCTTCAAAGACTGAAAATGACACAACAGTGCCATTAGAATCTAGACATACCCCCTCTGTCTCTACCACCCAAAACCTGACTGATGAGCCTGTAGATTTATTTAAATCTACCTTAGAAAGGTCAAGTAGTTTGACAAAGAACCATGAAGAAGAACATGAAGAGATGCTCAATAGTTTGCAAGAAACTGATGTGGAATCTTTTAATAGATATAGCTATTTCAGCGAATGTGGAATATCATCTCACTGTGCTTCACCTATCATCATAAAACCTGCTGCAGTTAGTCGATCTATATCTTGCCCTGACACAATATTAAACTATAAACAGATTCAACTACCTACAGTTATTAGTAATTCTGATGAAACTGTAACTGGACCAGATAGTATAGTTGCTTGTAATAGTAATATAGCCAGTACTAGTGCCTTTATACCTGTTTCCAGTGATGCTGAAGTTGCATTGTCTCGTAAAATTGCTACATATGAAGAACTTGTACCATATTTGCGTCCAATGGAAGAGTTAAGGCGGCTTGCACCAGAATATTTCGAAACTCACATTTCACAGAATTCAATTGTGAATAGTTTGTCTCCCCCTGGTCTCTTGGACCGGTATGTTCAATATGCCAATGAAGCAGCTTTAGGTCATTTATTTTCTATTCCTATTACTTCAACAATAAATACAGACTGGACTCATTTTGGTGGTAAGTTGCATAAATTTTTACTTTCTCATTGATTTCAGTTCTAATTTGTTAACCCTTTCGCTCCTAACACTGATTATATCCAATTCGCAAATCAACCCACAGAGACAAATACCAGTTATAGCTGACATAAATGATGTCTCACTGAGATGACCGCCTGTTTTAGTCAGTGTCATTCATTTGAACATTAATTAATCTTTATATTATATGATATATATTAATTATGTTTTAATTATGTAATAATTATAATCTTTATGTGGATATTATGAATATATTATTGTGTATGAAAGGCACTTTTCTTCTACAAGCATATCAAGGTGGCTTTGTTCAGGAAAAAGTTGCAAACCCAAATATCGAAGACTGTACACTTGCAATGTGTACACTTTTGACATGGGGTCTGGTTCGTAGCGAAAGGGTTAAATGACTGTAGGGTTAAATGTCTGACTGTAGCGAAAGGGTTAAATGGATGTTGAAAAGGTTGAATAAAAAAGGGAATTATAATTTCTAGTTATATGAAGTGCATTTTCTTCACACATACTCAAATAAATTTAAATGAAAGCAAAAGTATTAATGTTTTTCTGGGATATTCAACGTAATTTTTTAAATGCTGCTTTTGCAGCAAATTTCCATAATTTCTACTTATTGAATTATTTACTCTATTGATAAGTATTCAATAATATGTAAATGAATCTGTATTCTAGTTTTGTTTGTATCTGATAATGAACGATATTTTCATGCGTTACTGCTTGAACAAATCCACTAAATGATTCATTTTAAAAATTATTTCAAAAATTGATAAAAAGTGAAGATTTCAATTGAAGTTGAAATTTTTTAAGATAAAATTTAATGTATGGAATTCCTTTGATAGAAAAAGTATATTTTATTTAATTAAATCTGAATAGAAATTCAAAGTTTGAACTTTCAATTTCAAGACAAGAAAGTTTCTTCTTTCATATAATAATACAGTAATAGCTTGGGGACCAAATAAAGATATTGTTATAAAGGGATGTATAGTTATATCGAGGGGCGATATAATTTTGGTTGTTTTAATGTGGACACAATACAACAGTATACATTTTGCAAAAAAGCATCACCAGAGTGATGTTTCTTAAAGCATACAAAAGTTTGAAAATTCAGCTATACAATAAAATAGTTCACATACCTCAGAAATTTATTTATTGAAAAAGTCCAATATATTCGTTTGCTTATTCATTTTTTTAACAGTTAAGTCAACTATCAAGGTTTGCATAGAGTCTAATGCACGAAAATTGTCATCATTTGTGGATGAAAGGCTTCAAAAAATTGTCCATAGGGACTGAACAGATTGAAGACAGGAGTGGTACTAGTCTCTGCCGAACAGGGGAGGCATGACTTGCTGTACGAAAAATGTAATGAAATTGGTATCGCGTTTTCGCCAGATTTTTATCTATTGGTTGAATACCCCATTGCGTGAACGAGGTACAAAAATTTTCCCAGACGGGGGGAGGGGAGGTAGGCACAGCATCCCCAACAGGGAGGCCCTAGCCCCCCACTGGCACCACCCTTGATTGAAGTCGATAAAAATTGAGATGTATCTGTATCATCCTCTTCATCATCATTTTCCATTTGGGTTATCTTCTTCAGTAACTCTTTCAAAAACCATAGGATCATCTTCTGCTGGTAAATATTCCTCCACATTAATTCCAGACATTTTGACTCTTTTTTTTTCTTCTTCAAACTGAGTTAAAGACTTTTGAAGTCTCAAAACACATTCTTCAGCCATCTGAAACATTGCCATTTTTCAAATTTTTGTCATTATCAGTTTGATTATCCTCCATGAAATATTGTTACAGAGGAAAAAAATGGCATTGAGATTAAAAAAAAAAAAAAACTGTTGTACAGGGGTTTATTGCTGCACAGAATATCATTATATTGAGGAAAGATTAACATTATGTTCTATACAAATTCACCGGGACCACAAAATTTTATTGTTGTAGAGGGATTTATCATTGTATCGGATATCGTTGTAGTGAGAGTTTACTGTAATTGCAATATTTTAAAGAATTATGCAATGCTTGAAATAATTTTTTTTTATGTATTTACAGGAAAAGCCCCACCAGATGAAATTTCAATATTAAGAACAAGAATTTTGCTTCTACAAGACCAGCTAGAATTTGAAAGGCATAGGAAAGATGTACATAGTGAAAGAAATAGAAGAATTTTAGGAAGAGTCAAAAGTTTAAAAATGGAATATGATCAGTTTAAATCTTTGGTAAGTTTTCAATTTAAAGGATAACATTTGAAACTGTTTTTAAGTTGTAGAGTAATTTTAAGGTGTGGGTTAAATTCTGTTCTCAATCTGCTTATCTGTTCTGCATCAAAATATTTATAAAAATAAGTCTTGTTTGCTTCATGGTAAAAACTTTTCTTGCATTTATCCATTTTTTTATCTTTATTTATTTTGCGATTTATTTATGAACATTGCTTTTCTTCTGTTGCCAGTTTTAACCAGTTTCAATCTAGATCTGAAGCAGCTAAAGCTAAATTTGGCCCACTTTATCAAAAATTGTTTTGAGAAAATCACTGTTTGATTTTTTTTTACTTGTAAGATCATTCGTCTGTTTTGTGAAATCCAAATTTGTTTCACAAATTTTATGAAATTTATAGAAAATTTAAGTATTTGTTTTTAAAGTTTTCATTTCAAAATTTAAGTTTCCCAGTTTATATATTTAGATCTGTAGAAGTGAATTTAAATCTGCAGTTTTATTTAATTTGTTAAAATCATAGAATTCACGTTTTAATGAGGTCCTCTAATCTGCTTATTTTAAAATTCCAAGTAAAGAATTTTTTCTCTTTATATAATTCACTTTTTAAGAAACCTTCTGCTTTTCAGAAAGCGAAAGTTGGACTCTTAGAACAAGAAAACAGAGATTTAAGAAATCAAACAGTCAAAAATTGTAAATTATATCAACAACTTGAAGCTGAAATGCAGCAACAAGAAAAAACATTATGCAGCAAAATGCTGTAAGTATTTACTAGGTTAGATTGTTTTTATTATTTAAATGTTTCCATGCACGTCTCTTTCTGAGTCGAATCAACAAAAGTATATGTTAGTTGTACATAACTAATATTTTAAGCAGTAGTAACTCTATATTGTATATTAACTTATAAAAAGTAATATAATTTTCTTGGGAATAAAGAAGTTTGATTGTAAGATGTATTTCTTTTATTTTGATTCATACTTTTTGTTTGTGTTGTTTAATTTTGCTTTTGTTTTAAAAATGCATCAGATTTTTCTTCCTGCAGGAAAACAGAAAAGAAAAATTCTGAACTTGAGAACTCTGCAACAGAATATAGGCAACTTCTGATACAGGATAAAGAAAAGTTCAATGAAATACACGAAGTAAGACTTTTTTTTTCTATTATTAGAAGGAAAAAAAAAAAAAACTATCATTATATTTCTGATATTTATCTGCATCTTTTAGTCTAATTGGCTATTGATTTAAAAGCCATTGATATAACCATGTATAATTGTCTGTAATAAATCTACTGTAAGATTTAAAAGAATATCTGCTTATTACTTTTTACTGCATTTATTTTCTCAAGGTCATTGCTTATAGTTAATTTATGTGAAATAAAGTAAGTTTTTAAATCTAAAGGTGTAATTATAGGTAAATAAAGCATGTATTTTTTACTTAAGTAATTAAGTTTTGCACCATATATTTATCCTGTATATTATTTATATTGTCAACATCTTTCTCAACTAATATAAAGCCTACAGCAATGAATAAGGTATCAATAGAGAGGATTTTTTTAAAACTGACTTTTGATAAAGCATAATGGATTTATGTTAAAACACATTATTTGTTTAAAATTTGAGTTAAAAGAAAAATTATAACAATGGCTATTAAATTTTGCTAACAGTGTGAACTTCTTTATTGACATGACCATATTTTGCCTGAAAAATTAAGACTGCACAAAAATTAATGAACACATTGTAGAAGGAAATTATAAAGTTTATTACTGTTGTGGCTCTGCACAATCCAAAGAGGGAACTGGCAATTGTATCCACTAGAATTCTTAAACAGTTTAAACCCTTTTCAGACTTAGCAACACATAAATTAATTTTGTAGAAAAACACTGATGTCATGTTGATCAGATGAATGAGGCAAGAATTGTCTTTCACCTCCATGAATGTACTGTCACTGTTTGATTACTTGACTCTGGAAAAACTGTTGTCATACCATTAATTAACCTCATCCTGTCTGGCCCAACTATGCCTTTCCAAATAACCAGAAGACAGTTCCCACTGAAAATTTCCTTTACAATGTCTGGCAGTAAGTTTCGGAGACAAATGCCTCAAAGAACTGGACTATACTTGCCAAATGCTATGAAATCATGGATAACTCTATATAGTCTTTTATAAAGCCATTAAGTCTAACAATATTTTTGTATTTATTACTGAAAATGACAAAAAATTTAAGATGATTGTATTCTGACATCAAATTCATCATTCTGACAAATACAAAGAGGTATTGTAAATATGTTCACATCAATAAACTGTCTGCTATTTTGCATTTACTTTGCTAAACATTTAATTTCAACATTCTAACAAAAAACTAATAATTTTTTGGGGAAGGGAGGGGAATGTTGAAGGTGCAGTAGTTTCATTTGGGTTTATCGATATAATTATATTTAAGTATCTAACAGTACATTTCAGTAAGTACTCTAAGGAGAATAATTGGCATTTTCCTTATTAATCCATTGAGAGTAGGTAAAGAACATGAGTGACAGAAATATATTTTATCCATTGAACATGCTGTTTCGTCTTCTTAAATGTAAATTTCATTGACAGAAAAGGATAATCTTGGTTCATTTTTTAATTTAGCATTCCATTAAGTAGAGAAAATTAAATTTTATTGACCTAATAAAATAAAGCTTGTTTAACCCATTAATGCCCAAGTCGCATTTTTTAAATAATATTTTGTATACTGTAACATTCTAAGTAAGCTGAAGTGTGACGCGGTGGTCTAGAGGATACGTCTTCGACTACCAATCAACAGATCGCGAGTTCGAATCCAAGTGATGACTTTTGTATTATTTGGACATTGAAGATGTTTCGTACATTTTATGTTAACTCTCTGAAATATGCAAATTATTCTTATGTAAATTTATGTTCTTGGATATGTTCTATTGGACTATTCATTTCTTAAAATGTATATAAGGAACTGCTGTCAAGCTGACGGCAGTTCAGTTATCTGAACGCTTGCTGTGCTCTAAATAAAAGCCTGTCTCTCTAAATCGTCATCATTTCTAAAATCTACGTGACAATACTAATATTACATGTCCTGAAATCAACTGGAAAAATACTGAAAAGAATGCCGCCTGAAAAATTTATTTTGTTGCCCTCCTAATTCTAGTATCCCTATTTAAAGTAAGTCCTATTAATGCAAAAGAAACCTATCAAAATCTAAAATTATTTCAAATTCCAAAAATAAAACATTCTTACAATTGTATTTACTGATATATTTGTTAAATGTAAGTATATTAATTGATAAATATTTGAACAAACATGATTTTATCTCCCTCGCATTGCAGAAAGCTACTTTTCGAGCCTCATTTTATTTATTTGTAAAATAAAGAGGCTACATTATCAACTGAATGTTTGATATGTGCTCTCATCGATTGAATATAATAGAAGCTGTTGCATATTACAGTGTTTGGATTATAGAAATAACCAAAATTAGGTGTTTTAGAATCGTCCCGAGTATATTATGATCTTTAAAATAAAAAAAATGAAAATATTTTGCATTCAAAACATAGATAATCCAGAAGTAATAATTGTATGTTCTCAGATTCCGAAACCCTCTGCACTTTTGTGCATGTGCCAATTGGAGTTATTTTCACCAAAATCAGGGAAAAGTGAAGAATGGGGGAAGGGAGAGATGTTTACATTTTACTTAATGTGATCTAACAAAGAACACCTGAAATGCATTCATCTTACTCATTGCCTGACACCTCTTTCTGGTGTAAAATCGTCCAAAATTGCTAGTCTCAGAATTTTGAGGCTTATAAACTAACTGCTTATAAGGCTATTAAACTAACTAACCAACTAACTAATGTACTAATGTTTTGCCACTGACTGCATGTTCTGATATCTTATATGATATACTGATTTATAGTTGAAATATTATTTCAAGAATTATGTATTTAATGAAAGATCGTTTTAAAACACTTTTATTTCTGACTTGTTTCATGTTTATAAAGATTGAATTTTGTAATTGATTTTTCTCTCACTTCCTGGTTCATCAAATTTTGTCCATTTGAATGTTCTGAATGAGATTACACTGTTTTAATATTTTCAGAACTCTCTCTCTCTTAATCAGTCAGTTAATTGATTAGTTTCTGTACATTTTGATTCCATACATGTTGTCCCATTGAGAATCCCATAAGAATTGCATTTTTGAAAGCCTGATAGAATATCTTTGTAATTCCTTAAATTTCTGAACTATTCCATGATTTTCTGAAATAATCTTTCTCAAATGATTGTTGACTACTAAATGCTAAATTACGAAACTCAATAACATTTAATTTTAAAATGTTTTTGAATTCTCTAGACTTATTCCTTATTGAAATACTGATTTTGTAAATAAATATTGAATTACCTTTATTCTCATTGGCTTCTTCTTTTTGGCAGCTTAACAAAAAATGTCAGCTAGATATCACACTTCTAAAGCACCAGTTAGACCACACTGATAAGAAAATGTTACAATGCCAAAGAATTGAAAGAGATTCTGTTTACCTTTCCAAACAACTGATTTTATTGCAAGAATTAGTTCGACAATATAAAGAGAAAATAGAAATGCTTAAAGAAACTCAGCAATCAGATGTAGGAGCTAAACTTAAAAGTGATGCAGCAATGTTGGAAATCAAAGGTAAATAAGTATATATATATTTTTTAAAACTCTTTGTATTCAAAATGCTGTTTGATTCAAATTCAGTTTTGTGTTTATAATTTCTGATTACTTTAATAACTATTTTTGGTATATATTGCTTACAATTTTATTAAAATTTACGTTGTAGCATTTGATGTTGTTATTTACATTAAATAAATCAGTATTGATATGCTTTAAAAAAAAATTCCAAACTACAATGGATTAGACAGATAAACGATTACATTTTTAAGTAATAACATTTTAAATAATCTTCTGTTATTACTAGACTTCAAAACTTTTATTATTTTTTCTAATATTAGATTTAAAGCAGAAACTGGAATCAAAATCCTACCAGTTGGATTCTACAAAGGGTAAAATAGCTGGCTTGGAACAAGCATTGGAAGATTTGGTAATCATTGTGTTCTTGAGGTGTTTACAAATGTTATTGGTGATATTTAGCTAGATGTAATTCTGTAATGCCTTTAAAAGGGAATTAACTAATTTCCTGGCACCCCCTCCCTTTATCAAAGATGTAGAATTTCTAAAACAAGCAATATTTGAATGGATTAACAGCTTTTAGCAGTATTTGTCTTAATGGCTGATTGTTGGTTTCAAATCCTAAACATTTAAATATATGTGTCGTAGCAGAGTGATTGAAAGCTTCAGTTAAAATATGTATAATTGATTGTTTGTAGTCAGACAGATTTTAGCTAATGATTATATAAGCAGCATTATTTGTATCTATGTATGTATGAAAGCAAGCTTTTCAAACTCAAAATTTAATGTGGGCCAATTTATTTTTTGGAACTTGCACAATTAAAATTTAATGTTTTAATTGTGTAAGTTCCAAGCTTTTACATGAACCTTAAAAGAACCCCTTTTATTTTTTAAATGAAATTTTTTAAAATGCACTATATAAAAACAAATATATGGAATCCAAATCCATATAGCTTATGCATCTTTCTTCTTATAGTCCTGACTTTTCTTCCAGTCATTTGCTGCCATTTGTCACAATTCAAGATAAATTTTACTCCTAATGATTAATTTAAAAACCTGTCCAAGTTAATCAGTAATTCAGCTTCTTGCAGGAAGTTTATTTTTCTTGATTAATTCTAAATGTGGAAATAATTTTATATGCAAATATTTTACTGTTGAAAAATGCAATCTCTACTGTATTGAATGCTGTTTTCAAATTGGAATCACATTTTGGATTGCCTCTTTTTTATTGTAATTTGTAATACAAAATGGAGAAATCAGAAGAAAGTTTGTCTTCCAAAGATTTAAAATGTGCTGACTTTGTTTGAAATTTTTTTTTTTTTTTGAAGCTTAAAAATCTCTTCCATGTTTTATATCATGTAAATTTACCTAAACTTGATTAATAATATTTGTAATAAGAAACTTCAAAAATACGAAAAGAAAAACTTATGTTGCATTAGCAAACTGCAGTCGTATTTGCTGTGGGTCGTGAGTTTGACATGCATGCATTAAAAAAAAAACACCTGTAAATTCAATATCTAATTGAACTTATTTAGCAATTAGTGTATCAAATTCAGGAATCGATGATAATGATTGTTGTTTTTTATTAGATTTATTGAATTGATCTGATTGGTAATAAAACATAAAAACTTAATTGTGTGGTATCTTCAGTGTTCTTTGTACAATTGGTTAATAAGTATTTGTGCCATTTACTGGAGTGAAATAGAATGTCAGTAAAATAATACTAGTAGTGTTCAGATAAATTCAAAAAACTCAAATTTCTTTTTAATTTCAAATTTTTTATTTAAATTCACAATCTGAAAGTTTGTTATTATTTAAATTATAATTATTTAATATTAATTGCTGAAATTTTTTATTAATATGTATATTATTTTAAAAGATATTACTTTACTTTCTTCTGGTGACTCTGGCTCTTTCTATTTTTTACTATTTATTTTAATTTCTTTATGCTTGATGCAAATTACAATGCTTACTTGTATTTACTTAATATTAATTTGTTACATGTTTACTCTAGTTCTGCTTTCTTTACTCCCATGCAATTATGAATGTGTGACAAATTTTTTCAAACTTGTTATTAGATATTTTGGTTGATTCAGTGTTTCATCCGATATCTTTATGTTTAAAAATCTATTTCCTTTTAGAAAAATGGGTGTGTAAAATGTAATTTGTGATCATTATGCTGCAATTTCACTCAAATATTAAGGGTCATTATGCTACAATTTCACTCAGTAGCGAATCTAGGATTGGTCTGAGAGGGAGACTGAGACCGCTGAATTTTGTATTGTCGTGATGAAGGTAAAATCTGAAGGCTAAAGTAAACCAAAAATCTTTATCTTTGCAGACTTTACTCACCTGACAATAAGAATCATAAAAAAAATACAATACTTTCGATAATTTAATAAAAATTACAATGAAATAACTAGCCAAAAAATGTCTTCGACTGCATCAAAGCTACAAGTACAAGTGGAATGACTACAAAAATAGGAAAATTTTCGAGCCAGTCAAGCCAGAAAGTAATGTTGAAACGATTTTATTATTTTTTTTAAAAGAGATAAATTAAGAAAAAACAGCTTGTAATGATGTTAAATAAAGTCAAGTATTCTGGCTTGGCTCTGGGGGGGGGCTGTAGCCCGATAGCCCCCCCTGGATTCGCCACTGATTTCACTCAAATATTAACTACCCTTTGATATTAAGAAATTGTATTTTCCAGCAATTTTGATATTTACCCATATGATTATGCAACCTGTACAACTGCATACAGCTGACTAAGTTAATTTCATTTCATTTAATGTCATGTTTAATACTTGAATGTTTATTTAATGAAGGAATAAAGTACCATCAGAATTGTTTTTAAAGGTCTTTTTTAATAGTTGATTATTCTCAAATAAGAAATTTACTGCTAACCATTGTGAACAATGTTTATTTATTTTTTGCCCCTTTTCATAATTTAGAAAGCCAAACAAAAAGATCATATGAAGATTTTAGAAACCATGAAATCATTTCATAAGGATGAAATTATGGTTAGTATATAATCATTATACATAATAAATTGTGATGTTTTATAATCTCTTTTTATTTGTGCTAGACATCCTTAAGACTTTCCTTTAAATTTTCATTTGCTTTCTTTTTTCATTACATACCTGTCATTATTCGTGATTAAAATGCTTTCATATCTAATATTCTTAAAATAACTTTACATTTATATAAAATAAAAAGCCGGCAATTCATCTGTAGTCCATTCCATCCATTTGGCCCAAGAATATTTTTTCCCAACCTTTTTAATCAAAAAATCCAGGCATGTTATTCACTTGATGTTTCAAAGTATTTTTTAGACGATATTCAAGGTCGCGGAATTCTACCCACCCACCCTTCTCTTCCCTGCACACAGGAGGTTTCGAGTTTTATTTCTACCCTCTTTGCAAAGTCCCAAACTAAACAGAACTATTGTTTTCCGGCTAGCCTCGTATTGGGGTCTCAAATTGGAATTGGTACATGAAGTCTTTGATTTTTGAGTTGGTTGGAATTCCACCACTCATAATAATTTCTTCCAAATTTCATAGGTTTTCGACATTGACGATTGTTTTTTCCTTCCCATATATTAATGGCCTGCTTTACAATACATGGAATCCCTAAAATTGTTGATGAATTAACTAATAAAATACGAAAAAATAATGCAGAATAATAGTAGTATTAATAGTAGTATATGCTAAAAAACTCCAAATAATGTGTATAATCGGAAAATTATCCAAAAACAATAAGCAAAATACTTTATATTAAAAAGTGTTTCAAATAAATAAAATAAAAAAAGAAACTGAAGTAAGATTGTCAGGTTGAAAGCAGAAGAGAGAAGTTGCTTGTTGCGAAACAGCAAGACAAATTCAAAGTGTTCCCTGACAGAAAATTAATAGAAATGAGTTATCTAATTGTCACAAAACCTGAACTAAAACCTCCCTTATGCTTCATAGTATTTGCGATCAGAATTTGAAGAAAATCTATTCAGTAGTTTATATTTACAGTAGAGTCTTCATAATTCAATGTGGACGGGACCGGGCCTACCTCGAACTATCGAAATCATAAAATTTAATAAATAAATAAATGGAAGTAAAAGCAATTTTTAAATTTCAGTGTAGTATATTTAAATGAAAAATGTACTTGCATATTATAACATAACTGCTGATAGCAACAGGTTAATTATATCTTAAAATAATTGTCAATTGTTTTTTCTTTAAACACATTGCTCCTTTATATCAATCTTACATATATCCCGTTTTCTTTGGGAGGGGCATTTCTGCAGGTGACTTCTTGGTGCACAGTGGACATATGACCCATCGAACAACAATAAAAACCAGATGCAGTAATTCTTTCACGTGTTGTGTATGTGTTGGACATTATTTGGGAGCTAAACTGATTTTTTTCACTAACTCTGATTTATGGAAAACTCAAACAATCGAGACTCTACTGTAATTGCATCGGCTAAATAGGATGCTGAGGCATTCTGTTTCATGAGAAAGAAAAGTGTCTATCGTAGGGTCGAACCTATAGTCTTGATGTTGGATGCCTTACCAACTGAGCTAGAGGGGATTATAATTGGTAGGCATTTCTACTTTTTGTTCAACATGAAATATTGTTTTGTAGTATCTAGCAACAGACCGGAAATCTATTTTATATATCGATTGACTTTAGAGTATCTGGCAACAGTTTTGGTAGATAAGTAGAACGAAGTGAGCGGCGAATAAAGATGGATGTTTACCTTCTGATCATGCAATTATATTATTAATGATATTACACGCTCAAAAACACTACAGTTTCACCATCATGTTTAGATTTTTATAGAATACAAATTATTTTTGCTTTTTATTTATATATAACACCACTTCCTGTCCCCGTATCTAGAATCATTATGATTCAATGTAGTCGGTTTAGATGTACATGAAATGGAAGCATACCAGAAAAAAAAAAGCAATTTAGGAATCTAAAGAAAAAGATTTTTTTTATATAGATGCTTCATACTATTAGTGAGCAAAAATTTATTCCATAGTTGGGATTTCTACAGTATATAAATTTTCATGCATTTCTTTTTTTTTTTTTTTTACATTATTGTTTAGCTTTTTTATGTGTTCAGCAGAAGAGCTTGAACTGCATATTCAAAGTGTAAACAATTTTTAATTTATTAAAAATTAACTATTAAATTGTTATGAAACCTTCACTACACCCTTTCTTATGCTTCATAAAATTTGTGAACAAAATTTGAAAAAAAAATCTATTCCGTAGCTTAGAGTACAAAAAAAAAAAAAAAAAAAAAAGTGTTAGTTTTATTTATACAGATATATTTTTTACATTTTGTATATTTCTTTTTATACAGCATGCTATAAAAAATGAAAACACCGAATTTTCACATGTTTGTTTAAATATGAACACAAGTATTTAACATAATCTAATTTTTGTATTTATATCAACTGTATAAAAGTTAAAGAAACTTAACTAAAGGTCTTTACTTTCCTAACATGACTTAAAAATGTATAAGCCAGCTAATATATTTCTCAAATGATCATTACAATTGAACTGCACCCTCCTTAAGTCAGCAATTTATTCTTAAAACAGCATTATAGAAACTTTATGCTGTCCTAAAATTTATAATGCAAGTTACAGTAATCAACTGTTCATACCTTTTTTCTATACATATTTAATATTGTTTTGTGTACGAGATTTTTAGTAACACATAACGTACTTTTCATATGAATTTCGTATGAATAAATATTAAAATTTCAAATGCATTAAGAATTTTCAAATTAAATATTTGAAGTTTATTTGATATTGATGAATATGTGCACAATGCAAGTTCCATCTAAATTTTTCCTCTATCAATAAATAGATGCTCAATGAAAGATTGGAAGGTTTGAAGAAGATGTCGGTCCAGAAAGATGCCCACATCTTGGATCTTTATAAAGATATGGAAACTTTGTTAGAAGAAAAAAGTATGAATTTTAAAATTTTATCTTTCTGAAAATGTTATTTTATTTTATTAAAAGTATATAAATACTTTTGTGCATACATTTTATTCAAATCAGTATGTGCACTTATTGTGAATCTGTAAAATTTCTTGCTTAAAACGGTTTACAGTACAATACAATTACAGTAGTGTTTTGCGAGTTAACTTGGGATTAATTATTTTTCAAAAAAATTTTTTAAAAAAATAGTTAAAGAGCGAGTTTTTTCAATGTAGCCACCATACACGAATCGATCACCCCTGAGGTGACAGCCAAATGGAGCAATATGCAGGGTTGAAATTTGTTGACACAGATATGTGTTGTTTGTCCTTGACTTGCTTGTCATTTCACTGTAATATAATCAGTCTGGTTATTTTCTAGTCATACCTCTTATATGGCAAAAGAATTAGTATGTGGCTTATCTAACTTATGGCAGAAGATTATCATTTACCTTAGAACATCATATTTAATAGTTTGTTTCTTATATACTTTTGATATTAAGTTTGTGAAGTGATTCATTATAACATAAGTCGATTACAGTGTTTTGATTGCAAGTTCTTCTATTTCATTCCTTATTTGTTGCATTTCTTTTCAGCTATGTTGGAGAAGCGGTTAAACGGTGATGAAAATGCAACTACTGCTTCATATCAGTTAAATGATACTAGTGTTCACATACAGTCACCAAGCAACATGGAAACTTCAGATCCAAATAGCTGCAAAAAAGATGCATCCTAACAGTCAATTTTCCTTTTTCTGGTGCTGTGTATAAAGTACAAATGTTCCTCCGATGCCAATTGTGAGATTTTAAAGCCATTGTATATTTTATTAGCATGAAATATAGTTGATTGTGTATATTGATGTTTAAGCTTAATTTAATATTGCTTAATAAATATTTTCATATGTTTTTTGGCTGATTGTGTATGTAATAATTTTCTTTTGTACTGTTAGCTAGTTATAAAATATAAATGTTGATTGATTAAGTAATGATTTTTTTTTTAAGATCTTTAATGAGATTCTTAAACATCTAGCTTTTGATTCTAATTCCACTGAGGATGATGAAAAAATTTCTTGTCATTTTCCTCACCTCTTTGTAAGAGCAAAATCTAAAGCACTTTATACTGCTATCTAGAATATCTCTTCATCAGCCAAGTGTCAAGTACTTAATATACTTTAGTACTAAGGTAGGGATTAAAGCTTTCTTTTTATTAAATCTGTAAATAAAACTTAGAAAATTAACTATAGAAAGAAAAATAAACTTAAGAATGTAAATATCAGAATACTATTAATAAAAAATCCCTGTTCCCCAAATCAAACATACATACAATTTTTCTCAACCAAAAGAGCATGTGAAAGGCTAACTAAATAACCAAAAATCGTTATCAAAAATGTTTCTCTTGACAGTGCACCTCAGCAGAAAAATATACCTGCTAATAAATTATATATACATGACACTGGCATATGTTCTATCGGCAATTGAATCTATATTTTCGACACTGCAACTAAAAGTGTACATCAAAATGATATCGATACTTCCAATACCAGTGAGACAAAATGTTTTTTTCTTTTAAAATATACTCTAGTGAAACTCTTCCATCTCAAATATCTCTAACTTTAGAGGACATAGGCTTTCTTTATGAAGGCAATGTATCAAATGTTTTATTAAATAAAATTCTTACCTCTATAAAAAAAATGGCAAACAGTTTGCAACAATGTTTGAGAAAATGAATTTTATGTTGTCTATTTATAATCTTTTGTCTTTCTAAGTTTCACTGTTCCCATCTGGAATTAATAATTTTTTTAAGCTTTCTCTTGCAAGATTTAATATGTTTATATTACATTTCTGAACATTTTTTCTAATTGATTAGATTTTAAACCCTGGTTTTATAATTTTTAGGAGGAGTACCATTTTCCAGTTTTACCTTACATTTAGCCAGGCTATGCTAAATATCTCTTGTGGTTTTAGACATACTGAAATGCTTCTAATCTATGTAAACGACCAGAATTATGATCTCGGTTTTAAGAAATATATTTTTCCTCCTTATATGATTGGAATATGTCTTAAAGAATGGCAAGTCCTTCAAGAGAATAGATTTCATTGTTGTTTAAATTGCGGTGAACGAAGTAGTGAGAAAAAAGTGCTGTATACTTTTGTCCCCATTTACACAATATTTCAATTACTTGGTTTTAATGTATTTAACACATTTGAACTATTCAGAGGAATTTCCATTTTCATGGGACATGAATATCAGTTCAAAAGATTAGACAAATACAAACATGAAACTGCAAGAAAATTCCGAATTCTGCTGGACAGTTATATTGTAATGAGACATTTCTAAGAACTGTAAATGATTTGCTATGGTTAACTATCAGGAAAAATTTAGCCGAGAATGATCAAAGAAAGGAAAGAAGTTTACATTTTTTAGAAAAAGAATTGTGTAATTGCTCGTTTCATGACAAATTTATAAGGAGTTTTGAGCAAATAAAAAAAAAGCCTGTCATACCTCTGGAAAATGAATATGGGAAAAAAAACAGCAATAAGCAAATTAATAGTAGAATTAGAGTAAATATACTACCAAGAAAAGAAAAATTAATAACTGCTTTTGAATTATACTGTTTAGTTTTTGCTTGAATTAATTAATACACTTCCTTATGAATTTTTAAAATTTACTATAAATCTATTTTCAAAGCAAAATCTTGATTTAAATTGGCAGTGTCAATTTGCATGTCATTTTTGGAGAACCAATGTGTTCTGAGGATTAAAGAGCATTTATATAAAATATACAGAGTGCCCACTAAAGTTACATCTCCACCCCACCCCCCTTAATTTCAGAACTGCAGCTATTGTCATAAAAGTGGTGTCTAGGTTTTGTAAAATGGCTATGTGCTACCACTCACAGCACTACAAAATTAGCATCCCTATGTTAAAAACAAAATGATATAGAGAGGGAAAAAATAATAAAGCTGTAGAACATCGATTTTATACAAAAAGACGCCTTGTTGGGATTGTTACGAACAGCATGCTAGAACTTCACATATTTGTTCGCAATTTCCAACAATGTATACATTTTCAAATTGTGTACACAGATATTTGTGTTTCCCTTCCATTATTGAAAGCTAAGGAGGGTCTTAAGGTCCTAATGTGGATTTTACTTTTTTCATTTCATCAATTTTTCTGTGAAATCTGGAAGCAAAGCCCTCTAAGATGGTAAGCATTTTAGGAAATATATGCAATAAGCTCAATGATTATGTTTGCTAATCTTTAATTCTTGTTATCGATGTATTTTGATTCAGCTAACATGCTGCTGTATGTAAAACTTGTGTAATTTAAATTTAAAAAATTCAATTGAAATTAAAATCGCCTATTCCCAGCGAGCAAGCTGGTTGCCAAAAGCAGCCTACTTCCATCTGAAAAAACATTTCATTACAATTTTTCTTGTTCTTTTCATTTTGTGTTGACTTGAAGTTTTTTAAACTATGTAATTTCTTTTTTTTTTAACTTAATATACAAGGAGAAAAACAGCCAACCTGTTTTTCAAATACAAATGTTTTAAAGTGTATTTTTACAAAATATAATGGGACTAACCAGAATTAGAGTTTCTGTTTTAAACTTCCTGGAACTAAAACATTTTAGATAGCTATATTAGTGTATCCCTCCCCCCAAGACTGTATAGATTTTCATTGAAAAGTTTTTGCTGATAGTTTCAAGACCACAAAAGTTATCCGATGATGCCCAGTTTGTTGAAAAGAACAATAAGGCAAGGGTTAAAACAATTTATTGATATTGTACTTGTATATATGTACAACAGGAAGCACAACCATGCTGACTTAAATTACAGGGTTCTGAACACTTACGAAAACTTCGTACAAATAATAAACCATAATTAGATCACTATCAACAAAATGTTAACTCTCTAAGCTTAAAATACATGTGGCATATTTTTACATTCACAAAATCTATGTAATAAAATTAAAAAAAGAAATCAGAGTAAGCAAGGATAAAATGTGAAAATGCATATGCTTTGGAAAGAATAAAAAGACAATTATAAATCATTTATCATTCATTGGACCCGTATACCAGCTGACTAGAACACCATTGTCATACAAGTACCAAATTTTAGTTATTCTGGACCTTAGTTATCTCTCGCACCCCACAACATTTTAAATATTTCAAACAGTTATTCAAGGAGTAGGTTTACATATGAGTGAACGGACAAAAAGGAAAGTGCGACAAAGAAAAGTCTTCTGATTAAATAAAAACAAATGCAGTTTCACATTTTGAGAGCTTACACAATTAGGAAGCGCAAAAAGCTTTATATACTTTATAACACTTTTAAATAAATGGAATGTTTGCACTGAGAATAAATAAAACTTTTCAGAATTACAGCTACATAAATGCATTAATACTATGATATTCAAGTTCTAGAAAAGATGCGGTGCTGTGTCAACCAAACAGAAAATGCTTCCTATTTACTAGATATGCACACGTCCAAGTACACATAGTAAAAAGGTGAAAGCACAAAAAGCAATGGTGCGATTTACGATTTTCACATTAAATAACCCGATTTAAAGCATTTGAGAGGATTTTCATATTTTTGAAGGAAAATATTTGATGCAAAGATTTGTGGACAATTCACCAAGCAGTTCTAATTAATTAGATCTAATTTGCCGGAAAGACTATTTGACAACATATTCTAATCTTTGTATAGCATTGCCATACTTTGGATAACAGAAAATGCACTGCTTCTTTCATTGTTTTAAACGCCTTAATTTACTGAATACATTTCACCTTTGTACTGTTACATAACATTAACAAGTTATTAATATAAATGCTCATAAAAAATTGCAATCAAAAAGTTTGACTAGTACAGTTTTTATATAACCAAAAGTAAAGAATAACATATGTATAATTTAAAACCATTCATCAGTGCATTAAACATACTAAAATACAAGTATATACACAATATGTTTTAGATTTTGAAGTATCAACATATTAAATTTAATATCTTCAAAGATCAAACTTTCAAACTGTGTTAAAAACTAAAATATTAATCAAAATGTCTAATTTCTAAAGCAGAATTACACGCCACTTGTATTTGACCAGATTTAATTATCCTATAATTTACATAAATAAAACTACATATGTAAAAAGAGTTTTCAATTGTTTCCTAAGATGTTACACAAAAATTTAGATCAAAATGCTTAATCAAATAAACGTAAGATATTTTATGTTCTTTCATTATCAGAATATGAACTTAAAAATAAGGAAAAGAGAAAATATATTAATCAATAAATTATTTTAATACTGTACAACCAAGAGTTCAACATTAAAGATCTTTACCTTCTATAAATGCATAAATATTAGAAATATAACATTTCCTAGAGCTATTCTTAATCTGTATATTTAAAATTCTGACAATAATAATATAAACTCTGACTAGAAGTTGGTAAATTGTACCAATGGGATAACTGTACACATCTTTTATTGCAATAAAGATCATTACAAGATGTATAAATAACAATACTTTTCATGTGTGTGCATTTTTTGTGACTAGCATATTAATTCAAAGAATTATGTTCCTTGAAAACATTTAACATCAGTAAAATACTTGGTAATTTCATTTCCACTCTTGACTAGACACCGACGGAAAATAATAGTCTGCAGGTTCACCTAATCTTATCAGTTACTAGAACAAAAATACTATAAATATATTCCTTATTACTTATCTTAACACTAGACATTTGCAGCATCTAGGACAGATGACAGACTATATGCAACAAGATTCAACTGCACATCTAATAAATTTGTACAAAAATATGGCTATCAAAGTAAAGCTTTTACAAAAAGAAAAATAGAATTTCTATTGATTTAAGAAGCAATTGCAAGTAGTATGAAGTTGGAAATAAAATTTAAACCAAATTTGTTTGATATAATTAAGCAATATAATTTTTAAACAGCAAAAATATTTTAACTTTACACGCAAAGCAAACTTTTCTAAAAGTATCAATAAAAATATTTTCTTAATAAAAATTTTTGGGGGAAAATGAGCTTATTTATCAAGATATGTCATATTTACTTAAAACTTATCATCAATATTTGAAAAATAACCACAAAATTGTGAATCCATAATTCAGCAATAATCAACAACAACAATGTTATCTCTACATGTAGTTGTAAATTTTCTCTGAAAATTACCCTATCATTACAGATAACCAAATGTTATTTCTTACTGTTTATTTTTGCAAGAACAGTAACATCTTTTTAAATATTAGTCAAATATGAGATTTATCGCAAAAATTTAATTGTCATTTTACTTTACTTTAAAGCTAACAGTGGTAATTGTTTGTAATCAGTTTCACATAAAAAAAATTATCAAGAATAAATTTTGAATTTTATTTCGGACTGTGGCCAATTTTTTGTTCATTCAATTAAGCTGCGTTTCTTGCCTTTTACGAGCAATAATTACTGTAAATTTTAAACAAACATGAGAGATTAAACAAAGAAATCAAAGAAGGTATTTCTTTTGTGGAATAAAAAGCAATGATTCCTGATGATTGAATCTTGTTGCACATAGCAGAGGATATAGAAACTTTTTGCAGAGTGAGGACAGGATAAACAGAAGGAGGGTAATAATTGGTAGCTTCCGAGCAAGGACATTTCTGGATGGATGCAAAAGTTCAGTTATTGTGGATGTCATCTGACTTAGCTGGGAGTGGGGGAGACACTGGAGTAGAATCATCATGGAATAAAGGATTTTTAACCTCCATTTCACCAGTCTGAAAAATATAAATTTGTTTATTTCATACATGATTTTAAAAAAATAAAAAATATATGTTATAAGAAGAATTAGCAAAATGTTTTATTAAAAATAAGGATTTTTAGTCCTTAAATGCCAAACTCAATTTTCATAGCAAAACTTGTATTTATCATTAACCTTCTCCTTATGGGCAATACAAATGCTGTGCTAGCAAAACTTTTCCTCTACAATTGGGGTTATTATGCTGCACTACCAAAAAAATTAGAATTTCACTCTCCCCACAAAAAACTGAACTTCCTTCCTCTAATAACCCAGGAGATAGTTTTTCTTTTCCTGTCCTATTCAGTCACCTGATATATGATGGATAGACTGACTGCTAATTAGAAAAAAATAAAAATAGTAACTCCATGGACAGGCAAAGGATTCCTGAGCTTAATTTTCCAATGAAGAATCACTTGGTTAAGAGGATATTTCAGTTTTTCGCTTCCATAATAGAAAGAGTAAATAAGCAGAATGATGACTGGCTTGTATGCACAGAATCCAGAGTTCCCACTCTTATTGAAGAAAAAAAAGAAAATTAAGGACTTTCACAGTCCTTTTTAAGAAAATTCAAGGACCATAAAATTATATATTTTAGACATAAAAATGCAAATGATAAATTTAAATCAAATTAATCGTTTGCAATTTTTTAAATAAAAAAAAATTGATATGCATCAATAATTCTAATGATAAAACTGTGTACCAAATTTTATCTATCAAGCTATTTAAGTTACTTCCCTGGCTCTGAAATTAATTAACATACATTTTGAAAACAGATTTCATTGCACAGAAAATAGGTTACTGGCATTTAAGACAAAATTCTGTTCAAATATATCAGTTATTTTCAAAATACATTAGGATAATTGCAGAATTATTTTACTGGAAGGAGAAATACCCTCTGTAGCTTTTAATGTATTGTTAAATTAAAGCTGTCTTTTAGTATAAAAAGAGAGAAAAGAATGATGATTAACAGAATTCCCATACAAATACCCTTTTTCTGATGGTGGAATTAAAGGCAAAACCAAGTCAGAAACTGGTTTTCTCTTCTGTCCCAAAAATTATTGACATTTTGCTTATCTTTTAAGGACTTTTCAAGGACCCAACAAAAAATCAAGTATTTTTCCAGGGCCCTGGGCAAGGCAAATAAAATTCAAGGACCATGGGAATTCTGTGAATCTTAAACTTGTGGCATTCAAAAGTCAGCAAATAAATCATGAGGAGCAGTATATTCTTGCCAGTGACTGTGTTTTACAATGCAAAAAATTCTGTAAAATGTTGAATGTTTTATTTTACTTTTCAGTATACTCTAAAAATTACCAGTCAATCTATCCTATTAAAATTCGAAGGTAAACAAACGTATGTATGTATGTCCTTCTATCTTCTCACGAACCGCCGAATGGAGAAGCGCGCGGAAAGTACCAAAAGATGGGGAATAATTCAAGGAATCCATTTCGGCCATTTAAATATCGAAATTTTAATTAGTGAAAAAGATATTAATTAAAAACTAATTTACAACAATGCTTTTCAATGTTTCGGATACTTTATAACAATACTTTTCATTGTTACAGAGCAATTCAAAATTTATTTTATTGTTGAAGTCGTTTACTTTAAAGAACATTGTTACAACAACAATGAAAAAGTGACGCTGACAGAAATAAAAAAATGTATTGTTGCAATATGGAAACCTGAACAATGTAACAAGTCAATGTGGATAGAGTTTTGTGTGGGTTTTGGTAATTGATATAAAGAAACAGGGAAAATTAAATCGCTCATATAGGGTTTTTACTAAAACTATTGTTTTCTATGAGGTTTCACTTTTAGATTTCATGTACTCAGTGCATCTTGCTTCATGTTCATATAAACTGGAGGCGGGCATATGAAAAAATATGGATTCCGATCAACGCTGGGTTATTTCATTCCTTCCGTACTAAAGTCAGACAAAAAATAATTCCGGAATCGTAATTTTACAAAATAAAGATTATTTTTGCGATTTTTTAAAAGTATATTTTGAAGCCTTTACGCGGACGGAATGATTGAACCGCTCTTTTCTCCTTATTTATTTAGCAGAGAATGTTGGGCATGTGTCACATGGCCTCACTTTTTCTCTCCGTCAAGGAATGATGCATCATTCGAGATAGCCCGTGCAACGCCGGGTCACATAGCTAGTAATATAAAAGCGTTTATGCATAATTTTTTAAAATAATAATAACACACTTACTGGAGCTAATCCTGGACATTCATACACAGTGTAATCTCCTTCTTCATTTTCTTCTTCAGAATCGACATCTGATGCTGAAGTATTTTTTGTAGATCCAGCTCTGAAAGAGAACAGTTACCATTAATGCAAAGGAAAATATTTTGAAGCAGACCAGGTGTGTCCACAAAGTCTAAGAATAATATCACTCCAATGCTAAATCCAGTTTCTAGTCGAATTTTCCTTTTAAAATGTTTAGAAATTTAGCTAAATGACTCCGTGCAAAACTTACTAAAAAGGCAAATACTCGCAATTTTTCATAGGGAATTTAAGCCCACTAAAAATTTCTGGTAATTTTCTATCGGTTTCTTAGAGTAGTTTTTTTTTTTTTTCACACTTCAACCAGTGTCTTAAGAAAGATGGAATTACTAAGATGCACATGCATGGGAACAATTTTCAAGTAAAGAAGCATGCTGTATTAAGCCGCTTCATTATTTTTAAAGTTTTAAGGCCTTGAAAATACCTCAGTTGAATCGCTGTTATTCTCAAAGCTTTGTATTATAGGATGTCAATGAAAATGTATAAGTTAGTATCAGTGAAGTTAGTCAACTCAGAAATTGAATGCTGTAACCTTTTTTTCCCATTAAATGTCTTTTAACTTTCAATAAACCAAAATTCACACATTGAATGTCAGACGCTAAAATTTGTGCATTTAAATACTATAGAAAAGCAAAATTTAACATCTGTTTAATCGATCTCATTCTCAGTAAACGCATATTAAAAATGTACCCCAAGATTATTTTCCTCTCTGAAAAACTATTTTTTATCAGAACAGCAAAGAGAAAAAAATTATGTTATACAAAGTAAACAGGCGATGACTTCATATTAATATTGCATTATTGACTGATATTAATATTGCAGCAAAATGACTAAAAAAATTAAATCCAAAGAAAACAACTTAGGTAAGGAGAAAAAAGAAAAGATGGGAAGAAGACACTTTTTGTGTGTGATTTTCCTTATGATTAGGGATGAGCCGATTGGGCGGCAGCGCATATAAGCACATTTATTCGGGGATGGCTACACAGATGGCCTAGGGTCTCGTGTTCTCCGATAAGAGTGAAGGAGAGACTCTGGAGTTAAGTAACTTGATTCTATTTCATGGTGGTATTTACAAAGAGAGTTAGCTACTGTACAAATGAGTGAGATTATATACAAGTGTAAGAATACACACAGCATCACCTACAACCTTTGGGCACTGAATTCCTAACAACATTGAAATGCCGTTTTTCTTTATTTATACATCATTTTCTCCCGCGCATTAAGCGACTTTGAAAACAAATGCGAAATATTCCGAGCAGTAACGAGAAACAAAGCAGACCGTTTTAAGATTTTCCAGAAAGACAACAGGTTTACAGCGGAATTGCGAGTGATAACAAATGTTTTGGGTCTTTTAAGTCCTTAAGATCATCATTGATGGAGCAAACCAAGATTTCACAGAAATCTCTGCTAAATTTAATTGTTTTCACCTTTTAAAAAAGTAAAACTGCTCAAGATGTTAATTCACTAGAGTTAAGTAAACATACTTCCGCGTCCCTGACTCAACAGAAAGTAGTTTCAATCAAAAAAACAGCTCCTTTGCAAAACTGAAAATATGCATTTATTTTACAAAAGCATTATCCGTGATTTTTACATCAGAACCAAAAACTTGAGTAGAAAATGCCAGGTTCACAACTCTTAAAACAAAAATATAAATACAGCGATGCGTGCTTTACCAGTGCTATCAATTGTGTGAACCCAACAATCATATTTTCTAAGGAAAAAACATTGACAAACGTTAGAAAATAAATAAATTTTAAAAATAATTACGAGGTTACGCCGGGAGAGAGGGGGAAAGCTGCAATATAATGGACAATCCACCACTGCTCCATACGCTATGAATTTTAAAAAGTTCATTATGTAGTTTTAAAATGCGTCCTCCTCCCACTTACAATATTCCAGAGGTGGAGAACGTTTTTGCTTTAAAAGGCCTCATTAAATTTCGGCAGCTGTCTAAAAGACCGCACCATTTTGTCCCGAATCTTAAAGGTTATTATTCTGTAATTATTATATTACAGACGAGTAAGAAAGGATAAGAAACTCAAAAAGGTCGCAGGTTCCCCATGCCTGCACTATTCTTAATAACCCCTTTACTGTATCTAATAAATATGAAATGAAATTTTCTGAAGGCTTGATACATCAGAAATAAAAAGCATATACTTTCTGTATTAAAAATGCTTACTTTTCAACAGCAATCATCTGCTGTTTTTGATGCTGGTAATGATACATCTGAGCACTCTGGGCTAACTTTCGATCCCCATTGGGAGAGGAAATATCTTTGCATGGTCCGGTTACACCATATGCTGGGTAATCAACATCAGCAGCCGCTTTTCTACTTTTCTGTAGCCTGGAAAAAATAAATACATCTATGTTTGTATGTAATAAATAGTCTCTAATCTAATCACAGTATCTAAATCCGGTGTATTGAATCATTTCTGTTCAAAGACATCAAAAATTTGAGCTTTTATCTGAAACGAGAAATGATTAAACTTAAACCCAATATCTTGCTTGCTCAATTAAAAGATGCTCATAAAATTTATTTGGATACTAAGTGAAATCATTCAGCATTGGAGTTTGCTGCACAACATCAAATATGTTTCATAATTCTTTTAACATCTTGGAGAATTTTTGTTTACTATTCAATAAGAAATTTAGAGCACTAAAATAAGAAAGCAAAACTGCACGCTTAAACAGCATAATATATTTTTATGCATCCAATTATATTACAGGAAGCAGCCGTTTAAATTAGTTTCTATTTTTGTATTTTACATTAATTATAGCATTCCCCGTCACCCGCGATAACTCAAGAAAGATGAATAAAAAAGTGATTATTCTATTGTATTTGGCAGATAGTAAAATATATAAAGACGTAAATTTTAAAATGCCAGCGATACAATTCGGTATGATGCATCATAGCTAACGAAACTTAAATATTGCATTTCAAATACCTCTCACACAATTCATCTATCACTCATCGGTAGAATGATTAACCCGGAATATGGTCGCGAAAACACAACCATGGCCCCATGTGAACCAGTGGGTGCCAAATTGGGACCCGGGAGTATAGAGGTAGACAATAAAATTTAAAAAAATTAATTTAAAAATTTGTTTCCCGAACACTATTGCTTTCGTGTAATTCCTAGTTTCAGGCAGCTAAAATGAAATAAAAAGTCAATCTTTCCCTAAAAAAAGTAGGGGGGCGAGTGACCCTCCTCGTCCCCTCCCCCCGACTCGCCGCCACGGGTGTGAATTATGACTGGGCATCATTTCTCCCTAGTTCGTAACCCGTCACCAACCCTCCCTCCCCCTCTAGTGCTATAAATAGAACTCTGACCTTGAGGAACCGTGAGCAACGCCGTTGCTCCGTCTTGCTGTGTTTGGGAACATTTTTAAAAATTAATTAAAATTAAACAGAACGTTGCATGGAAATTAAATTGGTGTCATTAAAAAGTTTTTTTTTTTTTTTTTTTAAATTTAAGATGAAGTTAAAATGATTTTTGTGCGACAATATGCTCCGAAGTTATTTCAGAAAAACGTTAAAATTAAATGTAATTTTTAATTAAATAAAATTCTAATTATAATTTCGAAAAGTTCTTTCTTAGAGAGCACCTACTACCCAAAAAGCAACCACCTGCCGATTTCAAGTTTCTAGGCCAAATGGTTTGGGAGATTTCGTAATGAATGAGTCATGGTAATTGCTTTTTAGACCAGGTAACCAACTTCACGACTCTTTCCTCTACCGTTAAGCTGGCTTCCTACCATAAGTTCTGAACTGCGCAAAATCTATATAATATCAAATTTAATGAGTTATCACTTGAGGAAATTCAAGTTTGGCGACAGTACTGTACTCTTAAGCCAACCAAAATTTTAATAAAAAATTACCTATAATGCAATATGCAAAAATTTGAAAGCGTTTTCATGCCTCATAATTTTAAAATAGCAGGAAAGTATGAGATTAAATGCTTGAAGAAAGGATAAAACTCATTTCAGTCTACCTCACAGACAAAAACAAACAAACCTGAATTCAAATATCTGTTGCCACGTCTTAAAAAATATTACTTTGAAGCAGGTGCGATAAAATATTTCAGCATTTGCTAAAATAATGAGATTTTTAAAAATTTTATTTGCAACAATAAAAGCACTATTGCAATTGATGTTTTAAATCATTTTGAAACATTATTTAAAATTGAAAAAAATTTCGCACGGAAATAAGATTGGTGTCACTGAAAAGCTAATTTTTTTTTTTTTTTTTACCTTTAAGATGATGTAAAAATGGTTTTTGTGCGATAATAGGTTCCGAAGTTATTCCGGAAAAAAAGTTAAAATTTAAGGTAATTTTTAATTAATTTAAATTCTAATATAAATTTCGAAAAATCCTCTTTTGGTGAGCACCTACTACCCAAGAAGCAACCGCTTGGCAAATTTCAAGTTTCTAAGGCCTCTTGGTATGGGAGATTTCGTGATGAGCGAGTCATGAGCTTTTTATACATAAATATTACTATAATTTACTCGATATGAAAAAAAGTCAAATCTTCATACCTTGATTGTCAGTAATGGGGGGAAAGGATAAAATATTTGTAGTAACAATGAAAACGACCTGGATTTCATTACAATAATGAAAATTATTTTTGTAAAATATACCTAAAAATATTTTTTAAAATTTATTAGAATTAAAGAAAAAAAAATTGCACGGCAGTTGAATTGGCATCCGATAAAAGCTAATTTGTTAAAAGATCTTGTGAAGGTGTAAAAATCATTTCTGTGCAGTAATATTTTCGGAAGATATCGCAGAAGAATGTTGTATTTCAGAGGAGGCGAGTCGGGGGAAGGGGGCGGCAGGAGGTTGTGGAAAAAATTAAATCTTTATTTCATTTTAGCTACCTAAAACTAGCAATTATATATACATAAAAAAACTATAGTGTCCGGGAAAGATAGCTAATTTTATAATTAAATTTTTAAATTTGTTGTTTACTCCCTATACTCTGGTGTACTTCTAGGCGTCTATAAAATTTTTGTCCAATTTTTTTGTCACCCAATCGCCGCTACTGTTGAATTTCGCTTACTTTTTAATTATTTTTTTAAAAAGGCGCTAAGATGGATCACACACACACTAATATTTTCGGAAGTCATCTCTCTCTCCCCTTTATTATTAGTAGAGATACCATCAAAGGAATAAATATGAAACAATTTTGGAAATTAATATTTGAAATGAAGTAATTAAACAAGAATTTTAGAAAATTTTATACAGAGGTTTTGAGAAAGCAAATGCCTTACAAGCCTTGATAATCCCGTAGATTCGGGCTAGTTAAGATCCTGGGCTGCAATTCATAAGACCCCCCCCTGAAAGTATCACATACGTATTGCTACATTTGGAATTGACGGTCATCACATTTTAAAGTAAAGTAATTTTGCGTTCTCTTTTATTAATAATTAGTCGCTTTCAGCGACCAGCTGGATCGCCAGAAATACTGAATCTCATATGCATAATTTTATATTCATTGTTCCCTTAACAAAGTAGTTTTAAACTTCAAATTGCTATAGACATTTAACCCGCGTTCTTTTCGTAGCCTTGCACTTGTTCTGTTCCTTGTCTACATTAACGTAAAATGGGCATTTGATTTCAACATTAAATTGACGCGGCGCATTTTATGACCAGCACCAAGCTAATTGGCTTCAAACACGCTAATAAAAAGAATTAAAATATTGCAACGATAATCTTTCATTTCACTGGATTATTTCATTATATACTTACTATCTTGATGACTTCCTTTACAGATTTCACAGAAAAATTGATCAAATAAAAGAAGAAAGTAAAATCCAGTTAGATATTTTCTTAGCTTTCAACAATGAAAACTGTTTGAATCTCATTGCAACAATGAAAAGTATTGTTGTAAATTATGCCAAATTAATATATTTAAAAATTTATTGAAATTAGAGAAAAAATCGTACGACAACTTAACTGATATCATTGAAAAGATAATTTTTTAAAATTTCAGACGGTGTAAAAATAATTTTTGTGCTGTAATACTTTCGAAAGTTATTAAGGAAAAACGACAAAATTTAGATTAATTTTTAATTAATTAAAATTCTAATTAAAATTTCAGAAAAAACGGCTCCGAGGTGTAGATTCCCATCCTCCAAAGTATGTTCGTGCCAAATTTCGCTGCTTTAGATCTAGCAGTCTGTCCTGTAGAGCGCCAATACACGGACACACACATTCTCTTTTATTATTAGTAGAGATTACTGCCCTACCGCCACGAGAAAAACCCTAGACACCCAGACATGTCTGTGGCGGTGGTCATAGAAACGGGATATTCCAGAGCATTTAGGGGGTGAAGGAAACGGCTTTATTTCATTTAGCGTAGATAGAACCGGAGGAAGTCTCACATGATCTCGCCTGATGGAAGTGTGCTTAGTTTGGCAAATGTTGCGGTTGATTTTATATCCGTATCCCTCCTTTCTTCCATTTTAATTTAAATCTGAAATTTGCAGACATACATATTTATTGAAGGAATTTTGAAAGAATTAGAGGATTCAGTGATATGAGAAAATGTAACTAACTTTCTTTTGGCAAGATTACTTTGGGTATTACTATAAGACATCTAAAATCTTATTTTCTACGCAACGTTCAAGGAGACATAAAACTCAAATATAGAAATAATTTAATGATATTGAAAAATAATAAAATTTGAATGATAAAAATAATAAACGTTATATTTAATATAAAATATAGAAACACAAACAATGCATCTTTTCTTCCCCTCCCTCTTCTCTTTCGAGTTTTCTTCTCTTGAAGAACCAAGGTCTATTATAAACGCACTCAAAACACTTTCAGACTGAAGTTGGACACCAAATTCGCATCATACTGAAAATTTTTCAAAGTATTTCATAACGCAACAAAGATGTGGAGCCAGATTACTTTTATTAATCTCTCACGCAGGGGGAGGAGCGGGAAGGGAAAAAAAACCTTTTTCATATACTTGAAATATTTTAAAATTTACAAGTCTCAATTAACATTTTGAAGAGAACAAGAACTTGATTTTAAGGAAAACGCCTGTATTATGAAATACGACCAGATGAAAAAACTGGATTATTTTTATTAATAACTAACAAGATGATCCAATAAAATTAGAAATATTCAGATGCTTTATTAATTCTGTACCATTATGTAATTACCGCGCGCCTGGTGCGTCCAGCCTTTAATCCACCCTAGGGTAGACTGCCTCCAAAAGCAAACTTTAAACACAAGACCTTGATTTTTGACTATTTTTTGGTATTTTTGTAGCATAAATAAGATACCGAAAGTCTAGTGCAATTTTTAGAATTTCCACAGACAATAAAGGCTATGGAAAATTTAATACTAAGTCAATCTAATGACATTAAAGATTATTTCACGAAGCAAAATCTATAAACTACAACGAAATCTGATATAAAATCATTTCTAAATTCTGATAAACACATTATCTATTTAAATCTGTTATTGTTCTAATTAATTACTGAATGATAAGCAGCTCTGTTGAGGTTTAACAGAAAAACAAGAATCCCAATTAGATGAAAAGAATCTATGATAAGAGCAATCCTAGTTAGAAACAAGCAATGGAAAACGAACAGTTTTCCCCTCAGTTAATTAAAAAAAAATCACAAATCAACAGCTGTAGTTTCCGAACTCCCATCATTAAAAAAATTTCAAAGCGGTAATGAGAATTAACATAATCGCTATGGACGAATTAGATGCAAGCTTCAGAAAAAACAAATAGTAACTGTATTCGCTCTAGACAATTTACATACCAAAAAAAAAAGGTAAAACATGTTCTGCAGACATCTATTAACATGAACAACTAATCTAAATTGGATGTAAATCAAATTCATGTGAACAGTGAATATGCTATGCTGGAAGGGGGAATATCTCGTCTGTAGAGACGAATCGTGTTAATTCGACATAGAGAATACTATCGGAGCAAAACTGATATATATGTATTTAATTCTGTTTATGGATATCTTTAAAAATGTGTATTCTAAAATAAAATGTACCAATATAAATTAAAAATGTATATTCTTAGTATAATGTAAGAAGTGTATAAGTCTTACATTTTACTAAACTAGACGGTATTATTTTTTATGTGTAGCACATCTAGTAATATCCTCATTCTATTATATAGAGAACCAAGCTTCAAATATATTGATATTTAACCAACGACTACATTTATCTTCTCCTACCTCTTTTTATTCATTAGAATATAGTGAAACTTCTAAAAATAAATTAAACTTCTGAACAAAAAACTGTTTACAGATATATTTTTGCCAACAACATTTTTAACTAATATTAAATAGATTTAAAAAAAAAAATAGGAAAAAGGGACATATGACAAACGCATTAAGTGAACACAATTCTTTCAATGTACGTCAAGTCTGAATCAAGCATTCCATAGTTAGAGAATGAACAAACGTTTTTTCGAAGATATTGAAACATTAAAAAGACTCACACAAAGATTGAAAGAGAAATTAAGTTTCCTTCGAAAAGTCTTCATCGACAGAAAACTAGAAACATTTTTTTTTTTCAGACCAAATGCAAAATATATATTTTAATTTACAGCAATTTTCACAATAATACGAATATATTTCGAACTTACAGTCCATGTAGATAGTCTTTGGCGTGAGCAACGAGGTCGGGAGGAGCTTTGTCCATGACAGCGACGCCTAGAAATGACGAGGATCTCCAATATCGCAGGAATGCACCCGGCAGAAAAAGAACGAAAAAGCGATGGAAAAACGTCATCCATCCTTCGATGAGGGAGCAGAGAGGCGATAATTTGAAAAAGCTCGGCCCTCTCCCTCTAATTGTCAACTCGACCTTATATCGCGGTGAAGGCTGCGATGATAAGCACTGTGGATGGACACAATAAATTTTCCCGAAATGATTTGCAGGGCAAAATCTCAAGCTAAAAAGAAAGCTCTTATTGATCAGTAAACGTATTTTTGAACGGCAGTCCCCAAGGACAAATATGTAGGCAGACTGATGCACATTTTAAAATTATTTCATTCTAAATTTAAAAACTACAGAAACCTATTACTACCTAACCTATACTTCTAAAAGAAACTTTTCTACCAAATTTCTGTAAAGTGGAATTAAGAGCCTGGACTTATTTATTTCGTTTTTAAGCAAACTTGCTTACAAATGTTTTAATTTCTGGAATAGAATACAGGAGTTCCCTTTCTTTCCAAGCAAATCACCCACACAAGGAATACCTCAAATAAGAGGATGGGAAGCTAGCACACATGGGACACGCCGTAATAGGACCATTTTGATGGGACACAAAGACAGTTTAATACGTCGTCGTGGCGGCTGGAGGCTTTAGCAAAATTTTCCTATCGAGTCACCTTACTTCAATACAAATTTTTAAATCCATTTCAAATTATATTCTGGGTGAAACTAATTTTATACATAGCCCTGAAGCGACATGGTCTGGAGAAGCCCAAACTTAACTAAAATATTAAATTATATTAAAACTTTAAAACTAAAAATAACACTTACTTCGTTTGTTTCCAGTATGTATTGCCATCCATAAATAATTCAGGTTTTCTTTATACTTCTTTTAATTCTCAATATTAAGATAAACAAAATTATTTTCTATATAAAATATGATCTTCATTTTTTACGATTCTTTCCCATTTTTCTGGTAGACTTTTAAGGCCCCCTCTTCCATATTTCACGTACGTGACGAAAAATACTTCTCCAAATCGTTCTGATATTGTCTATAGGATTCAATTTTTTTTTCCCCCGTCTAAATAAATGATTTAAAAGACTGCACAATAAATGATAATTAGACGGGGCAATGTCCAACGAAAATGGTGGGTGGGGCATTGTTTTCGAGTCAAACTCCAGGCTTTGTAACGTCATCTTTGCTTTATGTGGCGAAGAGTTGACCTGATAGAAGAAAAAGAGAAAAAAATGGCGGTTTTTCAAGACGCTCAAGCTACTGGCACTACATCTCATTTGTTATGCCTTGGTTTGGTTCAAAGTGACACCTTTCATATCCCAACAAAGATATAACACCTTATGTGGAAACCTTCTTTAGCCTGGGTTGCCGTTGTTTCCCCTTTCCCTATCCAGTCTTCGGCGCTTAACATTGTTGCAGAGATGACAAGGAAAACCCCGAGGAGGTACTTAACTGAGCCACTAACCCTCTCCAAATCCGAGGTCAAGACCTTGTGCCGCCACCCTCACCTACCACGGCAGGTGATTCAATTACTATATCATGATTCTTGCCTTTTTTAACCGCGGTCTTATATTACAAATAGTAGGACAGAATTCTGTCTTACATGATACCAATGACCAGAAAAACTCCAAATAAGACCCCACGCACAATAGTAGGAAGAATGAAGCAGAAGACGCTAGATATTGCTTGAAAAAATTTTGAGCTAGGGGTGAATTATCACCGCGATTCAAATTTCGTCAGAAAGTTAATTCTGTAGCAAATTCAAGAAATTCTCTCACTCTTCTATGATTTAATAAGGAGCAGCTCGCGGGTAAGCACCGCGGAGCTGTAACACGCTCAATTCTTTATCATTGTAAAGTCTTAATCACTAATTCAATTAATTTCAAATAATATTGAAATCTACCATCAACAATCTAACAGAATTTTCTCTCTAACGCTTTCAATATAAAGGACAACCAATAAAAATTGTTCTTGAAATACTCTTTGGAGAAGGAAAAATTCTAGGGGCACTGTTTTGCCCATGTTGTCTGTTTCACCATGTTAATAATATGTTCTCTCTTTGGGTTGGTCGCCAACCACACAGTTAAAGAAGCCCCGATTTATTATAAAATATGAGCAGTTTTTTCAGAACACAACTTCTTACAAAATATCAATAGCAGTGGCGTAGCAACCGGGGGCATAGATGCCCTGGGCGCCAGTTTTAGGGGGACCTAAGCTGTCAAAACATTGCTGAGTTTATGTCACTTTTCAAAGGCATATAATGTGGGTACATGAAAACAATACCATGCCTCTTGACGCTATGTATCCTTGTTAAGCCACCGATGATGACTTGGTTTTAAAAAAACCAAAATGCCATATTATTTACTCTCGCTATGCTATTGACCATGGTGACAAAATGTTAATGCACTTATGCCACTTTTTACAGTCAAATACCATCAAGGGGTGAAGAAATACGTTTACGCTAGCTAATTCACTAATGATGACGGGGGGGGGGGCAAAAAAATCATTATGACATGGGCGCCACTTACCTACGCTATGCCACAGATCAATAGTTGTTTTCCCCATTCAAAAACGTTACAACAGACATAATAGAATAAAATAATCTGCCCCACCACCTAGACAACTTCTATGACTACATGAGTGCCTGAATTATATTTTTCAGGCACTCAGGTATTTTATTCATTTATCAAAAAGGAATAAAATATTTTCGGACGCAGGACAGGTTACATTTCACAGACAGTTTGGTTGAGGCGAGTTCTTGATATTGAAAGGTTGTATGCATTTGCAATGTTTTCAACGGATACAATATTTTTCAACAGTCACATGAACATTATGGTAAAAGTTATTGCTGTTTTTGTTGGAAACAACAGAAGAATTGATTTTCTTTTAAAATATTTTTTTTTTTAATAATATCTACTAATAATAAAAGCGTGTGTGTGTAGGCACTCTACAGAGCAGACCAATGGATCTAGAGCTACTAGAAATTATAATTAAAACTTATCGAAATTTCTATGTCTTTCCGCAATAATTGCAGAAATTATTATAGTACAAAAATAATTTTCTTTTGAATTTTAAGAAGATACAAAGATCATCTTTTCAATGACACCAAAATTTTTAATTATAGTTTGCAACAACACTTTTCATTGTTATAATGAAACTCAAATCATTTTCATTGTTGACAACCAAAGAATAAAGATGTGGTATATTTTTTCCACATTAAATAGGTTTTCTTTTCAAAAATGCTTTTAATAAAATTATGGTCTTACAATTTCGTCTATTTCTAAACGAGGCTGCTCGACCCAGTAAAATATTGGATGTATAAAAATATAGTACCATTCTGTTAGCTTGAAGTTGCACTTCTTTATTTTAGTGCACTGCATTTTTTTTTTTTTTTTTGAATCAGTAAAAAATCCTCAGAGATACTACATAAATTATGAAGCATATTAATAAGTATACACAAAACTTTAATGCTGAATTCTTCTACTTACTATCCTTATATTTTTTAGAAGAATGTTTCGATTTAGCAAGCAATTTATTGGGTTAGTCAGCGGGAGCGACTCGAGGAGCGATGGGGCAACTGCTCTCCCCACATTTGCAGAAAAAATTAAATTTTTATTTTATTTTAACAGCCCAAAACTAGGAAAATAAAAGAACAAGTGTCTAGGAAAGTTTCATAATTGATCACTGGTGCTTCATTTCCAATTAACCCTCTAACATTCGTGAGAATTTAAAAAAATATGTTTTGAAATGCCTATGAGGACAACCGTGGAAATTGCTATCAAGTCACCTGCCTACCCCCCCCCCCTTGCGTTAAGACGTTTTCATGCCTCTTAATGATCACTGGTTGGGTGGATGGAAAGATGGGTGGAAAGACCATTTTTGTTCAGTGAGTATGATAGATCATTGAAACATCTGTTAAAGAGAAAATAGAAAGGATTTTGAAATTATCTATACCTTTCCCAGATGGCTAAGTCTTCATCAATGGAATTGTGTACATTTACACTTGTTTTGAAAGCATTGTGAACAAAATAATCTCCATAGCGAACATTTTCTTTCATCCTGAAATCCTTTTGAAGGTTCGAAATGAGCCACAAATTTCGAGACCGATTTTATTGTTAATGTTGCTTAATATGCTGCAAGAGGGACAAAATGTATTTGTAGGGAATTTTAAGCTCCTTAATTTGTTAATTCACATGTAGTGTAAAAACTGACTTTTTTTCGAGATATTCAAGAAAAATTTAAAAAGGAAACCAGAAAATTTGCATCGGCTTTTGCTGTTAGGTAGCCATTGCATATGGAAATCTATCGCAGTAGCAAATTTAGAAAGCCGTAATAGCACGCCACATATTAGAAAAAAAAAACTTTTTTGTTTGCTCCCTCATTTAAAAAAAAAACATAGTTGTAACATTGTTAGTTTTTTTTTATTAATTTTTGAAATGGGTTCAATAATTTATGACCACACTGTATTGTATAGGATTCATCAAAATCTCATAAAAATGACAGTAAAGTTGATAAACTTACAACTTTTATTCTCTGTTCTTTTTCTTTCAGAAAATATGCAAAACTAACCATTTTGTAATGAAATTTTTTAATTTTATTGTCCCGGGACTTTTATTTGTCAATATATCTTTTGCTCGTACCCCCCCCCACACACACACACACTTACAACCCCCAGTCACCGCCACTGGGGTTATATGAAATTTAATCCTTTCCTGTTTCATATCAAAGCTCAAATTTTAGGTGGGACGGTAACAAATTAAAGAGTTACAAAGAACAATGATCATAACAGTGTAGATGTTAAAAATAGTTTGCTGAGGAAGCTCTTAAGACCAAGTTGCGTGCCAATAATCCCAGCACCATTTGGTTGTTTAGTATACTAATAAAAAGTATTATTAAAAATTTCTTAAAATAATAGTAATTCAATTTTGCTCAATTTCATTTTAGCTCTACCATAAAATTTTCTTGTAAAAAGATAAGAACATTTCCCCATATGCATATTTATTTTAAATCTACATTGCACAATTATTTCACTGTTTACCTGCAATTGTATAAATTTTTACATATAAATGTAAGGAATACAGAACAAGTGGCTGAAAAAATTAAATTTGAGCTTAAATTTTTAATTACTTATATTTTTCAAGTCAAAAGAGTAATATGCATGTTTTATTAACTTTACAATATTTCTGGTTAATTTTTTAAAAAGTAAATATGTTAGAGATGCAAATATGTATCAATATACAGTATAAGGCTAAAGGATCCCCTACAATTACAATACACAAGCCACCATTGCATTTAACTCACCAACCCTTAAAACCACCGATTCCGTTACTCGGAAAACATAAAGCATACCATCTGCCAAACATTTGTGATAAAACTAATCAAATGATTAGGAATTTATCAATTTTGATCAATATTTTTGAAACTTTAATAGGAATTGACATATTTTACAAAATTATTTCTTATCTGGATAAAGGAATCCGGCACTGAAAAATTGCTCGCTTCCACAATTACAATTCAATCTTCTCTGTATATTGACTTTTTTTTTTATTATGCCGGGGACTAGTCGTATTGACCATTTCCCTTCGTGCAATCCAATATAAATCAGCCTTTGAATAATAGTTGTCAGGAGGTAAAACATTTAAATTTGTGTTGGCTAAAGTAGCATAAACTGTCAAGTGTCTAAAATTCATAATCTCTCCAGTGGAATACAATGGACAGTCAGGATTTTCTTTTACTCCTATTCAATGAAGATGTCCTTGAAGATAGTCATGTCCGTTTAAAATTCTAAAATTGGCCGTAAAGATCAGTCTAGGGAGATCCATTGGGATTGGGTCATATAGCAAGCTCTCACAGATTTTGCCGTTAGCGGCGATCTCTCGGGCTCTTTGTATAAATTTCCTCGCTAATCTTACGATGGTGGAATAAGCCTGGTCGTTTTGCAAGTCAATACGGTGCTGTGGAATGCTGCATCCATGTTTAGCTAGTGAATTTGCGGGAATGTCGCAATGGCTGGGTATCCTTTGGAACAGTACCGTCCACCGAGAACAGTTTAGTTCATATATCTTTTTTCTGGTTTCTCCTACATGTACCAAATCACTATCATGGAGAAAGCAGAGTGAGAGTATCGCAGCCGGTGAATCAACAAGAAAAACTGCATGTCTGTAAGCAGTTTTCAGGTCAGCCAGGCGAAGAGACGCTTGCCTAATGGCCTCTATTTCAGCCTCAAAGTTCGTATTATTCAAACCCACTGCACAAGAACCCTCAAAAAACCCCTCCAATAAAAACCAGCACCAGTGGGGCAATCTACCCGAGCAGAACCATCTGCTTTTAAGGAACATAACCAATTCTGTCTTCTACAATTTTGAGAATAGGACTGGAGCTCTAATGTCATTTGTTGCCAATAGGTTAAATACTGAAAATTTTATTAAATCAATTTACAACATATAGCCTGAGTGCTGATAAAAAATAAAAATAAATAGATGTTTTTTTTCTTCTTGAGGCTGTATCTTTTTTGCTTTATTTGTATGCTTGAGAATACCATATTTTATTCTACAATGTTGAAGGAAATTCCTGTATTATTATTTATGAAAATTTATCTGTGTTTGGCATTATAGAATTTTATCAAGGAAATTTTTTTCTGAAATAAAGCCCATTGTTGTCAGTTGGTAAACTGTTTTTTAGCTATAAATCATACTTAAAGCAAAATCGGATTTTTAAAAAGTATTTTTCCCACGCTTTATTCAAGAAATGAAAGTCAAAAAACATTTTAAAATCAATTTTTAAAAAATCGGGCTTTAAAGGATTAATTTTGTGTGGTTTGAGATGTGATTGTCATCAAAATGCATGCAAATTTAGTTCCTGTGACTTTTACAGTAAGATTTTTGTACTGGTAATAATAGATAATTTTGTAGTAACTCAGAAATTTCCATGCATATAAAGATATAAAAACAAACATTTTGAGATAGACTGTTACATGAAATGTATCCTGCTTAAATTTCACTGCATTTGGCAGGGTGGATAAGGGAATGATGCCAAAGATTTTGGTTCCTTGTCAGATCAGTTGTGGATTTCATGGAGTAGAGATGCATGTATAGCTAATAAGCAAAGAGTTTGCTGATATGTTTTAGAATGTAATTCATTGATAGTTCCAGAAAATGAAAAATTTTAGCATTAAAGAATTTTTAGAATTACTATAGTCCTCTATTTATTTACTAAGCTATTTGCATAAACAGGGACTGTCAATTGTAGAAGGGACAATTAAATGCCATTATTTAGGTAAATTCAGATTGTATAAATATAATTATATTTAAAAAGTAAATTTTAAGTTAGATTTCAAACTTAGTAACATATTTTTCATGTGAAATAATTATAAAAAAATTTCAATATTACGGTCAATAAAATAAATATATTAGATAGCAACAAAAAAAGGAAAAGTTAACTCTGAGAATTTTAGTTTGATACAGTTATTTTGAATAACATCTTTTATAACTGCATTATTTTCATATTTAAGAAGCACTAAATAAAATTCAAAACATTCCCAAAAACAAAGATAAAAATTAAAATTACAACAGATATTTTTATAATACAAAGTGTTTGCAATAGTTATGCATTCTTAAATGTAATTCAATATAAATGCTATTGTACAATTTTAAAGAACATAGAGTAGGAAGCTGCTAGATTTGTCACTCATCATAAATTGTTCACACTCTATTAATATGCTAAGTTATCATTTAACCATATAAAAACATTTTTTGGCCATTAAACTATAAAAATTTGCGATATGATTTCTGAAGTCACACTTTAAAAAATACAGCAAATTTATATAAATAAATAACTGCCATTAATAAAGGATCTCAAGGCATCAGTAAGATTAAATTAAATAGTTTTTCAATGAACAAATACTGGTCAATTTATTCAAATTCATGTATCAATTCACATCCAGGCACTGGAATTATAATTATTAATAAAATTAATTATAAACTCATTTAAAGATTTTTTTTTTAAGTTTGCTAAACAACCACAATTCAGTAATAAGCACTACACTAAAGAACTAGTAAACTGGGTTAAACATTTAACAAAAGTTTGATGAAAAAATTTTGAAACCAGAAAAAAATAGGTTCTTTCTGACAACCCCACATTACAATTGACACTAAATTATAGAAACAAATAAATACTTGTAAAAACAGACTCCAGCTGATATGACGCCAAATATTCCAACAGCACAGCATCCAGCAACTATAGCTGAAAAAGGAAAAACGATTGGGATCAAGTAAAGCAACGAAAAATGCCAATACATTATTTCTTCAAGAAGATCATCAATAGCAACAAAAATGCATCCGTTTCAATCTTTTTTTTTCAATTGTGGTTCCATTATTGTTATTAAATTATTTTAAAATAAACCTTTACTTAGTCTCATAAAAATGACAGTACTTACCAACAAAATATACATCACTGAAAGAATCATCTTCTTTTCTTATAACTGTTTCTAACTGTTGTTGTTTTAAAGGGTATGGACCAGTTCTTTCAGAGGAAATGCTTAACGTGGTATCCATATGAGATGGTGAAGTTCTGTGAGTTTCTTCAACAGTGGATGTTTTTGCGGATTCTGGAAGAATAAATATCATCATAAAATTAATTAAATGCACATTTTTTATATAATGATAATATTGAAACTTATTATTCTCTATTTCATTAATTTCATATAACAAACATAACACTGAAAAAATTATTGGTTAATTCAACTTATTTGACAATTTCATATGAAAATGTTATTAATTTTAATTTATTGCACTAAGGAATAAATCCATTAACAAAGCAACTGTCACAAGCCAATTTTGTCAATTTCATGGAAAACCGTCTCCAGTTTCTATTTGAAGCATGGATTTTCTAGGTGCCCAAAGAAAACAAACTATTTCAGTCTTTATCAGAAAATAGCAATAAGAAACCATTATTAAATTTTAAGACTGAAACATGATAATTCTTAATATGGTTGACAGTCAAATAATTGATTGAGATTTCAATTTACATTTCAATAAAGGCAGCACACTGCACAGTACAGATAGTTGTACAGAAGACAGTGAAAGGTCTGCAGAGATGCCTTTATGCCAGAAAGTATTGTGTTTTAAATTATGGTATCATAAAACAGTACATCAAATTTAGTGGGTCAAAACTGAAAACCATAAATTTTCAAAGATCACAACAAAATTTCACTACAGTGATCATTGAAGGTGACACAACTGCTCACAATTTATCTATATCCTAAATAATTTGAAGTATACAACAAAGTATTGAATTTAGTGGCGAAACTTCAAAAACTATAAATTTATATGAGTAACAAATGAAATTCAAACCAATAAAAATTATCTAGAGAAGAGAAGGTGGGAAAATCCTTTTGACAATGGAGTACATTATTTCTTATTCAACTCAAGAACATACAGTACTCGCACAATACACTCAAAAACAGTCAACTCGCATACAGTAATAATACAAGAAATTCCAAATATCCATAAAATTAGGCACAGTAAAATCAACATTATTTGAATCCCAATGAAATTATTGATTTGTACAAATTAGAAATATAAACAGATATTCCAACTGAAACAGTTTATGTTAAAGAGAACACAGAATATTTATAATAATTTTAATTTTCAGATTTCCATTGTCCTTATCATTAAAGTGTTCACACACAAAAAAAAATATTGAAATAAACAAGGGATTTAACAAGAATTGTTTCACTTTCTATCATCAGTAAAGTCTTCAAAAAATTTCATTCTTGCATATTAAACATTCAGATATTAAGCATTCTCTTACCCATATCCTCTCCTAGATGCTCCTCCTTATTAACATCCTTCACTGATGCATAAGCTACAGCTTCACTTCTGGCTTCCCCAGATCCATGGGGCCTTTTCACTGACGAAAAAGATGAAGCAAAGGACCGTGCTCCTTCTCTACCATCATTTCTACTTTGAAATGGGAAATTGAACCCAGAAGGTGAAGATATTAGATCTTCATTAGGTTCAAAAGGAGGCCTCGACAGAGGATACTGCATTTGTGACAGAAGAGGAGACCTCATGTTTTGTGTTGTATGTAGCTGTTGTTGGCTCAGTCTCCTCACAAAGTCTTGAAGATCTTTTTGCAATACAGCTGCTGTAAAGAGAAATTATAAAATTGTCAGGAAGCAGAATCAAACTAATGAGGGGAGGGCACGACTTGGGACTTTTTCAAAATATTTTTAAAAATTAATAATTAATTAAATTAAAAATTTATAAACATCTTTTATTAAAATATTAATAATTTTAATCATTAAATAATTTTTTATTAATATGATATATGAATCATAGTCATAATTTAATATTTAAACAGTTAAATAATCATAAAAACAACCTTAATGATGTTAAATAATAAGTATAATTACTATTATCATTATAAGTCATTAAAAGTTTGGAACAATTCCGTTAAAATAATTATCCTATTCCTATCTAGCCTTACGGAACTAGTTTTGGTCGGGAAAGAATCCATTTATAATCATTTAACTGTTTATAAATTAAATTATAGCTGAAATTCAAGGATCTTATAAATAAACAGTTATTTTTCAATCAAATGGTTAATATTTAAAATTAAATATTTCTAGATTGTTAATTTAATTCAAAATTATTAATTTCAAAAATTAATTACAAAAAAGAAATAATTAATTATAAACACAAATTCAATGGTGTTAAAAAATAACTAATTGTAGTTGCTCTCATTTGATAATTATGATAGTGGTCTCATTGTAAAAGAATTTCATGAAGATTTTTTTCCTTTGTAAATGTTTGAAATTTTTTGACATTTATTAATTTTTATTTACATACAAGAACATCTCAAAAACATTCGAAATAAAAGAATATTTTGACATATTGCATAATTAATAAATGGCGTAAGTTTAATTTTAAAGATCTATTGGGAAATAAACTTCAGATTTTGGACCGTCTTTCTCTGTATTCAAAAGTTTAACAGCTGCTCTCTCTTTGTGGGTCAAAACTGGTTCCGTAAAGATTTCCACTAGAACAGAAATTTTGTAATTACTTTAACGGAATCATTCAAAAATTTTAATTATACTTATTATTGAACATCATTAAAGTTGTTTTTGTGATTATTTAATTGTTTAAAAATTAAATTATGACTGTTTCATACATCATAAGAATAAAAAATTATTTAATGCTTAAAATTTTTTAATCTATACTTATAAAAGGCAATGTTTGTGTGTGTATGTATGTCCGCGATGTACAGACAAATCTATCGCACTTACAGCCATGAAATTTGGCACACAGGTAGTCGTAATGATGACTGAATGTACCTCAAAGCTGGGATTTTAAAATTTAATCTAGAAAATGTTTTATTTAATGTTTTGGGTGATTTTTCGCACTAATTTCTCAATAGCATGATTTTGGATAATTGAACGAAAAAAATAGATACACCATCGGGAAGAGCAATCGATTTCCATTCTAATGAAGTTTGTTTCGTACGTCTAACGTAATCTACTAAATTTTGAGAAATTTTTGAAAAATGGTCACTTTTATGGTAATTTTCAGTTCAGATTTCTTAAAATTCTCGTTTCCGACGTTCTAATAATGCTATTAATTTAATTTTTTTTTTCAGCTTATGACTGGAACGTTTCTGTCGGATTTAAAACTAGAACGGTTAAAATCTCTTTTTCTATTTTTTTTTAAATCAATTTTTTCCTGGTCAGTTGAAAGATAATTTTTCTAGCGAGCATACTCCCACGGAAGTTTCTCCTGAACCTTCCCAACATGCATTATTGTAATATTGGCTGACGGTGCATAGCGCAAGATACGTCATAACCTTCAACTGAATGACTTCGATTATTATTTTCGGCAGTGTTTTAACGTGTTTGTCTCGCATATTTTGCTTGCTGTATAATTATCTTTTCAAGTTGCAATTTTTTAATAATGTTTCGGATTAATGTACTCTGTACTGTTTTTCTACAGTTAAAACGTCATTATCGAAGAAAAATAAGCAGGAAAACCACTAATATGCATATTTTGTTTTTATTTTATTCTCAAAACTTTTTAGTGTCACTGTGGGCGATTTTTTTTCCCCATTTTGTTAAGTCCTGATTTCATGGCCAATGCCGTGCGCATACTGCTAGTATTTTAATAAAAGATGTTTATAAATTTTTAACTTAATTAAATATTAATTTTAAAAAAATATTTTCAAAAAAGAAAACGGAGGTGGAATCGAACCATGGGCAAAATGTTTTCACGCTAGTACTATACTGACCATGCTATTCGCGTTTCAACAACTGTGACAACTTACTGGTATATAAGCTATGCCAAAATTTTGAGGGCCATTTTCTCCCAATAGGCTGGCCTTGAGCTTTAACATTTTAATGGATAAACACCCTAAAGTTGCACTATTAATATACCAAGTCTCATCCCGAACTGAATTTCCCAAGTCGTGCTCTCTCCTTGTAAGTATAATTAAAGTAATAAGAGTGAGGCTCCCAGTAAATAAAAAAAGTACATAAAATCTTTGATTTTTAATAAAAGAGAGGAACATATACAACATTTATTCTAATCTTGCTAACAATACTTAACTATAAACACATTAATCTAAAATAAAATTAACATAACTTTAATTTCATCTAATTTATTGATTATTCAACTTAAATTTATGTCTCTGCATAATCTGTTTTCTATGGAAGCATCTTTCCTGTCAGAGAAAAAATATTCATTTTACTAACACTAAGCAAACAACTCTTGTAAAAAGATAAAAAAAAAATTAATGGATTCAGTGTTATTTACTGTCAAAATATTTGAAATGATGCAATACAAAATGCGTAATTTTCCTTGTTGAAATCTGTTTTTGTAATAACTTAACGTTTAATTTTAACACAGGCAACTACAATTAATTATTATTTCTTCTCCACTTTTAAGATTTTGAGGACTTGGGAATACAGGAAATAAATGTGGTCCCGTTTCATAATCTCAGTTTCATCAACACAAAAGGTTGCTTGGTGTAGACACCAGACATAATCCAGTTTGCCAACTTTAAGAATGTTACTGGTTTAAAATATATGAGCACCGAGCATCACAGGTTATTATTATCACCATACTTATCAAAACGCAAGGTATTAAAGAAGAGTGTTTTATAAAAGCTAAACAAAAACCTCAATAAATTGTGGAGATTTTCCTTCTGTGTAACATTGTTCAGAGTAATGATGGCCAATAAGGTCTGCCTTACATCTTTCTCAAATGCCCATAATTTTTGCTTCCAGAAATGTTAAAAATCTATACTGTTTAAAATGAAATTGTACCGAACTTATATTTGTCCAAACTTATATTGAATCAAAATATTCTCTGTTGTTTTTAAGTATATGGGGATATGGACAATATCTCAAAGGCGTCCTCTTAAATATCATTGGAATTTCAAAACACGCCGATATCAAATATTTCATTATATTTATAAATGAACTAACTGATATACTCGGCGTTGCTCAGAATGAAAATATTTTCAAATCTAAGTAATTATAACACTTTAAACTTAATTAAACAGTTTTTCACTGAGCGTCTTTCTTTGATTTTCGTTTGCCCTCTTCCGTGCTGTCTGACCCCTCTGCCAGCATCTGTACCCCTCTACTCTTTTTCAGCTAAACCTCTCTCCTTTTTGTAGGAGTGGCGTTAGAGTAGAGTTGGGTTGATACCAGGTTTTTCTGTATCAGGTACAAGTTGATACTGATACGCGCTTGTACCTGCTACTTTTACTTGATACTTTTGTATCTGATACAGCCGATAACCGATCCCTTCCTATCGGTACGGAACTGGGTAAGCAATCAGGTAGTGATACGAGATTTCTGCCTAGGCAATGCTAGCATGTGTTACGTGTGTGTGTTTTTTTTAAACTACCGATATATATTATTTTTTATCATAACCTGGAATAAAATTATTTTTAACGCATTTTTTTACCTTTTCTTGCAATGTTTATTAAGTATATAAGATTGATGGGATTTTCTATGATTAAATAAATATATTTTGAATTAGCATTTCTTTACTGAAAACAAATAAGTAACTCAATCAACAGAATTATTATTAGTAAAATAAATTGAACATAAAAATTAAATGCTGAACATGAATAGAATTTTCAGAATATAGCGATTTAAAAAAATATAATTAAACAGAAAATATTTATATTTTAAAATATATATATAAAAATACGATGAAATAGTTAAAAACAAAATGAAAATGAAACCATTGCTCTATCAGTCTTTTAAGCTTTAGAAAAGTCTTTCCTTTTTAAAAATGCTTTAAGAAACAATGTACAAAATTAAAATTAGCAACTAAAGCTAAAATTAACGAGCAATTTTGGAAGAGATGGAGGTAATAGTTTTTAAAGCAAACGTCTATTAATATATAGAGTTTAATATATTAACAACTTAAAACAAAAACGTGAAATTTCTCTTTAATTAAGAAAAGAGGGAAGTAGGTATATTAACAAACGTATAACATTGAGAACATGCAAGGTGCAGCAACAAAAGAGTTAAAGAGAGAGATAAAAATAATTTAATTTATAGTTTTAAAAAACTATTTTTTTTACTTTGACAGAAAATAATCTTTTTTTTTTTTTTTCATTTAAGATCAATACCACTGTCGTAAAAATGAGTTCTCATGGAACGGATGTCACAATCATGAAAAATGTTTTCTGACTAGTTTTTTTTTTTAATACATAAAATTGTACCTCTCTTCTCGCCACTATTTTAATCGTTCTTTAATTAGGAAGTACCTGCCTACTTCGGGGATCATTCTCGATCGAGATGTTCCTAAACGCGTGTATGATGCTGAAATCCTATCGTTTCTCTTCCACAAAATTAATGCATTACATATCAATCCCATACCTACCACTCCGAGCTCGGAAATCCCGCCTTCCGATACACTTAACTATTTATTTCTCCCCCCCCCCCCCCACCCGTCATGACTTTAAAACCAAGGCTACATGAACTTCGTCATCATTCCTCTAGCGAAAGCGCGAAGCTATCCCCAACCCGGAACTGTATCAATCTGATATATCAACATGATACAAGTATCATATGATACTTCGTATCAGCCGATCGAATAGGAATGCGACGGAAACGATTACTTATCATTATCATTCGAGTCCGATAACTGATACCGAGTACCTGATACTTCTGCGTACCTGATACAAAGTATCAAGTTGATACAGTATCACCCAACCCTACGTTAGAGTCCACCCGAAGGGAGGAAGGTCTCCCAGACAGGGGGACACGACCTGCTGTACAAGAGGGGCGTAAGGATGACCATCTAAATTTTTTACATCTTTATTTATCTATTAGTTGAATGGAACGTTGCGTGAATGGGGTACAAAATTTGCTCGATGGGAAAGTCGGTTCCCCTACTGGCGCCATCCTGCCTTTTTGTCTCCATACTTTGAACCATTTGGCACGAGTCTAGCAAAGCTTGGAATTTCATTTTTTCTTCCCCATAATTGTTATTGCGACAAAAGAAGTTTCTCCATATCATGCTTTTTATTGCCATGGGTCACTTGAATCTTCGAACAGTAACATTGAATTATAGGAAATTTTAATATCCTGAATATCCATGTACACTTATAAACTAATATATTATTTAAATTGCATTTCGTCGATAACCATACGAGAATTCAAGTTTCGAAAATATCAGTTTGTGCAAGAACCCTCATGACTTAGCTTCTCTCAAAGAGAAATTTAAATTCACCTCACTGAAATGCCAACTTCTTTGTGAATTTTAACTGCATTCACCTGGAATTTTTATATACGTTGCTCTATATATCTGGCTTTGAAGTGATGGAAGAAAAATTACGCTATGTCTCGACATGCGCAGTAAAAAATTATTTAGTACAAATACTCATATTTCCTCTAATATTCAATATATTTATTTCAAATTTTAATACAATACTTCTGTAACATATTGTCGAGCGTTCTGCAAGTTTCGTATAATTTGAATGAAAACTCTACATGTTATCTGGAAAATTTTTGATTTTTCAAAGAAACCTTTAGATCTTCTTGGATATTTCTATGTTTACGATAATGCATGAAAATAATATGCACATCAAGCATAACCATTAATGAAAGTTTCAACTCGTTATCAGCTTTCTGTGAAACGGGACGAGTCGAAATTTCTTTCCGTCTTCACCACTTTCTGGTTGCCCCTCTAACTGCCCTCATGATACCTCAGGTAGATGCAAGCAAGAATGGTCTTGGTGCAACATTAATGCAAGAAAAAAAGCCTACAATGTTTGCATCTCGAAGTTTAAATAAGACTGAACAACAATACGCTCAAATAAAAAAAAAGAATGTCTGGCGACTGTATTTGCTTGTGAAAGGTTTCATCAATATATTTCTGGAAAAGAACAAATTAGAAACAGATCACAAACCTCCGGAAACTATATTCAAGAAAGAATTATTGAAAGCTCCTAGAAGACTGCCAAGAATGCTTCTTCGATTTCAGAAATACAATTTAAATGTTGTTTTCAAAAAAGGTGAAAAATGTGTAAAGCAGATATTCTCTCAAGAGCAACGCTTTCTGATTGTGAGACAGAAAATTTAAATTAGAACATATTTCAAGTAGATGGTATTTATGAGGAATTAGGCAACATGAGAAATAAAGATGCGCTTAATGTGTCTGAGTCTACATATAATAGGTTAAGAAATGAAACTATGCAAGATGTAACTTTATAAGAAGTAAATAAATTAATTTTGGAAGGTTGGCCTTCAGAGAAAGAAAAAAACTTCATTACTTTTAAGAGAATATTAGACTCACAGAGCAGAATTGAGTATTCAAGATGGCATAATATATAAAGGTGACAGAATTGTCATACCAACTTCCATGAGAACTGAAATTATGTCAAAAGTTCATCAAGGTAATCTTGGTATAAATGCATCACTAAGAAGAGCAAGAGACATTTTATTTTGGCCTAGAATGACAAATGATTTAACAAATAAAATCAAAAGCTGTGAAATTTGCAAAATCACACAAAGTTAGTTGCAGAAAGAACCAATGCAAACTCACAAAATACCAGAACTGCTCTGGGAAAGAGTGTCAGTCGATTTATTCGAAAAAAATGGAAAATACTATTTAGTCCTGGTTGATCATTATTCAGGTTATTTTTAAATTGACCAATTAACTTATATTACATCAAATAGCATAATCAATAAATGTAAGCAGCATTTCAGTAGGCATGGTTTTCCTAAAATTTTGGTTTCTGACCACGGACAACAATTCCGCAGTGCTGAATTTGCTAACAAAAAAAAAAAATGGCAATTTAACCACTCAACATCATCGCTATATTACAGTAAAGGTAATGGTAAAGTCGAATCTGCAGTGTAAAGAATATTATCAAGGAATTTATTAAAGATAAAGATGACATATGACTCAGTATCTTAAATTGGCGAAATACTCCAACTGTCAACATGAATTCTAGTCCTGTTCAAAGACCCGATGTCTCGAAGAACTAGATCACTTTTACTAACCAGTGACAAGCTACTAAAACCACAAGTACAACATTCTGTTCCAGAGGAAATAAATTTGAAAAGGAAAGAAGCTAAGAAATATTATGACAGAAATTCAAAACAACTACCCGAATTAGAAATTTGTAAAGAAGTTTTTCTATGCGTACCAACAACATCAAAAGAGGATGACAAGCGGAAGAGAGGATCAATTGTAGGAGTACACAATTCGAGATCATATGACATGAATACAGAAGACAAGGAAAATGGCTGAAACAATCAATTAGCAATGATGAAGGTAACAACTTAAGCGATGAATCTAATGAAGACACAACACAGAACGCAAGGCGAGAAGAAGAGCCATCTGTAATGGAAGAATCTGAAGATAAAGGAATGCAATAAAGTAACATAGAGGAGAATATGCCCAGAATGACAAGATAAGGGAGACTGATTAAGACTCCGAAAAGATATAAAGTCTAACTAACTATAAGACTAAGAACTGTATTACTTATTAGTAGATTTAAGAACAATTAGCAATTTTATGGAACTACACAAATGAGGGCTCTAAATTTAGTTTAAAATAAAAAAAAGAAAAGGTTATTAGGTTTATGAAATAATTGTATAAAGTGGCAACAGTTAATTTATAAAAATCTAAAATTAAGGATTGGCAACATTATGTTCAAAAAATTGTAAACAGCTGATAATAGACGTTTTAATAAGAATTCTATTCTATTTATTTATACTTATTGCATCTCACAAATCGATTAGATATATATATCAAACATGTATGATATACAATTGTATGTAATACGATTCTCCAGAACTTATACCAAACGATAGTTTTCATAAAAATTGCAAATTTCTCGCATTTTCCGAAATGTTGCTAACTTTTGCACACCAGTGTAAAAACGGTAGAACATACCAAAATCTCCAACCTATCAGATTAACAAAACCTGCATCAAAACAAACTTTATTCCCAATTATTATTCCTATCGTCTCAGTTTGGGCAAAATCCACTGTAAAATGAGCTTGTGAATTTCCATATAATTTCCATCCCGTAAAATCATTCATATGGGTTCAAATAATGTAGTATAGACTAGAGAGTTAAAAAAACACCACCCAATACTCAAATAATAACTGACGATTCGATTAATAAAAATTAATAGCTAGGTTTTAAGTAACAATTTAAAAATTATATTAAAAAAACTACAATTTAATTCACTGTTAACAATACTTGGTTAATAAATAATTAGAAAAACTAAGTGTCCACGTGGAATGCAATTGAGTTAAGAAAAGAACCGGGATAGAAGGTACATTCCAGAACTATTTGGAATGCTATGATAATTTGCCTCTGTATCAATAGCATCGTAACATCGGCCGATTTAACAGAGCATACTAAGAACTTCCCACAAAATTATGGATATTATGTATAAAACAATCTGCGTTAATAATAATATAGATTGAAGGAATGAAAAATTTCTAATTGCCAGTTTTGAGAGTTTAGGTGCTGGCAATTACAAAGCACATGTATACAAAATTGAAAGATTATTATTAAAAAGACCTAAGAAAATAAACTACCATTAAACGTTTTTTACAACAAACTAGTGAAAATATTTAAAGATGATATTTTCAGCCACCCTAAAATTGAAAATTACCGTTAAAAGTTATCTCAGAAAAGAAGTGTAAAACTACTAATTCTTACGAAGTAGCGCATCCCGCGCCACTCTTACTGCTCATATAAATCAGATACAGATATTTTAAGACGTTTTTTTATGTAATAAAATAGTTACTAAAATAGCTGATAGTAATAAATAATCGTTGAAATCCTATGTCTATCAAATGCCTTGTACTAACAACATATTTCAGATGCTTGCCAATACATAGAATTTACATAGAATTAGCTCAGATATGCCACGAGCAACCAAGGGATCTTACAACGGAATTTATTAGTTTTTTAGATAGATTATAAGTTAATGTAAACATTTAATGTATAACCTTTTAAGTTTCTTCACATAATATTGAAACGTGCTCAATTCCCAGACAACCGCATAATGATCACTTTTCCAAACTAAATAACTCAACGCTCTATTATCTTCTTAAACCCATCTTTAATAAGAGAATCGAAGCGGTTTTGTGCTATCGACAGGTCGACATCATTGTGTTTATCCAAAACAAAGACAGGTGTCAGCGGCATATTTAAAATTCCCACACTCCTTTCATCGTCTCACTGATAAATTTAGCAACTTCCAACAAATTTCCCGTACATGCAGGTTAAATAAATATCAAAACTTGTTACGTTATCTTTCCCTTTTTCTCTGTCAAGCACTGGTTCAAGACATCAACAATGTCGCGATCATGCGAACGATAGAGGAAAAGAGCTCAGAGGAATAAATGGTCTTTGAGATTAAATGTTTATGCAGTGAACAAGGCAAACATTTTCAAAACGTTCGTAAAAAGAATATACAAACAAACCTCTTCACATATGAAGGAATTCGTTCCGGATATTTCCTACAGCAATACTAACCTTATCTACCAAAATTTATGGGTAGTAACCGCGTGCAGGTGCAAGAAGTAAATTTTTGGTATTCGATAACTTTAAATATGACAATTCATCATAAAATGAAGTTTAATTTCTTATTTTTAAAGTTATTTTCTTTGTTTTTCTCTTTGCATAAATAACAGTAAGAAATATTTCCATTCAAAAAGGCTCATTAGTTTTTATTTTAAAAATTAATAATTAAAAAATAAAAGAGTAATCTTTATATGTCTGCTTAGGAATTTAACCGTTCAAGAAATTTTCTTGAAGCCTCATCCAAACGTTCGGTAAAAGCCTAGTGAAGACATACGCTACGATATGATCACAAAATGCAGTTTACTCTTAATCAATGATGGAATATTTCTCAACTTTACTTCTATGAGAAAAGAGTTTTCAGAAAGCTATTACATAAATCATATTTCCACGACCATTATTCTGAACTACAGGTGCTTCTATTTCTACTATGTTATTTTCAAGTACAGTAAAACCCTGGTTAACGGAACTCGGGTTAACCGAAACCCGTGTTATCCAAAATGTCTCTGAAATCGCAAATCCAAAAAACACGATACTATACTGCACGGAAATAATCGCGAAGACGATACTTTTTTTGCAACAATATTCCTACTTTTTTCTTTTGAGCCTCCCCAAGAAGGTCAGTGATTAATTTCAGAGAGTTAAAGTTAAAATTAATGGGTATTAACAAGATAAATTACGATATTGTTCACCTGTGCCTGTCAGGCGCAATGAGCCCCAACTCGCTGGTGCGAATAATTACGCCCGACGGAGGCACAGGTGTAGCCTACAAAGAGAGTTTTGAATTCGTTTTACACTCAACACATTTCAGAATTACGTACTATAATTAGATACAAAATAGCAATAGATGTTCATTTTCCGCATGATCAAAATAGCAATAGATGTTCGAAAAAAACCGTTATCCGAAATGGCTCCCCGCACTTTAATTCAGTTAAACGGGGTTGTACTGTATTTTATATTTTCTTAAAAAATAATTATTATCACACATTTGAGATATGATTGGGGATTTTTTAAAAAATGTATTCACCTTTACTTACAGGCGAAATAAGAAAAGAGATAAGCATAAACCTAAATTTCTACATTTAGTATCTAATAGAATGATGTAATGTACTATTTTTTCTTTTTCTTTCTAGAATTTAATTTTTTTTAAAAACTTTCTTATATACTGTTAATTTTTTCCAGTTTCTACTTAACAATGATGGCTTTCCCTCACGCACAAGTAAATATCCCTATTAATTTTCTTTTATTCATATATGAAATTATTATAACTATTATGTAACATTTTACTTTGCATGCGTATATTTTATTTACCTTGCTACATTTGTCAAAACCAGCGGGAGTGGTCTCCCCTAAACTTTCTCGTATACTCCTAACACATGTAGGGTCAAAAAAATAAGCTAAAACCCCTAACGCAGTGGAGATATTAAAAAAATAGGCGAAATTAAGTCAGTTCCCCGCAAACTCGCTCGGATAAAAATTTCGAATCTGCTCTATTCCCAGAACGCAACAAGTTTTGTACAGCACACGTTGAAACGACAAAACGGAAATAAAATAATCCGAGCAGGATCAGAATTCGCCAAAAGGGAGAAAAAAGAGCCAAACGGGAAGAAAAAAGCGCCAAGCAGGAGCCGCTGACTATCATGCATAGAAGATTGCGTACAGTACGCATGCGTGTGGAGATCAAAACTTAACAAGTATGGATTATACAGACCGACAGGCAGTCAACCCGTTGACGGATCTGGCCCAAAATTTTATACGGACCTACATTCATGACGCTAAAACTGTGTACCAAATTTTATCCATCTAGCTATTCAAGTTTTTGAGTTATAGTGTTCACATGATTTCGGACATACAGACAGACAAGACTTCCCGTTGACGGATTTTGTCCAAAATTTGACAGAAACCTACAAATTATGTTTAAAGACCACATCCCAAATTTCATCCCCGTAGTTCGAATAGTTTTCGAGTTATCGTGTTCACAGACAGACAGACATAATTCCAAAATTGTGTTTTTCGGAGTCAGGGAGGTCTAAAACGTGGAGATTCGTCAAAATCTCGAGTTCTAATTTTTTAACGATTACAATACTTTTTCTTTGTATACTTCGTATACGAGAAAGTAAAAAGTATTATATCGTGTTTTGAAATGTTAACCGAAAAAGAAATGTAAACCAAAATTAGTTATTTTCATCTTGGTATACGATATTTCACATTAGTCACAAAAAGAATGAAAACTGATAAAGTTATCAGAAGAAAGGAGAAAGAAAAATTAGCGATAAAGCAATAAAATTTCAAATATATTGTAAAACTCAAAAATTTTTAGAAATCACACATTTTAGAGTTATTTGATTTAAAAATAATTCTTTCATGCGATAGCATGCATTTACTATTACTACAGTCAAAAACGCAATATTTTCACATTTGGGGAAGAAAAACCCTTAATAATAAAATTATTTTTACAGCTATATTTTTAATAAATTCCCACATTACATTACATTTACTGTTGTTAAAATAAGAAACTCATTACATGATATTTGAACATATTATCAGGAATACATCATCTGCGGTTTCAACGCAAGTAGCTTATCGGCGAGATGTAAACGCGTATTTTCAGCTTTGATAAAAGCACTAATGTCTATTATTTGAAAAACTCGGACATAAAATATGGTTTTTGTCAGTTTATGGATTCCTGTTTAAAATTTACGATAAATGAATTGTATATAGCATAGCGATCAAGAGTTTTAAAGCTTGGCCCGGCATGATACCAAAAGTTTTCACAAACAGAAAATTCCTACAACTCGAAAATTAAACTTCTATTAAAATTGTTCGGGCTGACCCATTTTATTTCCTTTTCTAGAATGGCCCCCCCCCCCCTCTCTCTCTCTCTCTTTCTTTCTTGTCGTATTACCAGCGAAGTACATTAAGAACAAAAACTGTAACCGAATAATACAGCAGTCTGGTATTCACCGACAGATACAAATTTTGTCCTCCCTCCCTCCTAACTTAAAGACAATGAATTTTCTTAAACGAAAACGTAAATATATTACGCATAAGTAAAACATTCTCTGGTGATTATAATAATTCATAATTACTAGTACTACAATCAATGAGCACTTCAGATGACAATAAGGGGAAAGCTACATGGTGCATCATTATTACTCCTGGTCAATTTGTCCTGAACATGGTACTATTTTACTCAAAAGTAATTGATACACTTACACAGAATTGAGAACGGAATATTGATAAACAGTTAAAGAGATAGGTCTTTTTTGTTTTCTTTGTTTGTTTCATTGTTTCTGTAGAACCAAGACGCGTAGAAACATATTACATCAATCTCTGCTAAAGGGGTCATTCATATATTTCTACACACTGTCAGTTGGACTCGTCCACTTACTATAGAAATCTAATGTTTTAACAAACGTCTGCAAATATTATAATTTTAAACGATCTTATTCAACTTTTAAGAAAGCGGAGTAGATGAAGTTTCCGTCCGTAGACTTAACGTAGAAACTTTGACCAGGCCTCGCAGTTCACTCAACGCATCAAACGAAATTAGTTTTTATTTTTATTTTAAGGCTGTGATGAGGGTCAAACGAATCTACCGACATCAAAATCATCCACCAAAAGTCACGCAAACATGTCAAAGAGTGGTGCAAAAAAAAGTATATAGACTTATATTAGACTAGTAGAATACACGGCGTTGCTTGGTCTTTTCAGTGTCAAAACGTTGCAAGAGAGAGGAAAATATAAGCTCAATGATTCACTCTCGGAAAAGTAAAAATATTGTATAGCAACGGATTCGGAAACCCTCTGAGCTTTTTCGCATGCGCCGGGAGGAGTTATTTTCATCAAAATAGGGGGGAAGTGAAAAAGGGAAGGGTGATGTTTACATTTTACTGTGCGTGATCTAACAAAGAACTCCAGAATGCGCTCATATGGCTCATTGCCTGACACTCCTTTCCAGTGTAAAATCGTCCAAAAGTGGTAGTCTCGGAATCCGTTGCTGAATAGTAACTCAAAATAATTCCAATAAAATGGAATAACTGAACCAAATCAATAGTTGTTAATGATATAAATTGTTAATCGTCTATTTTTACCCCCTCCCACTTTTTTTTTAGTGTTTTTCCAGAATTATGTTAATATGTTCTGGCCAGGGTTGTCGATTTTTTTGATTTTTTTCAAAAAAATAGATTTATTTGATTTAAATCGGATTTTTTTGATTTAAATCAAGATTTTTTTGATTTTAATGATTTTTTTAAAAACTATATATATATATATAACATTTGTATATTAGACAATGAGCGTTACAGTCATAGACTTTATATATATATATATATATATATATAACAACATACCAGTCATTAAAGTGTACTTTCTTTAAAAAAAACAGATTCAAAAATGTAACAACTATTTAAAAAATATTTGTGAACTAAAATATAACAATAATATACTTTTAAAATATAAGACAATTTTATTAAGGAAAATAGGAACAATATAATAAAAATTGTCATTTCTTGTCTATAGATATATTATTGTATGTTAGAATATTATGGAATTTTACACTCAGCTGTTCATTTGTTTCATTACAAACACAAGTTTTGAAGCTTTCTCTACTTCTAATCTGTTTGACCCAAAACATTAAATAAAAAAATATTCTAGATAAAATTTTAAATTCAGGCTTCAAGGTGCATTGAGTCACCATCAGGACTACCTGTGCGCCAAATTTCATAACTGTAAGTGTGATAGATTCGTCTGGACATTGCGCACAAGTTCGCAAACATTGCCTTTTATAAGTATAGATCATAGTTTAAAATGCACTATGTAGATTTTTGTATATCTTTTGGAGCATTTATATGCATTACTTAATTATCTTACATTGGAACATTATTGCAATATAAAAATTTGTTGTCCCCAACACTATTTAGTTTTCTCCAATATTAAAATGAAACTCACTGCATTTTACTATGTTCTTTCTTTGTGAACATCATCCTTTCACAATATTGATTTTATTTTTTAAAAAAAGGAGTCTCTTATACTTTGAATTTTATTGTGTTGCTCATTAGAGATTTATTTAACCCTTTGCTCGAATGTGCCAGTTAATGGCACACCTAATTCACTCGCTTGTCAACCGTTCAATTCAACTATAAATGGAAAATAATAGATTTAGGATAGGGCTAATAGTACTCCTTTTAGAATGTATATGGCAGTCTTATGAAATTTTGTTTCAGAATAGGAATTAATAGAGATAAAGTTTGGGAAAATTCCTTGACTCGGAGATAAGAAATTTTTTAGTTCTGGACGTTTAAAAATTTTAGCAAAATAACTCGAAAATTTTGCTCCAATATTCTTGAAGTTTTAATTTATAATTTTCTGTAAGGTTCAACAATAATTTTCGAGTGTATCAAGGTGGCTGTATCTAAGGGGGTTCTCATGAGGAGGTGCCCCTTTGGGGCCACCCCCCCCCCCCCCTGGAATGAAGCAAGATTTTAAAAAACATTTTTTTGTAGATTCTATGTCTAGACAATAAACTAATCCCATTCATGATGTTTTCTCATCATATTTCAAAAAAGTTATTGCCTTGCGCCGCAAAGGGTTAAAATCTAATTTGCTTGCGTTCTCAAAAATAAAGATATGGAAAATACTCTAGTTACATCAATTCCATGAAATATTTTTTTATGTTCTATATATTCTTTCTTTAAATATACATCTAAAAATACTTTAAAATCACTATTTAAAGATACAAGAACAATTTTATTTCATTAAAGCAGATTAACTTGATATTTAAAATAAAGTGATTTAAATCAGTGATTTTTTTTAAAAAAATCAGTTGATTTAAATCGCGATTTAAATCAGTGATTTTAATCAACTGATTTAAATCACCACAACCCTGGTTCTGGCAAAAGTTCTTCGTCTGTTTTCTTGTTCATGATGTGTTTAATGTCCATATATTTGTGTATAAAATTAAGTTTGAAAAATTTATTAAAATTATAGAAAAAATTGCACGGAAATAAAATTGGTAACACTGAATAGCTAATTTTTTAAACTTTCAGATGGGGTAAAAATAGTTTGGTGAGATAATTATTTTTGGAAGATATCGCAAAAAAACGCCACAATCTTGCTTAATTTTTAATTAACTGAAATTTTAATTTAATTATTTTTTTGGTTTTGAAAAGTTGACAGTTATGTTTCTCTTGTTTCGAAGAGTACCGTACCAAATTTCATCAAGACTAAGCAGAAATTGTAGATTTGTATAAGGAAAACACTTACTCTGCTCTATATAAAGAGAGTAAAACACCGTTTATCGTCTTTCAAGGGACTGACGTAAAACGACGTATAAATGAAAAGACGTATAATCGAAACGAATTACAACGAATACGAATGAATCGGGACTGTGATGGAACGACATAGAAATGAGAAACGTATACACGGTGCTATATAGATAATGCATGCAATATTTTCCACAAGTCATACAGAAACACAGAAAACTGTATCTATCAATCCATATTTTTACCAATTTTATTTGACAGAGTTGTTTAATTTTCATCCGCGACCAGATGACGATAATGGCAATAATTTTACTGAGAAAACAACAATTTTTTTCGATAAGCAGAAATAATAAGCAGGTAAGTAAGAGTTAATTCCTTCACACAACAAATGACATCAACTGTTTTCACCATTTCCGCTGTAATTTCCTGCATTTAATGGTATTTATTTCATCACTCAAAAAAAATTACGTGGTTTGATAACAATCGAATATGTGTTGTTGATATTGATTTTTCGGGACACCATGTATATGGCATTATTAGGTTTGATGTATTCATGAAAGAATTGCCCTCAATCAAAACATTTACAGTAGGACTTTAATTTTAATAGAGAATCATTACTAAAGACAATGTTTTAACAGGGTTCCCACTCTACTTTTCAAACTAAAAATAAGCACCTTCTAAAACTTTATAAGGACTTAAATATTATAAAAGCCGTATTTCACAGTTTAATACATGACTTTCAACCAAATGAGATGCCTTTACAATTTAGTTAAACTCATAAGAACAACACTATGTAAAAAATTCAATATTTAAGTCTATATTTTTATTATAAAAAAATAATGCCATATAAAAAAAATTTCAAAATAAGCTCAATCCCATTTTTAAAAATGTCAGCAGTTAAAATATGGGCATGTACATGCACACATGTCAGTAATATGTATGCATATTAACAAACTATAAAATACGCACAGCCGGGGGGGGGGGGATTAAACTTACTCTGTTACTCTATCTTCAAAGTTCAAAAAGTTGCTCACATATATAGTAAAAAATCTTGATTTAAACATATTAAAGCTTATTACATTCTAACAATTTTTTTCAAATATTTCATACTTTAAACCAATAAATTATAAAGAATTTTCATTTCTATTTAAAATGTTCCAAGATTTTCTTTTCAGCTTTTAATGTTTAAGCTTATGCAGGCTTTAAACTTAAGAATACTGTAAAGTAAAAAGTCACATAAACATACACATAAAAAAAAAGCAAGACAGTATCAATATTTACAGAAAATCTAACTTTTTCACAGGATTGTTTACGATCCTATTAAAAAATATCTGGAAATTATACAAAAGAAAAATAGAGGGTACAACTAAAATACATTAAAATGGCATAACAAATATCAAAATCAACTTAAATCATTAAATGCTTTAATTTTCAGAAATTAAGTAAATGAAGAATATTTTTAAAATCCTGACACAATCATTTCTGTTTTTCAATTGATTTATTTTTGTTTTTCAAAAATCTGATTTTCTAATTCCTTAATTCCAGATGTTTTTTCTTTAATATCTTTTTGAAGTGCATTTGCTTTTATAAAAAGGGAAATATTTGTGGAAGATTTTGCCTTATTAGACACATCTTTAGCTGAATTTTCCATTTCTGTGATATCAGCTTGAAGGAAAGCTTTTTTTAGATTTTAAATAGTTAAGCTCGTCTACTTTTCTTTTCCTACTGTTTTCCGAATTTTTTTGGTTCTCAGTTTTCCGTTGTTCTTCCAAATGAAGGATATATTTCTGCCTCGAAGAAGAGCCAAACCTTCTTATCTCTTTTGTAACAATTGTAGACTGAATATCATTAGAATTACTCGCATTCTCAAAAATGAGCATCTGAGCAATATAAGAATCTTCTTTTAAGTTTTCTACCTCTAATGATTTATTTACACTGAACCCTCGTTCTACTGTAGCTTGTCAATGTTATAAAATCATAAGAATTTTCATTGCTCTTCATAATTACTTTCTCGTATACGAAGTATACAAAGAGAAAGTATTGTAATCGTCAAAAAATTCGAACTCGAGATTTTGACGGATCTCCACGTTTTAGACCTCCCTGAGTCCGAAAAACACAATTTTGGAATTATGTCTGTATGTCTGTCTGTGTGTGTGTGTCTGTCTGTGAACACGATAACTCGAAAACTATTAGAGCTACGGGGATGAAATTTGGTATGTGGTCTTTGAACATAATTTGTAGGTTTCTATCAAATTTTGGACAAATTCCGTCAACGGGAAGTCTGTCTATTTGTCTGTCCGCGGTCATGTGAACGCTATAACTCAAAAACTTGAATAGCTAAATGGATAAAATTTGGTACACAGTTTTATCGTTATGAATGTAGGTCCGTATAAAAGTTTGGACCAAATCTGTCAAAAAGAGGCGTTCAAATTGCATATTCAATTTCTTTTAATCCGATTCTCATGCGCATGCGTATTGGTAGCAATCTGTTATTGTTGTAAATTTTATTTACAACAATAAATAATGTTTTCAAGCATCAATTGTTAACAATTTTTTTATTGTTGTAAATCAAACCGATCTCATTATTTCAGCAAATCTTTTATTCACCGCTTTTGCAATTGTTACGGTTGTGGTAGTATAAATTCTTTTCTTGGGAATTCAATTCCAAAGCAGAATTTTCGCTTTAGTATTCATTGCATTGCCTATTTTATCGCGCCTGCTTCAAAGTAATATTTTTTTGAAACGTGGCAACAGATATTTGATTTCAGGTTTTTTTGTTTTTTTGTTTTACTTTCTCGTATACGAAGTATACAAAGAGAAAGTATTGTAATCGTCAAAAAAATTCGAACTCGAGATTTTGACAAATCTCCACTTAGAAAGTATACGAGAAAGTTTAGGGGAGACCACTCCCGCTGGTTTTTCATTTGCTACATCTTGAAGTAAAAAAATCATTTTAAAAGTTATCTAGTCTGTCAGATTTTGGATCAAAGTTTTTGAATGATGCTGAGTATTTGGAGACAGTCGTTTCTAAAAACTCTTTAAATTGAACCATTAAAGCAGCACATTCTTCTTCTGTAATTTTTTTTTTTTTTTTGAGAAAAATGCAATAAAATTTATTTTATTGAACTTTTGCAATTATCTTGCTCGGAGGCCATTTTTCTTGGATATATGCATGAAGCATTCCTCTTTGCCTCTGTGAAGTCAAACTGGCATAGCTTGTGTGCAGTTGAGATATTCTTTTTGGCTTCAGATTTTAAAATATTGAAATAGTCTATCAATTGATTAACTAATTTCAACATATCAGTGGCAAAAAAAGGCACGAGTGGCTTATCACTTCGGTAAATTTCTAGAAATGGCAAGAGTACTTTGCTACAGCCAAGAAAAAATTTAGCTTGATGAGAATCAATTCATCCTTCACAGATTCTGCTCCAGTATGGAAGCTTTTGTTATTCACTTTAGGTAAGTTATTATTTTCAACATATGAACATATTTTTTAATATCAGGTAAAATTTCTATCACAGGTTCCAAAACTGGTACATCTTCTAGCCATCTATAGCCACAAAACTTAGGGGGAGTTTTTTTTTTTTTTTTTTTTTAACTCCAAGACTTTTTCAAAATCCTCCCTCCTAGCTGATGAATGTTTTTAACAACCAGTACAAAGATGATAGAAGGCCATTTACATTCCAGTCAGTACTAGATGCTCCATGTTTAAATGAATTATTCATAATACGTAGCCCACAGCTACTGGTACACATTATGTCCCCACTAAATTCTTCTTTCATCTCATCTTGAAGATGATCAAAAAATTGCCAGTTAACATTGAGCCCGTCCATCGATACATGCAAAAGTTTTGATAAATCCAACTTATGGACAGACTTTAGGAATGCTGATAATATGTCATCAGACCGTGAATGGCCTATGAAGGCAGATGTGAAATATTTTGCTTAGTATATTTAATAAATAGTTTTATCGCCGATCTGGCGCTAAAAAGAAATCAGATGATCGGGAAAATAAAATTTCGCCGTTCGAAAAAAAGAATTTTGTTTTAAAAGGAAAATAAGCACTTTCTAAGGACTGCTGACTAAAAATAAGCACTTCTAAGGGCTTTTAGAAGGTTAAAATAAGCACTTATAAGAACTTTCTAAGACGCGTGGGAACCCTGTTTAACATTCGCAGAATGAAGACTTATTCTCCGGCTGCCATTTTAAAACATAATAAATCCACGCATTTCCTCCATTCTAAAATCTGGCTCTTGCATCATAAAATACAAACCAATCTAATGTAAACTTCAGAATTCATTCATGAAGATCTCAAAAGTTTACGACATTATTACTAAGTCAATTTAAATGTCTACATGTATGTTTAAGGTATTATTACAAGTAAAATAATACTATGTTTAAGACATCATTTTAAGTGAGTAAAGTTTGTATGATATATAATTTATCAATTATCACCAATTTTCCAAATAATAAAAAGGGAAAACATAATCGCACTTCCTGCTTAAACAGAAAAAAAGCCATACAAAAGGAAATGCGAAAAAGGCTAGGCCTATGCTTTTCTGTTGTAATTTTGAGTCAGAGTGTTCTAATTTCCTCGTTCCCGCTTTTATTTCGTTCAGTTGAAAAGTTGACAGCTGCACAAAGAACTCGTTACACAATAAGCGAGGACGCAAACACAGACAGCATCCGCTAGTACACAAACTGACAGATTTAAACATTAGGACGTATTGACAAGAATTGACGTCAAGCATGGTTTTATAAACAAAGCTTACTTTAAACTTTCAATACTTTTAGCCAATAACTTTTACCTTTTTTTATAAGAAAAACAAAGTAAAGGTAGTAATTATAACCTCGATATTTTAATGAATCTCCACGTTTCAGCAATCCAACGTTTTCCGGTCCGAAAAAAGAATTTTTGGAATTATGTATTTCTGTTTATCCGTTTGTATGCGAGTATTACAATCCAAAAATGCAGGCAGCTAGATGAAGGAAATTTAGAACGTGGTGCTTACACTAAAATTGCAAGTCTGTATAAAAATTATGGACCAAATCCTTCAACGGGAAGAAGTACTTTACTTAAAGAGATGCTCAGTTTACTTTACGACATTAAAAAGTGACAAAAATACGACAAATATTTTTTTAACAGGCGCCTTGGCACTCCATTTAACCCTTTCTCGGTCATATTTTTTTCGAATTTCTGACCCATAAAAAGCAATTTTTTTTATTGCTGAAAATTAATAAATGTTCTATCCTGAATTCGAAAATGCAAAATACTTTTGTCAGTAAGCAGTTTTTGCTTGACCAAACAAAATACTCTCTGATAATATATTTTTCAAATCTATTGCTTTGAGGTATTTAAGATAAATACAGTCGAACCGCGATATAGCGAACTCGGGATATAACGAACCCTCGGTTACAGCGAACCTTTTACATGGTCCCAACCGAAGCCCTATGTTAATAATGTATTTTCATACGTTTACAACGAACGGCAAACGCTAGAGACTCGGTTATAGCGAACTAAAAATTTCTAAAACTTCAAACTTTTCACTTGCCCAAAGGGGCATTCTTTACTAATTGTGCTCAAGTCAACCCAACTTCTACAAGAGTTACCCCTTTTGCATGAAATACTCTGGTCTAGAGACCACATTCCTCGCCTATTATACCTTTGTTAGAGTCGCTGCTAACCCTATAAGTGAGGCAAAGGAACAATAGGCAGGGCTCTTTACAGTTTCTATCTCCCCTCCTCCCCCCGGGGGACACCTGGCCTGGTGTCCACCAAGGAAGGGGGTGAACTTTCTGGTCAGATGACCTAGGAGCAATCACGTGTTTTCTCTGCAATTTCAGTTAAATTGCTTGTCATTCTGTGAACTTTGCAGTGACCATGGCTAACGCTGGCAAGCGAATTATTTAATACTTTATTTGTCCCTAATTACTAATGAAAATATTATGTTATTAAAAAGTTTATTATAGAAGTAGTATCTTAGCATGTTAGGACTTTTTTTTTTTTTTGCAAATACGGATACAGCGAACCTCGGTTAAAACGAACTTCTGAGTCGGTCCGTTGAAGGTTTCTTATAACGGGGTTTGACTGTATATGCATGAAAAGAATTATTAATAATACGTAAAAAATGTTTTTTTAATGGTCTTACAACCTTACCATGAAAACAGCTTTATAATTTTCTTGACCATCAGGGTGTAAAAATCACATTGAAATCATTTATTGACGATTATTTTATTGCTTACATTTTCAAAATCAAGGAATATAACGAGACGCGTAAGTATCGAAGAATTCACTTTCAACAATGCAATTTTTCTATTCGTCGCATGATATGCAACACCGACCGTACGGGCACAAAAATACCGAACGTATGACGTGCGATGCCGACCAAGAAGGGGTTAATGGAAAAAAATATATATGTATAGTTCTTTGTGAGCAAGTTATCTTGACTATAATTAAAAATTATTTTTACAAAAATATTGCGCAAATCGGAGGAAAAAAATAGCTCCAAATTTTAAGATGGTGCTAAAATCTTTTTCTTGAGGTAACTTAAAGAGTTAGCATCGGAAAACATCAAAATTACAAAATGAAAAAAAAAAATCCGTTTTAAACAACCATCATAGGAAAAGATATTTTTATATACTTTTTGATGATTTTTATAGGTACCAGTCGGCAAAGGTTGTTTCAATAGAATTAGAACTTCGAAAAATAAGTTAAAAATTATAAAAAATAGGCATTAATAAAACCTAAAATAAAACACAAAAAAGGAATCTAATTTTGTTTTTCGTGTATTCTATCAGAAGCAGCTGCATATGCGCCTTTCTGTATAATGCAAAAGAATTTTAATTAATTTTTAATTCAAGTTCTATTAATTTTTAATTTAATTTTCGTTAATTTTATCAATTTTTACTTTTGTTGTTTCAATAGCATATAGGGCAAAATTATTTTTGGCCGTATGTAATACGTGCGTGAAATATACGCGAAAGTTGAGGGAAGAACACTACCAATTTTATTTTAATATGAAATTTTCACTTTATATAACAATCTTCGTTTATGACCACAATTTCACAAATTTCAATGAAAACACTACTTTGTTCCTATAAGCACGAATAAAAATTAAAAAATACCAATAAATTCCAAAATGTCACTTATATCGTTAATCGAGTATTTTTACTTGCCAACATTATTTATTTATTAATCAAGGAACTACCTATTCATTATTATCAGTCTCCCAACGGAACCCATGTTTTAAGCAGACTGAAAGATCTTAACTAATCATCATAAAAAGTCGGTCTTGGAATGTGTAACTGTCCATGGATTGAAATTGTTCGGCGGGCTTCACTCAGCTCCATACATAACAAACAAACAAAAAATCAAATTGGCGTCAGTAAATTTCAGCTTATTATGTGCCAACATGAATTTAAGTGGGCAGGTATTATAATTCTGAAGTTGTTTACCAAATTGTGACCACAGAACTGAATTTTGAAAATCTAACTGAAAGAGAGCTCTGTTCTGTTCCGGTTTGAAAGATGCATCTGAACATAACTACATACGCTTGGCTTTCTTTAAAAAAGCAAAAGCTTTATTTTTTATATATATTTCATTACTATGAATTGTAATGTAGGTGTAGCTGTAATTTTTGCCGCCCGGGGCGAACTTTTAACAGGCTGCCCTTACTTTACTAGAAACGGAGGGCACAAACCTCAAAATCTCTACTAAAAATAAAGGAGAAAATTTAGGTGTCTGTCTGTTGGCGATCTACAGAAGAGACCGTTGAAACTAGAGCTAACAAATTCGGCACAAGTATACTTTTGAGGGCGAGAAAGTGCACCTCGGAGCCACTTTTTTCAAATTCCAATTTTAATTATTTAAAAATTAAGCCAAATTTCGACACTTTTGATCATTTTTTTTGACAATAACTTCCGAAAGAATTATCGCACGAAAATGATTTTAATGCCAATTTAAAGTGCAAGCAATTATCTTTCAAATTATACGAGTTTGAGTATTGTAAAATATTTAATCAAGGTCATTCAAGGGTACCATGCTCGCTTTCTCCAATCGGGAGGAAAAAACGAAGGTAGGGTACTGTCCTACAGCCAGGAGAAAAACCCTGAGCAGGGTTGCTTCAAATAGACGAGTCGAAGAAAGGAGGGATACAGATATAAAATCAACCGCAACATTTGGCAACTTAAGCGCACTTCCGATAGGCGAGGAATTCGTTTTCGAACAAAGTACAAAGAGAAATGAGACTTCCGCCAGTTCTATCTACGCCAAAGGAAATAAAGCCCTTTCCTTCACCCACAAAATGCAGTGGAATATCCCGTTTCCATAACGACAGCCACAGGCATCTCTTGTGTCTAGGGATTTTTTCGTGGAGATAAGACAGTAGAAGAGCAGAAGAACAGACGAGGTTAACAGCGGGGGGGGAGAGAATTTCATGGTTCACCACCGGAAGTTTTTAAGGAATTACAGTTAGCGAATATTTAAAAAAAAAAAAAAAAACTTGCATGCATTTTAAATGAATTTTGCACATAAAACACATTTCCTGATTCAAATTATATGCCCAACCAATCTTTTAACGAGCGCTATTAGAATATCCCAAACAGAACGGAACTTTTTAAAAAAATTTTTTACCCAGTTAAATGCTTTCTGATTGCACATAATTATCTTTTAAATATCCCCTAATATTGGATCAAGTTTTAGCGATTAATGCTATTTTTATTTCAAACTACTAGTACGCGCACGGCGTTGGCCATGGAATCAGGACTTCGGCAAAATGGGAAAAAAATGCCCACAATGACTCGAAAAAGTTTAGAAAACAAAATCAAAACAAAAGATACACATTATTGATTTTCCCTCTTATTTTTCCTCTCGACAATGACGCCAATGTAATGACGTAACCGGAAGGAATCTGATTGCAGAAATGCAGACTGGGAATGAAAGCATATTACGTTACCTCCTGCAAGGAACAACAATGCATTCTGGGATCGTCCGGAGAAACTCTCGCTGTCAATCTCGCTAGCAAAAAAAATGTCTGAACTGGTCAGGGAAAAATTAATTAAAACAAAACGGAATAAGATATTTTAACCGTTCTTGTTTTAAATCCGACAGAAACGTTTCAGTTATAAGCTGAAAAAAAAATGAAAATTGTAGAGTAGTTAGAACGTCAGATGAGAGAATTTCAAGAAACCCTTATCAAAAATTACCATAAAAGTGACTATTATTTAAAAATATCACAAAATTCAGTAAATTATGTTGGAAATTCAAAATAAACTTCATTAGAACGAAAATTGTTCGTTCTATTCGATGGTGTATTGATTGTTTTTCAACGATCATTAGAAAAGATAACTCAAAATAAAATTATGAAATCAAAACAAAAGTATCGAAACAAAATCAAAACAAAAGATGCATATTATTGATTTTCCCGCTTATTTTTCTTCACGATAATGGTACATCATTGACATAATTTTACTTTGATATTACTTCTTTTATTTATAACGAAATGAACTTAATTTAAAAAAAAAAAACATACTTTCTCATTTTTATTACAATCATGCTTTGAGGTACAGCATGCATAATGTTCATTTGTAATAATATATATATATATATATATATATAATTTGCTTTATTTCAGCATTGGCATTTCATAATTTCACCATTTCAAATCAGAACGTTCTGGTATTGCTTGCTTTACGACTGCGTACAGCGAAGGGAATAAATCACGGCTGTTTTTTTCCGACAGATGGCGTAGCCAGGGTGAAACGGCGTGGTTCTTCACTGTCGGCATTCGAGAAAAATTCTCTGATCCCATCAAGAAATAAATTAATTTAAAATCGGAGAAATAAAACATTTTAACCGTTCTTGTTTTAAATCAGAGAAAAATAATTGATTTACTACCTAAAAAAATTTGAAAATGATATCTTTATTAGAACATCGGATGCAAGAGTTTTAAGAATTCCGGAAAATTTTATGAGGTTTACGTTATAAAACAATATAAAGATAATTGTATCTCAAAGTATTTGTTTTCCTGGTAGAAAATCGAAAATGCGTTGCGATGCGATTATCCGCAAATACATAACCACAAATAAGTACTCTTAGAAAAAACGATCTTACATAAAATCACCCAAAAGTCGGCATAATATGCGATTTAGTTTCCGTAAGAACATTGAACTTATTTTCATCTTATTACACCAAAAACATTTTTTTTTAAAATGTTGAATATCATATAACTTGAAAATCTAAAAAATTATGATATTTTTCATTAAAAAAAGTATCTTAAAATATACTACTACCTAGAAATAAGTAAAAAAGGTTTCGCAAATGCATAATGCTTACAGATATATTTTAATATAAAATTCAATATCTAAAGAATGAAAACAATTCTACACCATGCGTACCTAATTTTAAAAAATAAAACTTCTTTTGGAAATAATGCAAAAACTGTATATTTAAGTGCAAAATAATAGTATCCTTTTCATTACATTTTTAAATCTTAGTTATGAGCTTTCGAAATTTTTTGAATCTACGCATATTATTCATTTCCGGAATCGTTTAATTGTACCTTATTCTATGAGGATATAATTGAAACATCGACATTTTAACTAAACGGAAAATCTCAGTTCCCTTAAAATAAAGATTAATATCACTTTAGGACGTATAATAAATCCATCCTAATTCAGTTATCTTACTCTTGTCAGTCTCTGTAACAATCGCATTTCAATTTTAATAATCCAAATTATAAATTACTAGGACAGTCGACCAAATATTCAAATTCATAAAAAAATTTCTTTCATTTACCTGTTTTTCCTCGTTCAATAATATTTTAAAACTATCATTTTGTTGACATTCTGCGCAAAATAAATTTCAAATAAACAAAAATAATACAGTGAAACCTGTGTACAACAATACTGTTTGTAACGATAAATCTATCTTTAGCGATATTTTCTTGGTGCCAAATCTGGTACCAAATTTCATCAAAATCGCTCAAGCCGCTGAAATCGCCAGGCGAGTCAATCGGCCTATTTGTTACATGCATTTTGGAGACTTTTCCCCATCCTACCCTGAGGGACAGTGTTACGGCTTATTTACCCCTCCTGTACTTCAAGTGGGTTAATGAGGAACATGTGTACCAAGTTTCATCAAAATACCTTCAGCCGTTCGGAAGTGATGCTGGAACAAACATACATATTTAGAGAGATTTACTCGAAATTAAAATGTATTTCAAAGTAACAAGACAAGCAAGTTTTCAGTAACAAGAAGTTGAAATCAATATGTGAGAAGTGGCAGCGGATAAATGCATTCATTTATAATTCTTTGAACATTAGATTTAATTTACCTACTGACAAACTTTGGAGTTTGAATTGATGTAACTGCAGATTATCTTTCTCTACTATTTAATTCTGGATGCATTTGAATTTCATGTTTGATTTTGGAGATGTTTTATCTAAGAAGATTCTGAAAATTCACAAGTTTAAACATTTTATTTGGTTTATAGCAGTCATTAGTTGGAATCTCCAGTTTTATCTATCATCTTTCAAAAAACTAATGTTTTATAACATTCAGAAACTTCATTTGGAAATTACTTCATCGGATAGCTTTAATTTTAAATAAATAATAAATAAACCGTTAGCTTGACGCCGACAAAGGTCTTTCTTTAGTGTTCACGCTTTTTTGTAAGCGCCACAGATCCTCTATACAAAACAACATAATGTTGGCACGTAACAAATTTCACACATAGGGGGAGAGTCGCCGAATTTGGACTACCCGGACATTTTTTACTGTACATTTGTTGGAGAATAAGTTAATTAATACTTAAAATGTACTACTTATTTTTCATTAATAACTCAATTAATAAAATATAAGTAGTAAAATTTCTTGTAGTTTATTTCTTTTCAGAACTTTTCATCAAATACGCTTTAAATTAGGAAAAACAGCTTAAAATTTTGTCATCGATCCAATCAAGGAAACCGGTTACCTAGATTGGACAACTTGGTACCCAGATTCTTCCATTGACATTGATGCACTCCTGACATCTACGCCGCATGGATTGCCCGAACATTCTCAGAGATACCGGGCTTTTCACAGATCGTAGCGATGGTGATTCGTGCCACCAGGTCCATTTCAGAATCTACTGGAGTTTCGTATACAATGGGCCTTCAAGACACCCCAGAAAAAAATCAACAGGAGATAAATCAGGTGATCTGGGAGACCATGTCCAATCCATCTATTTCCATACAACCTGCATCCTGCACCGGTACTGTGGAGGATCCCTGTTCAGACAGGTCCTGATGCACATTAGCGAACATTTGGCGACTTGGTACGCGCTTCGTTGGAAGATACAATCGCTCAGAAATGCGTTTGTTTTCGTTAGCTAGGCCATACACGGAGTGAACAACGGCCAACTCGACGTTCATGAAGCAAATCATGTTGACCCCATTCAGACGACGTCTACAATGAGGAACCTTCACGTGCCGACACCGAGAGGATGCGTACAGCGTCACCTATCCATTTCCGACCATGCTTTCCTATTTGATTCCTACCGATGTTCTCTCCCTCCCCTCCAAGTTTATACGCGAAGTTCCGGAACACCCTATATTTGCTAAATTAGTGAAATTCCGTTGATTGGAGACCCGTTAAATCGAGAGATTGAAGTATTGGAATTATTTTTTTTTAAAGCGGGACATTCACCGCTATTCAATTCCACGGTTTTTGGAACAAGGGAAGGGAAAACCTTTCGTCAATGTGAGAAACCAATCAAAATTATCGCAAATGGATTGCACTGATAGAATTCCGAATAGTTTGAAGGAAAAATGGAATGACCGGAGGCCTTTTGATACCTAGCTGCGAGGGTAGCAGGGAAATAACCCCACTGCCTAGATTGGGACCCCGCGAAGAGGCTAAGTCATGTTGAAAGTAAATGCGGAAATCCTCCGTGTGGGGGAGGAGGAGAATTGGGTGGGAGAAAGTCTGAGACTTCGAATCTTCTCAAACAAGGTGTGTAAAAACAAACTTTGGAACATCCGTGAATGACTTGCGTAAATTTTTCGACTGGAATGACTGGAACACAAACCAGTAGTTGGGACAAATGAAATGGAGTACTGATATATGCCCAGCTTTACGTCGTTTACATCAGACAGCATTCCGACATCATGATGAACGAAATCGTTGTTAAAGGCTTAAAAAACGTATCTCATGATCAGTTGACTGAAATGAGAAGACCAATTTCGTCAGAGAAAAGAATCAAAATAATGCACTGCACATTTTATAAGTTGATTTATTTAACAAATAAGTACAGAGGTTGAATTTCGAATTTAACAACACTCAAATTTTTTTTTCATTATTTGCTCTGGAGATTTGGATTAGATTAATTATTAATTAACAAAATTTCGGTATATAGTCATAAAAGGACGCTTTCAGTTAAAAGTATAAGCCCCATGCTTGTGAGGACTCTAGATAACTTAAAATTTATATATATAAGCTGTCTTTTTCTTTTACATGTGTGTGCGATGTTATCCATAGTAAGTGAAAGAATTCTTAAGTCATGCTCGCCTTTAGTTTAAATATTTAAACAGTCCTCATAAAACTTTTGAATTTATTATCTTTTCCGATAGACATGTCTGTTAATATTAAATTGCCATGCATTCTTCAAAAAAACACACATTTTAAGGATGTCAGTATAGTATGATGTTCACTTTTTTTTTCTTCTGCTTCAGAATAAAGAAAATACAGCACACGCTTCGAAGGCGCTAACTTCTCCAGGGACTGAGAAATATCTCATTTTTTAGACAAGCATAAAAATGATAATGCATTACTTTATAGTAATAAAATATAACTGAAAGTTTAAATTTTCTTTGTCACGTCAATAAAGTTGAAGCGCTATTGGTGTTATAAATAAACGATTTCAAACTTTTGTTAGTCAAAAATATGTCAAGAAATCTCATTTTCTAACCAGTTTTATTTTAAACCTAATCAAGTCTGGCGACAAAATTAAGCTGTGTCTGAAAAAACATTTCAAAAATTAGTACATATTGCTTCACAGAATATAGGAGGAATTTTTTTCGCATTATCTGACTGAATTACGTCACTTAAGCATCTTACGGTGTCTAGAAAAAGGATAAACAGATGAATAAAATTGTGTAAACATTATAAGCAAAAAAAAGAGCTTCTCTTTAATAATTAAGAACTAAAATTTCAATTTAGTGTCGGTTTCAGATCCGTATTTTCAGATGAAAATAAAAGTTCTTTTCAAAAATAAGGTGTTATCAAATATTAAAGTTTCTTGTTTAAATAGACTTAAAAAATGATAAAAATTCTAGAGTGATGAAAATAAACTCTTAGCTTGAAATGTACCTTAAATTTAACAAAATAAATGAGACAGAAACGCTCACAATAAAAAAGACAATTGAACTCTAACACATTCACTACCACCGAAGAACAAGAACCTATTATCTAATTAGATGACCCCTTCTCTACGGGAGGACGCGCAGGGGTCATTTTATGACCCCGAGCCCTCGGCAAACTCTGATTCCTATAAAAGTCACCTGTTTATTTCTTCCTTATCAGTAGTTGAGTTAATCACCGTCCCCCCCCCCCCCCGCCTTTTCTGAGTATTTAGAAAGTATTTCCGGAATTTTTCGTCCATTAATACAAGTTTTGTCAGTTAGGCCCGGTGCACACTAGCCGATTCGTGTCGTTGAAGCTATAAAAATGACAATACTAACCTCCATTCCCCCTATGTGTCTCCACAGGAGGCATGTGGGTTACTCTTGTTATTTTTATAGATTCAACGACACAAATAGGCTAGTGTGCAACGGGCCTTACTGTGGTTATGGAATGACCCAGCGCGTCCTTCCGCTTCTTCCACAGACTAGATTTCACTCGGCTGATAACGTCATTTCGTTGTTGTCCTTTCCGAATCGAAGTATTTACTTACTGCTCACAATGCCGACTACATATGAAAAAGAAATGGAGCGCTTACGTAAACTTTTTGCTGAAATTGAAACTGATGAAGATTCAGATTTTGACAATGAACCTGAGGATATTTTAGGAGAGAATTTTTCAGACCATGAAAGTTTCCGCGAATATGATACGGAATCGGAAGAGGACGGAGATTATGGAAATTAAGAAGTGAATAACTCGGAATGGTTTTCATCAAAAGATGCCGTAGAGTGGAGGAAAACAAAATTTAGGCAGAATATTCGTGCTCGATGTCAGGGCCGCGGTGGCCAAGTGGTAAGGTCTCAGCTTTGGGGTCAGAGGGTTCCAGGTTCGAAACCCGATGAAAACTGAAGATCCGCCGTGTATGGGGCTAAATCATACGTAGTGGCCAAACGTCCTCCCGCTGGTGTGGCGTGGAAGTTTGGAGAGGGGTGCTAGCTCCGGTGTCGTCCATTCCCCCTATGTGTCTCCACAGGACGCATGTGGGTTACTAAAGGTGTCGTCCTCGTCATCTGACCGTGGTTCAAAATTAAGAGGTCCGTCCCAAAATAGCCCTCGTGTTGCTTCAAAACGGGACGTTAACTAAACTAAACTCGTACTCGTTGTCATATTATTGCGTCGAGCTTACCTGGAACAAAAGAGCCAGCGAAAGATGTGGCAAGCCCTGTGAAGAGTTGGGAGTTATTCATCCACGATAACACGGTAGAGTTACTTGTAGAGTGAACAAATATATTTATCGAGAAATCCGCACTACGCTTTTCAAGTGAAAGAGATGCACGAAAAACTGAGCCTCTAGAAATGCGTGCTTTAAAAATAAATAATAATGGAGTAGATTTGATTTGTGAGCATTGTATTCTAAAAGTCAAAAGCTTCATTTTTCCAACTGAAAATATAATGTTTTTAACAGCACAGGGTTGAATTTCAGTCCGGGATCATTCTATGACCCCCGAGCGTCTTAGCGTTTGCTAAGGAGACGCACGTTCTTCCGGGTTAAGAGATGGCAGAGAAGGGGGCATCTAATTAGATAAATAGTTCGAATCTCAGGCGTGAATAGTGGTAGCGAATGTGTTAATTCACAAAAATGTGAATTACAGAAGGAGCAAGTAGGAAAGAGCGTAACTTCGGAGATCGATTATTTGTCTTTAAAAAAAAAAAAACATTTAGTATTCATTTCGTCAAAAGTTAAGAATGATGTGTTTTGATATGTAAGTACATTTCTGATTCAATAACTTGTGCCAATACTTTCAAAGGTATAAATTAAAATTTAAAAAATTCTTTCATAAGATACACATCTAAAGTTATTCGGACGCAAAAATCTCACAGATGTGAGGAAAATATAGAGATAGAATGTTTTCAGAAAAAACGTCATTGGCCGCTTCTAGAGGAAGGTTCAAATAATATCAACAAAAGAATGTTAAGTTTTTTTATTCATATATGCGTAAAATTATTTTTTTAAGTAAACGCAATAGCTAAATTCCTAATTCTGATCTTTTCTTTAAGTAGTCAATTTATCCAATACTCCAAACTGGACCTATAAAACAAGAAAGAATCTCTTCTCATTTTCGAAACTGCACTTCTAAATAAATACTGTCATAAACTGCGCCAAACTTTGGTTTCCTAGCACTCATCTCTATGGAATGCAATTCTTGTAATATGTTCTTCTGATTCCTAAATAAATTAAATAGGCCACTACAAGATGGTCTTTATTGTTTTCAATACTTCGAAGAAAAATGATCTTGCTACTTTCATATCAACGGACACATACTATATCTTACGGAGTTCCACGATATGAGAAAATCTCACGTTGTACCTCCAAATCATAATTTGGAATAGGGAATCCTTAATTTGTACTTTTACAGAGCCAAAAAAATTACGTTGTACCTCCAAATCATAATTTGGAATAGGGAATCCTTAATTTGTACTTTTACAGAGCCGGAAAAATTTTATTTGGTAAAGAATTTGAAATGAGCGAAAATGCGCTCTGAGAAATATAATTTAAAAGATTTTTTTTTTGGGGATAATTTGAAAGAAAAACAATGTCTTTATGGGGACGGTTGATGTGAATTTGCACTGCATACGCCAACAGTTGGGCTGACGAAGAAAATGGACTGAGAAAAAAATACCCCCTTTTTTTGGGGGGGGTAAGGGAGTTTTTGGTGGAGTTTACAGAAAAACGCGTGTAGCATAACATAATCTAGCTCTATGAGGCCAAAAGTGAAATTTTGAGAAATTAAGCACCAGATTGGTAGGAGCTGGAATAATCCTTCGTCTTTTAACAGACGGGAAGTTTTTAAAGATTCTACCCATTACAGTTCTTGGACGTTTCCTCGAACTGGGGATAGTTGGGTCGCAGGCTGGTCTTCGTAACAGTTCGTTATGAATCTGGGGGATACTTTCATATAAGGGACTAAAAAGGAGCCACAGGCTAAGCACTGGAATGGATTAATTCTATAGGTTTATCATTGAAGTCTCCACCCCACACCAATCCCTCTGTGCCACGTAACCATGTACAAAATTCGATAATTCGAAGTCCCTTAGTACGAAAATTGAGTAGAACTCATAACCAGGTCCGCGCCAAGCCTAATCGGAGCCGTCGTGCAAATGTCTAATGACCGCCTTTATACAGTGGGGATAATGGGAGAAAATGGCTTATGGCTAACACTTGACCAGCGCCTTTTTGACTCGGCGAAGTCGTGCGCGGCACGAGCTTGCACGTATTGACGGCGCGGGCCTGCTCATAACTACTGTAACTTATTTGGAATACCAAAAATTTCACAGAATACAGAAACTTTAAAATTTCGTCTCTTAAATTAAATATATTTAGAAAATCAATACGACTTTGAAAATTAGGTTTTATTTTGAAGAAAAATAAAATAATAATAAACTTTTCTTTATGAGGCTCTTTCAACGTTTTTGTGAAATTGAATTGCTTCCTTCACTTTCGGAAATTGACTGAAGTATTGTATCGTTTCTTCAACTTTAGTAATAATTATAAATTTAACCAATTTGAGATGGATACATATTCTGTTACTTACTGCATAAAAATCAGTTAAAAATTTTTGTTTTCCTCCATGTGAATTTTCTTGATTGCTTTAATTAAATAAATGCAAGCTTATTAACTAAATAAAAACCGCGCAATATATTGAGCATGTTTGTTTTTTATTTTTTTCTGGCAAGAAATTTTACCTATCTTCTTTAGAGACTTTACAGCTTTAAGGAGAATAAAAATAATGCTCGAAATATAGAATTTTCTTCGATTAAAAAAAGGATTTTTATAAACCTCTGACAACTAAGAAATATATATAAATCATAGACATAGAAATATATTGATTTAGTTTTTGAAATTAAAAATTCCTTGATAAGTTTTATTATATATATATATATTTTTTAAGTCTAACTACTCAAAGGAGTTAGATTTCCATTCAATAAACATATTAGCAAATACTAGCAAGCTAATATATCCATCAGCAAATGCCTTCTCCAGTATGAGATAAACTTTGAAAAATAGAGACAAACGGTCCAGTCCAGTCATAATTCCATAAATAAGAAAAGAAGAAATGACGTGCTAAAAAAATCTGTGCTAACAATCGATTCAAGTCCTACTTGGCATAGACACGCATCCGCATTGTAACGGTTATGATTTACAATTGCGGCATGATAATAACTGCCAAAAAAACTCAGAAATGAAGACACCAAAGTTTTATCAAAACAAGTAAAATAGTACGTCTTCTCACCAAATGCTTCCTGTTACTTTCAACAACACATAAATCATAATCTGTTTATTTTATCAAAAATAAAACAATAAAGAAGTTGGAGAAAAATGAAAGAAACAGAAATTGTATATACTCAGTATGTAATCAAATCTTTATCGCAACTCCATCCCTACAAAAATTCAGGTCTTTCGAGAAATAAAATCGTAGGAATTTAACAAATTCTCCGCAAAAATGCCTGAATACTTCAATAATTACTAAGAAAAACATGCGTACAGAAATGCCATAAAAATAAATTCCTTCCCTTTTTTTCAATATTTTGATATGCATTATCAACTGACATTCATTACACTCATTTCCATAAATTAAAGAAAAACCATATAAATAATAAAAACACATTCAAAAAGAAACCAATCGATAAGTAATCGCAATATGTTGCTACATATAATGGTCTGAATGAAACTGCAATATGCAAAACAGTGTTACTGCAATCGAAATGCATAATCTGCAATTAGTACAAATGCATGTGTGAGACAAAAACAGCAGGTTTCGGCACGACAGGAAGCCGTCCCAAGTCCTTGTGCTTACAACCATTACAGCTGCTGAACCGGCTGTAATGGTTGTAAGAGAGGACAATGGACATGGGAGGATAATGTTTAAGAACTAATTAAAAAAAAAGAAAAAATTTAATTAACAATTCTAATACAAGAACTATAATTGTTAATTTAATATCGTTTATTAAATTAATTAGCATTCAATTACCAAAGAAAGCATACAGTAAACAACTATTTTAAACATAAAAAAAATCTTAGTACCTAACTTTACGAGCAGCAAATGCAAGATGCACAATACACACCAAATTTATAACTGAGGCGGGCTCGTTTCACATGCCTCACGCAAGCATAAATTGACTCCACTGTCAAGAATTACTCCGATTCCATAATAGACTTACAGGCGTACAAAATACCAGGCCACTAATTAAACAATTCGTTGATCTTCGGTTCTGGCTAAATAAGTCGTAAAACTGCACAGAAGAAAACGAGGTTTTTCCTACTCAATAATCCACGAAAACAGTTAACGCTCTCACTTTTTATTGCTTAACAATTGTGTATTCAGTTGGATCCAGTACCGCTCACAAATGATAGTGCAAACGTACTTCTTAAAGTTTGAAATGCATACACACATCCCTAAAAAGTGCCTTCGAGCTTTTATTCGTCCCAAATTTTTCATTTTTAAATCAGATAAAATTTCCATCGTTTTTCACGGAAGTGAAAATGTAACAACTTGTATTTGTTCAATTTAATTATATGAAACGAAAAATTCTGTTTAGACCAGTGATGGTGAACCTTTTTGAGAAGTGGGTCAAATTTTGTTCATTATTTTTCTTAATACTAGCCCGTAAGTCACTAAGTCAGTGGCGTCGCTTGGAAGGGGGTGGATGGTAAAAAGGGTATACCACCTACTGGCCTAATGTTATGAGTCATACACAGGTGCAATCAGGGGCGGCTCGTGCATAGGAACTGCGGTACTGCAGCAACTCCAGCTTTTTCTTTAATACAACTTTTCTAGCTTCCAATTTTTCTTTAATCAATTTATTTTATTTCGCATTCAAATACTTAAATTTATCAACAATTACATTAAACGATTTCGATCTTCAAATGAAGCGCGAGGAAAACCTGAGGCGGAAAACTAAGTTCCCTTTCTTATTTTTTCACTACTACAAAGGGAAAAGTAACTTATCAAACGCGAAAACTGTGGATCCTTCCAGCTCCGAATTCCGCCTGCGCAGGCTTCTCATTGTCATTTCGCGTCTGGCGTCTCCTGTTTACATCATAATTTCGGCAGAGAGGGTAAATTATTTTACTAACTCTAGTTTCTTTTGGATTTATTTAGGATTTTTGCCTCTTGATTTTTCAATATGTTTCTCGTTTAGCGGTTGGACAAAAATCAGGCCACAAAGGGTATACTTTTGATTTATAATCTTACCTTGACAGAAAATTTTGTCCATTTTAGAACTCCTATGGCTACTGGCCTTCGAAGAAGTTGGTCACTCGGGTTCTTTTCCATTCCTTCCATATTGAATAATCTCTTTTACATTCTAAATTCTATTTTATGTGTTTTAAATATTAATAGTCGTAATTCTTTTGTTGATGCAATCACTTGATGCTGTTGCGTTGACCACGCAAAAAAGTGTATTGTCATCGTTTTTTGTTTAAATCTTCTGTTTCTTATTTATAATTTTTACATTTTAATTTATATTTATATTATTTATTTCTTCCCCTACTATGTTTTTAAGCTGAAAAGGGTACTGTCGAAGTCGACAGTTCCCGTCCCATTAGAAACGAAGTTTTAAACGCTTCTTCGACGCGGAAAATTTTTTCGCGAGCCAGAACATTGAAAATAAATAAGGAAATGTAGGATAAGTAACGATAAGTAAAAATTTATTTGAAAAAGTTTTCTTATAGTAATTAAATTTGAATGAAATTTCTTGCAATCCAAAGGATTTTTCGATAATTTTCAGTTATAAGTGCTGATGAAATACATACGAGAAATTTTCCGACATAAAAATTTGTTTTCAAAATTTTCTTCACCCCCAATATTCTGTATCATCCTATTTGGGGTCATGATTCATAGTTTAAGAAGCCTCGATTTTGAATAAAATAAGGTTCGCTTCAAGGAACAGGATTTCTTAACGAATATTGATAAATTTATTACATTTTAAATTATCTATTACATCTATCCTATAGATTAATTTATTTTATTACATCTATCTAAAATAGATATAATAAGAATAATCTTTTTTCCGCCCATCTTGGGAATTTCTGTTATTGCATCAGAACTTGAGCTTTGCACATTAAAAAAAAAAGAATAAAATATTTTCTGACGCGCACACAATATTAATCGGGATAGGCAAGCGTTTTTTAAATCATTTCGCTATAAACAAAAAAAGAATATATTTTATTTTTAAGAGTAATTTTTAATGATACTAATAGTATTTGCTTACGGTTGTATTTATATTAGTTACACCATAATATTTTTTTATTGTTAATTAATAAGAAAACTATTTTATTTCTGTACTTTACTGTGATTTCAATGTTCAACGCAGCTCTGCTAATTTTTAGAAATGTAATAAGCAATACAAGAAACGGAACTGAAAACAAATTTCAAGTTTAATTTTTTTAATAAAATTAATTTGTTAATATACTTACGTATTTTTGAAGAAAAAATGTCTTAAGTTTATTTATTAATTATAAAACTACAAAAAAGTCAATGAGAAAAGACAAAAAATGTATGTGGTACAAATATGCATTACTGCGCAGTCAAGGATTACAAGTTACAGCACTCCCAAGATTACATAACACCAGCCGCCACTGGGTGCAATAACACGTTACGAAAAAACAGTTAGCCAACGTCCACTTGGAACTATTTTTTTTTATAAATTCGATATTAGATATTTATACTTTAATTTTCTAATATTTTTGATTGTCTGTTCTCTCTTTTATGTTATAAAAAATAAATTTATAAAAATCAAAGTGTCATTTAAAAAGCCTTCGTGGGTTAGTGTCTGATCCGTGGGTCATCTAGGTTCCCCACCACTGCTTTAGGCTATTGTTGACAGGACTGCTTTGTGGCACAAAATTTTCTGCGTCCTATTCCCAGTTAATCCTGGAGAGTACGTCTAAAAATTCACCTTTTCTTTTTTTATAGCAAATAATTATTACTATATAATTATTTATCTTTACTTGAATAATTGTTTCGTAATAAATGAAATAAAAATTTGAATACCATCTATTAAAACGTAATTTTAGATGAACAATTTAAAACACCTTTTTAGGTCATGACCTCTTAAACTAAGAGAGGCGACCCCACTTGAAGGTGTCTAGTGTCTGCCCGACAGGGGGGCACGGTCTCCCCGAGAGAGGGGGCACGACTTGACTTGCTGTACGGGGCGAGAACTGTAATGAAATTGGCCTCAAATTTTCGCCAGATCTATATTTATCTACTAGTTGAATACTCCTTTGCGTGAACGGGGTACAAAAATTTTCCGCAATCGGGGGCCCCGCCGGGAAAAATTTCAGATGATATATTATTCACTGGCGAAAGAAGAATGGCGTGTGAAGAAATTTCACACTTCAGATGATATATTCACTGGCGCCACCCCTGGTGTCGAATACCTTCACTGGGCTTTTTTCTGTCCACTTTTCCACTTCTACAACATTTGTAAGCAAAAATAGCTTTAAAAAATCATCTAAAGTTGTAAGATTTTTTGAACATCTACTTCTTTAGGCACGTTGAGAGCGAAATTTTCGTTAGTGACGAAAGTTGCGCGCGCAGGATGCACACCAAGTGTATGGGCATGCGCTCTGTGTCAAATTTTTATAAAACACAAGGCAATTGACCCGAGCACGTGCTTTATTTTTTTAATAAAATGCAAATCAATTCATTTTACGATCAAATTTCAAAATATATAATCCTGTAGATTATGCTAAATGTAATTCATTGAGCATGTAATTTAAATGTTCTATATATATTGTGTTAAGAGACAGACGCCACTAACACCTTTACTCCTAGCATCGATGTAATTGTAAAACAGCCAAAATTAGTAAGCTCGCCAATGACAGCAGATGGTTGATTCTGTGTGCCCGAGAGTATACTCGAAGATGGGGAAAAAATTGTTTTGGCCGCAATTTACATTTCCGAAAATCAATTCCCTCCCTCCTCTCATTGCGGAATAAAATCTATATATATGAAAGAACATTCTTTAGTTGAGCTGAAGAGGTAGGCGTACAAAAAAGCAGCAATCATTGACATCTAAAAAATCTTTATTTAGAATTCTTCATATTTCAATCTTCAATGGATGCGATATTATTTTAACCTTCAGATGATATTTTAGGTAGATCGAAACCACAGCCATTGTTCGGAAAGTGGGCGCAAAGGCAGCACGTCTGGTAAGGTGAATTATATGGTTACAAAAGAGTTGCAACATCGCGGCGAGTTTTTATAGTAATTCCGAAAAAGGAAAAGTCCTGCTCGCTACTACCGGTTGAATCCGGATCTCTGCCAGTTACAGTGACAGTTATTTTGATATTAGAATTTAAGTAGAAATAATTAGTTATAAATTAAAAGTTAAGAAGCGTTTTTAAAAATAGGAAAATGTGAAATCATTACATATATACTTAAACATATATATTACAAACGACTTTATTCCTTCTGAGGGACGATTCCACAACAGCAAAAATTACAAAGACACAATAAAAAAAATGCCTTAATAAGCAACATCAAATTACCATAAGGAAGAAATCCATCTCGTACATCAGGCCGAATTTTGAAATCTAAAATGTGGATTAAAAATAAATCATTTAATATTTTTTTAAGATCATTTGCTAATCATTTCAACACCTGAATGATATTTTTCAAGAGTGAATGATGTCATATGTTATAACATGCCAGAATGTCCTTGTTTTTATTTGAGATCTAGAGGCCATAATCATGCATACATACATTGCCAATAATAAGGGGAGAATCGCCGAATTTGGACCACCTGGAAATTTTTTTAATGTACACGGATAAAGAGAAGTAATTTTAATAAAAAAATGTAGAATTTTTTGTAGTTTATTTATCCTCAAAACAATGTAATTATTTTTTTTTTATGAAATACACTTTATATAGGAAAAAAACTTTTAAAAAATTGTGTCATCAGTCCAATCAAGGAAACCGGTTGCCTAGATTGCATTACTAGGCGCCCACATTGAACCACCAATTCCTTTAAGCGCAATTAAAGCAAACATACTTTTTTATTCTCAAATTCATACCAGCACATAATGCATGACCCCAAGTATGACATTTTATGCACTGTATCACTTTCTCTTCTCCCTTTGTTTCCTCATTAAATGTTATACAGTTTTTATTCTTTTTTATCCATTTGATCGCTTTAGTGTTCTTTTTATTGTTTTAATTTTGACTTGTTACAATTCTAATTTATGAGGACTACTATTGGTAATAAATTGCTTTCTGACCTATTCCTGTAGTTTAAGATATTAATTCCTTTAATTTAAACATTCCAATTTAGTCAACTGTTTGTGGGCCAATTTAAGCAACTTTCTGGACAACAAAATCAAAAAATTCCCCTAATCTTATTTTAAAACTATTTTAATAAAATTATAATAGTAATTTGCAGCCAAACAAATTTCCTATCAGAAGACATATTTTCTTACTTACTTTAAAACAGTGTAGGAGTGTTTTCGTTTTTGTTTAAAATAATTAATGGATGATACCTAATTCTAAACATTTGTTCTCTGTCACCACGTAGCGCTTTCTCTTAAAAATGATTTCATACAGTACATTTACATCGCTACAACATAACGTGCCTATTTTACGACCCAAATATTTAATAGAATTGAAGATACCGGTCAAATCTAGGCGTCCGGTCCAAATTCAGTGAATCTCTCCTATTTTATAATTCGTCATCATCACATCAGGAGCCTTTTCTGTCGCTCTTGATAAATGGCAGGAAACGCTCCTGACAACAAATAGAAAAACTCCTGAAAATTATTTGATATGAATGGGAAAAATTCAATTATTTTTAAACTTGTAATTCAGGGCAGGCCACCATTGCTTTTCTGTACTCGTATCATTTTTTTACCAGCCTTAAGCTGGTATGCTCTCTTTCTTACCATCCTATGCATTCAATACAATGTATTATCAAGCACTATACAATACGATTTCTGCAAACGGCAATATAAAAAATATAATTTATTTTTCATTTTTAAATCATAAGTTTACAATTTATATATTTTGATATAAACGTTTGTATTTTAGTATACTTTTGATTTACGTTTCAACCACACCCACTTAAGGTAATATCACATACAATAAAAATCAACATCATATCAACAATTACAACCCAGTTACTTTTTTAAACATTAGGAATATTATTCCAATAAACGAATAACGCAAGAAATCTAATCAACCAAATCAGCATTTTACTGCATTTGGCAATTAAGTTACTGCATTAATGGATGATAGTCTAAAAATAGCATTACCGAAATACTTATAAATAAAGTGGAAATTCCAAGATTGACAAATGATTTAAATAATTCACCAGAATTTATCGAACAAACATAATTATATTCTGCGAACTGCCGTTTAAAATTAACCGCATTGAAACGCAGACCAGACTTCACGTATCAGTAGTAAAATCGCTCCATACGCCAACAAAATTTCCATTCATGAGAAACCACAAGAGTTGAATGGGGAAGAAAGCCGAAGCAACCATATGTTTACCTGGATATGGAACTTCCCGCCATCGCAGAGCGTTTCTCACTTCTGCATAAGACAACAATATCCACAGGTAAAGTGTGTGTCCGAGGATCATTCTCGGCCACGCACGGTTAGGTATTCCGAAGCACTTCGATTGTAAAACGATCACAAAATCAAAAACACCAACAAAGTAATGTTAGCAGCGACTGCTCTAGCGATGGGATTCTTACAAGGTAGTTGCCAAGGCAACCGCCAAGTCCACTTAGAATCTATCGGGATAAGGACGTTTCCTTTTAGATGCGATTTTAATTTTTGTTTTCCTTCGAGGGGTGGGGATATTTGTCTGTGAAAAGGATAAATAATGAAGTGTTTGGCAACTCTAGGGATATCTGGCCTGAGAAACAAAGAAGAAATCAGAACAAAAATATTTTTTCCTTCCACGCAGACGATTTTCGTTTTCAGAAATCTGTGGAAATCTTAACAACGATGTGGAAAGCTATAAAATATATCGGCATACATTTAATTTGTTCGATTTTAATTTAATTTGGACTATAAATCACTATCCATAAAAATTGCAGCGTTTATTTCCTTTTAAAATATTTCTCAGTTTTAAAATTTAAATTAGATATTTAGATAACAGAATGCCTTCTCGCCTTATCCTCCTATCAATCATATCTCTTATTTCAATTCATTTTATGTCGTAACATTTAATAATAATGTTTATAAAGAAACACTTTAAACGAACTCTTCATTCATTTTATTTAGTTAATTGTTCATTTTCCTTATAACCAGTTGATGTGCAGCAAGTTATTCTTACTCGTATGCCTTTAAACATGGCGCAGTAAACATATGATGCCATTTATTTTTCAGCAATAGTTCAGTTCAGATGTGAACGACCTTGAAGACTGCGAACTTCTAAGAAATCCACCTCCTCATCACAAGTGGGAAAGTAGTTAGTTATTGTGAGAGTTCACTCGTGTTTTGAGGATATAAAATATATATATTATACGGCGCCGATTTTATTTTTAATTCCCCTGCTTACACGACTGAATTCCTTTTTGTTGTTTGTAACAAAGTATTATAATGCGGTAACGTTAATTGAGTTCAAGTACAATCCATTTAAAGAACATCAGGATAAAATATTATAAGAATCAATAATAAGTTGGAAATTACCATTGCAGTGAATACAATATCACATATGCTTTTTACTAATTGTGTTTTTAGCAGATAGTTTCAGTTCGTCCGTCTATCTCTACTAATAATAAAGGAGAATGTGTGTGTTGGCGTTCTAGAGGCCAGACCGCTGGAACTATACCTACGAAATTTGGCACAAACTTACTTTGGAGAGTGGGAATTTGCACCTCGGAGCCCTTTTTACAAAAATTTTAATTAATTAAAAATTAGGCGAAATTTCTGTGTTTTTCCTTAATAACTTCCGAAAATATTACAGCACAAAAATCATTTTTATACCATCTGAAAGTGCAAAAAATTACCTTTCCAATGATATCAATTAAATTACCATACAAAGTTTTCTCGAATTTTAATAAATTTTAAAAAATATTTTTTGGCATAATTTGCAACAATACTTTTCATTGCTGCAATGCAACTCAAACGGTTTTCATTGTTTAGACAAACATTTAATTGCATATTTCTCTTTCATTGTTGTAATCTGAGACAGGATCCTAATAAATTTTACTTTCATATTTTATTTCATCAAGATTTTTGTGAAATCTGTAAAACAAGCTCTCCCAGATATTGATTTGCTTATATTAAAAACATAAGCTGAAAGGTTGTGGTTGCTATGTTTTTATTCTTTATTCAACATGTTTTAATCCAGCTAACAGGCCGCTGGCCAAAAAATGTGCTGTGTCATTTTAATGTTGAAATCAAATGCACATTTTACAAGAGGAATAAGAAAGTGAAGATAGTGCCGACAAAGTGGAATTAGGGTTTATTGGACATGGTCAGTTATTTGACTCCATTAGGGAGATTTATATAGATAATGAACAAAATAGAACATGGGTTAAATATCTACCACAATCTGAAGTCTAAAATTACATTGTTAAGAGAACCATGAATATAAAATGATGCAAGACTGAACTGAAATCATATTCCCGGCGAACATGTTAGTCGACGAAGGCGGCTAGTACTCAATAATCGAAAACTGTATTTTAATACTACATAGACATTTTATTTTCAGCAACAATTTCATTCATTTATTTTCAAACCCTGTTGGGTAGTATTTAGCATATCAAGTAGTATCGAAGAATTTAACTTTACAGCAGTATCTGTAAATTAAAAATTATTACCCAGTGAAAACTGTGAACAGTGTAAAATATCATTTAGTATTTTAATTTATTTTAATATACACATTTTCGAAATTTAATAAAAGTAATTCTTCGTTTTGATATTAGCTGTAGATGGAAAATAAATGCAAGAAATAGCATAGAATGTCAGACTGAAACGGGGATAACTGTTGAGAAAAGAAGAAGCAACATTAACTGACTTTTTCAGTAGAAAGAATTGCAGAGCTAAGACAAATTGATTGAAACACTTGATTTTCCTGGAGCGAAAATTCAATATAAAAGATTAATCAAAATCTTCCTAAAAAAACACCTTTTTCCTCACTTTCAATGAAAAAGTATACGAGCGTATACAAACCTAAAAATTCTTTCCGGCATAACTTACATTTAAGATTTATATTATATTTTATTTTTTGTTATGATAAGTATAATCGATGTTTCGCCAAACCTCCACTGAGGTAATACTTCACAAGCAGAAAAATTGATTACGTAAAAGGTTAAATGAAAAACAAAACTCTGAAGAAATATTTGTTAAGGTAGATAAAAGAAAACCAATACTGGCACATTTCCAAGCACAACGTTAAATCCATTTTCTACTGATAACAATGATAAGTGGGGAGAAAAGCAAAGAATCATAAGCACTTTCGTCAAAAAGGAAATAATATTAAGTACAGTTTTCGAACTAAGTTTAACACTTTTCTCACTTTTACACGGGTTTTTATGTTTTCAGTGTTCTTAAGGAATTAGGGAATAAAATTAAGATTAAAGAAACTTGGAAACATTCTCAGATTGCAAATGGCGGACTTGTGTTTTTGAGCACGCACATTACTCAAGTTTCGAATGGTTTACTTTTTAATTTTACAGTAAATAAAACTATATTTATGCCATACTTAGTGTAAAAAAGTTCTTATTAAGTAATAATTTAGCCTTTTTAATAACAGATTTAAGAAATTTTGAATAAATTCTTTTTGTGGGATATATTTTCCCAATAGTATTTAACAGAGACAATATATCCCATCAGTGATCAAAGTATTACAAGATTATTGTTACGAAGCTGTAAAAATGTTTCCCTGATATGCTAACCTCATGGCAGGAAAGAGAGTTTTACAGATTTTTTTTTACTGGAATAGTTCCAGTCTACTACACGATTGGAACATATTGTCCCAGGAGATTATCAGGAAACGGGAAAAGTGAAAAAGTTTAAACTCATAGCACAATTCCTTAATATGTCAACACTAAATTAAATTACTTTTCATAGTTAAATTTTAATCATGCAAAGTCGGGTCGAAAGGGTTAATGTAAGTAAGGAATGCAGGCTACTCTTCAGTAGAGATTTACACATTTGAGACTTGAGAAACAAGCTTGAACTTTTTCAGAAATAAAGAAGTTTTGAATCAGTTAATAACCATTTATTAATACGTAATTTAGAAACTTACAAATATTCTGTATCTTTTTCTAGTCAGTAATAACTCAAGTTGACAGTACATAGAAAGCTTGCTGCATTACCGATGCAAGATATAATAAATATTTCTAAAGATAGAGTTTCATAAAATCAAAATAATTTTTGTTTTAAATAGTTTCATAAAATCAAAATTTTTGTTTTAAATAGTTTCTTCATCCAGAACATCAATTACTGGAGTTCGCAACTAAATTTTCCTCAAATAAATCAATCACTCTCAATACATTATGTTCAAATTCAGGATTTTTAATCAGGCGTACCTAAATGATATATCGTGTAGCTTTCCCTGTACTTTCAACAAGAGCTGTCACTGACTACAGAAAAAAAATGGATCCGTATAGAGCAAAAAAATTAAGTTATAAAGTTTATATCTATATATTAAAATAATTGGCAAAACCACGAGACAGTAACCCAACTACTGGACCGATTTCGACAATTTTTATTTCATATGAAAGCGTATGACGTCTACAGTCCTACAGACACGAAAAAAACCCCAGACACCAGACAAGCCGGTGGCGGTCGTTATGGAAATGGGATACTCCACTGCATTTTGGGAGTAAAGAAAATGGCTTTATTTCATTTGGCGCAGATAGAACCAGCGGAAGTCTCATTTCGCTTTATACTTCGGTATAAAACGAATTCCTCGCATAACGAAGTGCGCTTAGTTTGCCAAATGCTGAGGTTGATTTTATACCTGTTTCCCTTCTTTCTTCGACTCGACTACTTGAGGCAACCCTGTTCAGGGTTTTTATCGTGGCGGTAGGACAGTAGATATGTCATCAATGGTCGCATGCCCCCCCCCTCCATTTGCGAGAGAAATCGAAAAAACAGTACTCCACTATGATATATCGCAAAATAAAACTTTGGCAGAGTCTCTCAGCCTCTAGAACCGCCAAGTTGCAAGCACAGTCACAGACTATTAACACTTTGGAAGCGGGAAACGTAAAGACAAGTTTTTCTGGAATTAGCCAACATCAAAATTTTAATTCAAGAATTTGACTCGCGTACTAGTTTAGATAAGTTGGACATGTTTAATAGATGTCTGCAGAATACGTCCACTTATTCTTTTAAGGTATAAACATTATCTAGAGCATGCCCAGTTACGGTTTGTCTTTTTATTTCAGTTTGCATCTAATTTGTATCCGCACACAATGTGTTAATATTGCGGGCGAATAGATGGTCACCGAAGGCGATTAGTACAATAAAATCTTTCAACGGCAAGTATGGTAAACAAACACTGCCCAAATAAATAAGATTTCAGTTTATGGTTCGAAAAAAATTCTTCGGCTTTTACAGAGAAGTAGGTATATTTCGAAAAGTACAATACAAAAAGTTAAAATTAAATTAATATTTTCTTGCTATCTCTTGGTATGTCATTTTTCTTACAAAATTTCCCACTTCGGAGAAAATCTTTTTTGGTGTGACTACTTTCCAAAAGTAAAGATCCGCAAATTCTAAAGTTTGTATGACTTATTTTCTTTCCATAAAAACCTTAGCTTGTAAATAGTTGCAAAAATTCAGGCACCTCAACTTCAATCAATGTTATCTTCTAAAAGGATTAGCATAATTGAATAGATATTTGACAAGAAAAATTGATGAAAAGAAAAGTAAAAAAAGTTGCCTTTCAAGAAGTAAAAAAAAATCTCCCAACCCCCTTATATAAATTCTTCTGTACGGTTATATATTTTTCGATCATTCTAAACAAGGTCAGTCTTGTCAAAATCTGGTTAATAATTATATGCAAATAAATTATAATCGTACTCGCAATGGTCCTACTTGCCCTTTTCACAGTATTAGAGGAGAAACCAAGAGGGAGGCAAGGCGATCTGCCCCCTGAGGAACGACCAGGTTGGTTTTTTTGGTTTTATTGGCGCAAGAGCCATGTTTGGCTATGCTGCACCAAGCTTATGGTGAGTATTGTTACAAAAATCGTCCGATGTGTGTACGGCGAAAACAGTTCAACAAGCAAGATAACGGAGAATGACACTTTATTCTCGAATATTGCGGAAAACACGAAGCGCAGGTAACAGGAAAAACAGCTCTTGCACAAATCAGCAGTACAAGCAGACAGCAAATCACTAACAATAACAGCAATCGCACTAACTATAGTATTCAACGTCTAACAGCTGACCAATTCGCTTTATGAGCAGACTTCAAAGAAATCCTAAAGACATCATCCCCATCGGAGCGTGAAGCCCCATAGAACAATTTATATCTCAGCAAACTCCGGGTTTTTATACCTTTCTTGACAGGATGTGACGTCACATAGAATCATTTAGATAATTTTGTATATCTCCGCTCCTAATAGAGATATCAAGAAAATTCCAGCATTTTTGAGGTCCTTCATTTTGTCGCCAAAGTCGGGGGTCGTTGGCCTCCATTCCCGATAGGAAGCAAGAATCTCTCTCTGTAAATGTCTCTTTCCAACCATAAGACTAACATTGTAGGAAAGCGACATTACATGTTCGTAACAGTACGATGAACGACCCGAGATGAAAAAAGACGATATACCAGTTTAATTTAGGCTTCTTTTAATATTAATATATGGAATGACAGGTTGAATGGCTATGAGAATGAACGCTGAAAGTCAGCGTACATGATGTATGTAAGTAAAATACAATAAATAAATGAAATTTTCCTATTTCAGTTATTACCACATTAACTTTTCGGTAAGTTAAGATCACACACACACACATATCAAATCAAATTTAGTAATGTGTAACTTTCGGAGATTTTGGACCATCGAGTCCGTATGCTCCGTTAAATCCTAAATCATTGGTGTCTTTAAATTAAGCTTAAAATACGAAATTCTTGTTACAATTTGTTATATTGGTTGGAGTACTAAGAAACTCGTAGATCGTACTCAATCCACGTGTTTGAAAAGAATGTTTTGTAGCTTATGACAATTTCCATTTAATGCAACATTTTATCTTGCATAATTGCAAAAATCAATCTAGAACAAAAGACCAATAATTATTTTAAATTGAAAGCTTTTATTTGAGACAGAAGCGATTTGAAGACTTTTTCCAAATATACAAATTACTAAACTTCTCTCCTTCATATATTTTCAAGTAATATTTTCAAAGCTTTTCAATAAAGGGTTTTTTTTTAATATCAACAACATGCAAATGATTTCAGTTTTCTTAATGCATTACAATCTATCGTTTTTTGTTAAATTCACTTTAATACGTTGAAACAATTTTTTTGCTCATTACAGCAGCTTTATAAAATAATACTTCTGCAAGTCAAACGAACAGTAGACTTACAGAGAAGTTGCCTGTAAAATTGTTTGAAATAAAAACAAAAATGATCTAAAATAGTCCGTTCTAGAATAAAAACATTTTTTTAAAAAAAAGGCAAACAATGCTGTTACAAAACCAAAACATCGAAAATGGCAATGCCAGTTTCAAATATTTTTCGGAGAAGCAATAAAACTGTTTATATCTCTATCTTGAGTAAAACTCGGATTTCATGTCACGATTCACGCACTGCAATATTGTAAAACACGATTAAGCAAAATAGGTAAAACAGCACAAAGAACAGGTATAATAAAGTACTTTTCCAATTTCCAGATCTTTGATCATTTTCTTCTAAAAAAAAACTAATAAACTGTATTTTTAGGTAATAACACAAATAATAGATACCTCAGTTACTATTAGGGATGTAACGGCCGAATAGCCGCGAATATTCCGCAGCCGAATACTTACTTTTTAAAAACTTTTTACTTTTTGATTTTAAATAAAACACTGTTCAAATTTTAAATGAAAAAAATTATTATTTGCATATTTAAAAAAATATTAACACCTTGATGCACTTTTGTAATATTTTAAATATCTCAATTCCAATAATAATTCCAGTAATAAAAAGTGAGAAATGCTCTTTATATTGGACTTGCTAAACAGAAATAAACCAACGGGAGTGGCCTCCCCGAAACTTTCTCGCATACGGCAGGTAATGTGGCGTAGGTAAACACCCAGTGGGTGCATAAATATTTTTGGGGTATTTACGCAAGGCCTGGTTATTTTGAGAAAAAAAATTATGAATGGTGATTTACAATGAAACATGAATTCCCCAAAACTTAATATTTTGCAAAAAAAAATATATTCGTATGTTCGCAATTTTTACGCTCGCTGAGCTACCACAACTTTATTTAACCTTTTTGAGTACGAAATCTTACTATAGATATCGCACAAGATTTCACCATACCTCTGGTTAATCGCAGGCGTCCATCTGGAGAACGTCAAAACGAAGTTTCGATTTAGGGGGTCGCATAATTTCCGAAGCGCGTGTTTGCGCTAGCTACAATTTCCTTCGTAGACCGCCAAGGTCAAAAGCCAACCATACTAACTTGAGTAAAATAAGCGAAACGCTCGCCAACACACAGTCGCAATGTGCATTTTGAACCAAACATACTATTTGAACAGCTTTTTTTAAACGGATTGAAACGAAAATTGGACACATACCTACAATTAAGGTTAAAAGGCCACATACCAAATTTCATATATCCAAGTCATTATCTTAAAGAGTTATTGTGTCCACAGATTTGCGATTATACAGACCGACAGACAGTCAACCCTTTGACGGATTTGGCCCAAAATTTTATACGGACCTACATTCATAATGATAAAACTGTGTACTAAATTTTATTCATTTAACTATTCAACTTTTTGAGTTATACTGTTCACATGAAAGTGGACAGACAGACTTTCCTGTAGACGGATTTTGTCCAAAATTTGACAGAAACCTACTAAAGATGTGTCAATATCACATACCAAATTTCTTTCTAGTAGCTCTAATAGTTTTCGAGTTATCGTGTTCACAGACAGACACACATAATTCCAAAATTGTGTCTTTCGGATTCAGGGAGGTCTAAAACGAGGAGATTCGTCAAAATCTCAAGTTCGAAGTTTTTGACGATTACAATACTTTCTCTTTGTATACTTCGTATACGAGAAGGTAAAAAGTCATCGCTGAAGAACGTGGCAATGGCAAACACAAAAAAAAATTCAGTGGATAAATTAAAGTTATTAGAAGCAAATTATTATTTTCATAAACAATTTCTAATAAGTAGGATGGAATGTACACTTAATTGCTAGGGAAGAAAAAAACGGAAAAATTTCCACGACTTGCAAATTTGGCAAGAAAATATTTTTCAGCTCATGGAAGCACAGTACATGGTGAGAGTTTATTTTCTGAAGCTCATAATATATATGTATGAAACCAAACAGAACAGACTTCCTGAAAATCATGAACAATTATTGTTCTTGCATCATAATTTCAGGTTTTACAATCGTAAATTATACGCAACATCAATACACTTATATATAATGCAATTTAAAATTGGGTAAATGTTAGAAGATTTTTTAATAAATGTACTGAAATGTTGTTCGGCAATATTCTTAATTAAATACATTTAAAAGCACATTTAAAAAAATAAATAATTCGGCCAAATAAATCACCCTGAATTTATTTGGCCGAATATTTGTTTAGTATTCGGCCAGCCGAATTCCGAATGTTCGTTGCATTCCGAGTTACTATGCCAAACATTTATAAAGTGTTCCTGTAATAATCTAAGTTTCGATTAGGACAAGAAAGTAAACTATTAATGGTATCCATACAGTAGTCTTTTCAGTTAACTTCAACTCAATTTCATCTTTTGTTTATCGTTATAGACGTTTGGCACAGTGGCGTAGCGACCGGGGGCAAGGGGGATATAGTCCCCCCCCCGGACGCCAGATTTAGGAAGCGCCATGGAATCAAAACATTACAGAGTTTATGTCTCTCTTCAAAGCCATATTACAATGGACATAAAAATAATACCATACACTTGGTGCCATTTTCTCTTGTTAAACCACTGATGACGACTGGGATAAAAAAAAAATTCTATTATTTTCCGGGTGCCACCGATTTTCGCTACGCCACTAACCATGGCGAACGTTAATGCGTTTATGTCACTTGTTAAAGTCAAATATGAGAGTGCTAAGAAATACCATGCCTCGGGAGCAGTTTACACAAGCCAATTCACTGATGATGACGGGGAGGGCGAAAAAATCATATTGTTACAAAAGTCTTTCTGTGGGTGTATGGCGTAAACAGTCCAACACGCAGGATAATGGAGAATGAAGGTTTATTCACAAATATGCCGGAAAACACGTAGCACAGGTACAAGAAACAATAGTTCTTGCACAGATTACCAATGTAAACAGACAACAATTCACAATTAATAACAGTTCAGCACTTTGATATTTAGCAACACAAACAATCAGCAAATAACTAGAAACGACAATAACTGCACTTTCAATAGCGCTCAGTTCATCAGCTTCCTAGCTCGCACTGCGGACGAAACTCTAAGGCCGTTCCCAATGGATCAACGCTCCTACCGCTCGGCGTCTAACAGCTTACTAGCTCGCACAGCGGGTAGAACTCCAAAGACGTTCGCACTCCAAGGCAATCCCAGTCAATCCACCCTCCCTCTGTCATCCAAGCGCTCACCTTATACAGTTTCCCCCGGCTGGCCGTGACGTCACAAGGAATCATCTAGTACATTCAAGCGTATCTCCTCTCCTAATAGAAATATCGAGAAGATTCCAGCACCTTTGAGATCCCATATTTCGTCGCCAAATTTGTCGCCAAGGTCAGCGGACCAGATTTGGCTGCTGCTAGTCATTCTATACTTATTCCTGTAAAACTCTCTTCCCAACCATAAGACTCACATTGCTGGGAAGCGACTTTCCATGTTTGTAACAATATTATGACCCGGGCAGCATTTACCTTCGCTACGCCACTGGTTTGGCACATCACTAATTACGTACAAAACAGAATCTTCATGCCACAAACAAGCTCTATTTTCAAGCATGTTTTGGAGGTGACGATTTCGAGCCCGTGCACCTGCATCCCCTTTCCAAGCGTATCATCAGGAAGATTAAGGTATAGCAATTACACAAAAAAATGGCATCCAGTTCGAAATCATTTATTTTTTTAAAAAAAATTATAATATTTAATATGCCTGCTGCCTATGACGTGCTATGGAGAGGCGGATTTTAACACGTTCACTGCCAAAGCAAATCGCAGGTTTTCGGTTTCAGATGCCAATTTCATTTTCTACAATGATATTTCTACGAAATAACTCGTAGTTGGCGTCCTGGGCAAAACCGCCCAACTACAAGTTATCTCGTAGTTGGTAGTCAACGTATTAAAGGACATTATTACAAAAGTTTAAAACAACTTCAGGTGAATGAACTGCAAATCCACTCAGGTAGCGAACGTGTTAAATAAATATCTTCCAGTGCTTAAATAATATAACAAACTTTTCAAATCAACGAGGAAGTACACGTGAACGCTAGAATAACAAACGCGTGTAAATTCATGCCCTATTCTTCCTGCCGGAAATATACTTTTCAGTCAATTAGACAATTTATGTAACAAAAATATAAAACACAAATGTTAATTCGACGGTTTTTGTATATTTTTAAACACAAGCAAAGACATACAATTCTTTCCTTCCATTTTAGAGCGTGCTCCGTGAAAATAGACAACTGATATTAATTTTACAGGCTGTTCAAATACCCGTTCATAACGAAACATGACGAGGAAAGTTATGACGTAAGAGAACATTCAAGTTTAGCGAAACAGAGCACAGAAACATCACGACCAATTTTCATGTACCTAAATAAACTATTCCGAAGAACCTACAGAGAATAAATACGTCAGGACAAATTTTCATATTAATTAGATTCCTTCGATGAACTTTACAATACCTAAAATGACATCTCCATACAAAACTGAAAAATAAAAATAATGAAAATTTTTTAAAAAATTCTGCACGCATCATAAAAGGCTGAAACATAACAAATCTTCATTTAAAACTACGTAAAAATCTTCAATTAAAGATATTTATTTGTAGAAAAATCGTCACACAGTTAATAATTACACTCTGAGATGTAAATCCTCCATATTTGATCAGTCTACAGGAAGTACTTGAATATAATCCATCAGGGAAAAAATTATCATTTACTTCAATATTAGCCATCAATTAGAAACTAGAAGTTTGCGTTTGGTTTAAAACGTCCACCAAAAAAAGTACAATCCATAGATATTAGATTACAGAGTGTCGCAACACCAAGTAAACTAATTACAGGCATTTATTTAAATGTAAGTTTGAATGTAATTTCAGTCTACCAAGTTGGGGGGGGGGATTAAGATCTTGTAAATTTTTTCGTGTCCTTATTTATTCAACTAAATTATGAATTCTCTAATATATCACCATTCCAACTATTACGAGTATACCTAATAAAGTTTGAAACCGCAAGTATGATTTATAATAATTTCAAAATTTAAATTTAGCTAACTTAATTTTAAACAATTACAATTCTGAAATTTTATTCGAAAACTAAAGGATGAACGTATTAATATACGCTGTGGTGCAAAATTTATACAGTGAAACTCAGTCCAGTTGTACATGAGTATTTTTCCACAAAACATTAAATACCTAGTAAGTGCAACTATGCTAAAATGGGAAATGTTATCCCTGACCTTGAATTCGGAGAACGTTCTTTGTAATTCAAAGAAATAATAATAATAATGACCGCAATACGAAATTTGTGACTTTCGTTTAACTTTCATAACTGGTATCGAAAAACCTGATTTTCACGACCTAAATACCTTGACTTTGCTTTTAAGACAAACTACAGAAATATAAAAAGCTTCATCAATGTTTAGTTTGGCTTGGATTAGTCAGACATAGGTCTCGTTTTAGGCAACTCATTCATGACCACTCCACACCACGTAAATAGAGTGACGCCGCTCCACGCCATTTCATTTTTTTAACACATCCATTTAGGCCGGTCATTCATGGCCACCCCACGCCACGAAAAACCGTCCAATGCCAGTCACTCCGCCCGCCCCCCTCGGTGAGCGTCTCGCTAAAATACATCCCAAGTTTACGCCCCAAGTACTTACTCCCCGCCGGATTTCCGTATTAACGGCACGGTAGCGCCTATTCCAAATGACGTGGAGTGATGGAAATTGGGAAGGGTTGAATATTACGCCTTCCCTCCACGACAATTCTGGCCTGTTTCCACATTTATGCTCGAATTTGGTATGGAGTAAAGCTACACGAGGGTTATTCTGAAACGGACTTGCTAATTTTGAACCTCTGTCAGATGACAACACTTGAGCTCCGTTTCCAAAACTTCCATATCCAACCAACGGCAGGACATTTGACTCCTATGGATTTACAGCCCGCCATTCACTTGAAGAATAGCCATGCCACTGAGAATTTATCACCAGACTACCACGTTCCTTGTTAAACGATAGGAAAAAGTATTCAAAGATAAATATAGTTTTAGCGTGACTAGTAATTTCCACGCACACAATTCGTAAAGAATAATTTGTACTCTATTAGCACCAATTTATCCGAAGATATAAAACATCGTGCAGTTTGTAAAGTACAGTAGATACTATTTAATTACTTTTAACTTTACATGTTTTTTTAGATTAATCACAAATTTTTAAGAATCTCATTAAAAATATTAACGTTAAGAAGGGAAAAATTTTTTTTGAAAACTGGAAAACTTGTGGAGAGTGAATAAATAACTTATAAACAAAATGCAATGAAGAAAATGCTCGAAAATTCTTGCAGAAATGCCGAACAAAAGGCGCCGAAAAATTAAATAGGCAGCATAAAAATAAATTGTCGTCATCCTTTCATGAGTTTAACGCAGCTGCATTATGTCAATACAAAACGCACTACTAGCATGCATCAATGCACTATTCGTCCGAAGGGGGGGAAAACACCGTTTTTAAAGATGCTTTTCAGCCCACTGACATTTCACAGATAAAAAGATTTATTTTCAGAAGAATCTGACAGAAAAATATAAGAATGAAATCTTAAAATAGAGCATTTTTGTAATGCTTATGAAACTGCTTAAAAGGAATCTGTTAAAGGTCATTCACGCCTTATTTTGCAATTTCACGACGCGAAAAAGGGACATTTTGTGCAGTAGAAGTACTGTCTATTCAGCTTTTCATATTACTTCTTTCTGTCCAGCATCAAAATGTTCGAAAGACATGGGGGAGGGGTGCACTTCAGCCGCTGGAGACATGTCGAAAGAAATGTCAAAGAAAGACATTAAGCTTTTGAAGAGCAGTGAATCCAAAGATAAAGTCACGTTTAAGACCCTGGAAAATTGTTTGTTAGACGTAATACGCAGCTCGATAACTAATTTTAAATGTGAGAGGCAATTAAAAGAAAGAATTAAAACAATCTTAAACTTAGTATATCCTCTTCCAATAAAAAAAATTTAGTACTTCACCACCTTCTCCAAATGTTTCGATTCGATTACATACATACATAAAAATATGAAATGTTAAAAGACCGTTGAATGTTAATTCCGTTCACACATTTCTAATAGCTTAGATTTCCAAAATTATTAATATTTATTTCCAAAAAAATCCAGTACACTAATAAAAATAACCATACCAAAGAGACAAAAGGTATGCTTGTCCATTTTTTTTATCAAAAAAATTAAATACTTTATATAACTGTCGCTATACGACGTCTTCAGTGGTTGTTCAGTGTTACAAATACACGACATTTATTTTATAATACGATTACTGGAGGGAGATGGGCAAAACTAACAGCAACAACAAAAAAATTAATATACCAGTCTTCGGTTTGTGACATACAAATGTATACTATGATTCTTTACTTCAGCTAAATATTTAAAATCAGTAACAGCACCTGATGTTATCATACATAATATAAAGTGCAGAAAACATGTTTCATGTATTAGAAACGCAGATACCCCCTTCTTCCTCCCTACTATACCTGCGTTCATTACTTTGGTGGAATTATTTTTCATGAAATTTGATTAATTTTAAGATGTGCTTCTTTTCTTGCCCCAATTCTATCATATGCAAAACCAGTTGCTAAAATGTACAGTAAAAACTTTCATGTTCCGTTTTTAAAAGTCCTGCTACAGATGATTCTATTGTACGTAACAATAAATCATATTACAAAATTTCGCCAATTTCCTAAATATATATTACCATGGCAACCGCGAGATGGTTTTCGTCTATCAATTTATGCGTTTGGTCGTTTCGAATTTTTGACACATGTATAAATAAAATCTACATTAATAAATTTTAAATGGCTCTACAAATTTCAGTATTAAAGAATCTTGGAACACCAAATTATGCGTTTAAGTCTTACCCTTTGCAAAGATATTTGCAAATATTTCCAAACTCCAACATCTTTTATTAACATGCATAACAGAAAGAGTATCGGTCACCAATTTAGGCGATAAATTATGCGGTCATGCGATATTGGCCACCGGTAACCGATAGAGGTGTGTCGAAAGCTCTATTTTCGGAATCACGTGAACTGCCGAAAACGGTAATAAAACAATCCCGGAACGGCGTGACCACGGCGAAGGATATACCCTTCTCTGTGGTCGCGACAACCCCGGGAGAGATCAAGAACAGAAGTTTGGTGACATTATTAAGCTCCCATCCAAGCGATTCAAGTCTCCTCCTCTCAAATTATTATTGTTACGGTGATTATTCGTCTTTTAATAATGCGGAGTATTAAACAAAGCGGTCATCACGTATGCAAATAATATCGACAAGATTTAGTTTCTTAATCCATTACTAGTCAATGAGTGAAGATGCTCCACCGATTAACACTTACTACCTGCTTGCAACACACCGAATAGCGAGCATTTATTAATGAAGTTCCATCATCGTTTAACACCTCATATCATTCAAAATGGAAGAGTACAAATCATCAAAATTAAGTAGCAAAAAGAAAGAAAACAGTGGCTACAGCGACTGTTGGAAAAACACATTCACTTCCTTACGCGAGAAAGAAACTTCGTTTTTAATTAAATATACATATAATGAATTGGTGTGGTTCAATCACCAAAGCTGAAAGCAGAGCGTTTAAGTAACAACGTTTAAAGTAAAAATTCTGTTGTTTTCAATTAGAAGCATCAAAACACACACAGATATATAGACAGAAGGCACAAATAGCATTCTACCAGCGTTGGAATACATTTCTCTTCGAAACTGCGAGTTAGAAAGGCAATTCATAATAGATTTGTAATGAGAAAAATTCATTTTAATGCAATTAAATTTGGAACAGAAGTAAATTCCATTTTCTTCCTACATTGTTTCAAAATTTAATTCGGAACAACAATGCCTTCGACCGAAAAGTGTATTTCATAGCTTTCTTGCATCGGTTAAGAAATAGAGTATGTACAAATTATCGTCAAATCGATTCCTAAAATCACTATGAATAATGAATGCCCAGTAAGCTTTTGATCATATTTAAATGGCACATTCACATATGATATCCTGATACTACCAATCCAATTCAAAATAACTGTCGATTTTATGATATTAGCCTCGTATTTTCTATCAAAATGAGCTTAACAAAAGTATAACATGGTTAAATGTACTTATGCTCACAAAATCGCAATATTCCTTTCTCATAAAAAGATTTATTTAGGATCTCCGTGGTGGTCCCGTCTCGTCTTCTTTTACCATAAACACTTTTTTTTTTCCTTCCCGGGAAAATGCATCAAAATTTGAAAAAATCTAAAAATTAAATATTTTAATTGATATTAATAATAATTACTCAAAATAAGGATATTCATAAATTCCAAAAATTTATACTTCTCTATATACTGAGCTACAAAATACAAATAAAATACATTAATTATTCATTTTTAAAGTATGTTTTAAGAAAACATAAGCAATCTATGCTTTTATCACTCAACCTAATTCTTATCTTTGTTATGAACAAGCCAGGCAGCAGAAAATGTCCTCTCAGCTTCAATCTCACCCAGTTTTACAATATTTGATGATCGATTTTTCTGTTGAGTCAAATAACAGCAATTCTTGCTTCACTATCTTGCTCAAGCTAGAACTCTTGCTAGTTGAACAACGTAGGACCTTTGTCTATGAGTGGATCGCTTTTTATAAGCTTTTAATCAACTTGACTGTCGTGTCCTCAAATCTTAAGATCGATTCCTTACCCACTTCCAATCGAGCTACAGCTTTGAAATTTAGCACAGTGGTGGGTTTCGGTGACAATATAATATTATGCAAAAAAAATTGCAATCTATACCTATTTTAAACCTAACAAAATGATATTAAAATTTTAGCCCTATATTTGGGCGATAAAGTTCGGAAGGTGGTAACCTCACGTTACGTAGGGTTGTAACAACACCACGAAGCTAACAGAGAATACGCTATACTTCCGGCGCTCCACCGATGAATGACGTAATAGCTCGTGATTCTACGCGTCTTGGGTTTACTTTCTATTAGAATTCGCCAACAACCAGGTTTTTTTTTTTTTACTTCAAACGTTTCGCACTCGAAGCAAAAAGATGAAGTTGTTTAGCTCGATTCTCTTTTTTTTTTTTTCTATTACTTTGCTGATAATAATTGTAAGTTATCACGTAATATATTACGGATTTATATTTCAGAAAGCTGTCATTAAATCATTTTAAAAATGGAATTGTACATATGTATATAAAAATTTTAATATGTATTTTATATTGAAGAATTCAATAATTGAATTTGGTTTAATATGCCTAATATGTTGTGGGTATTCGTGTCAGCCGTCACTAAAAAGTAGAAAATAAAATAAATAAAAAAATTTAAGGTATAAGCTTTTATTCAAAATGCATTTTAAATGGAAAAATACGTTTACACATAATAATTTCGTCAAAATGAACTCAAAAGTAAAAAATAATTTTACTGATTACAATAAAATGCATGGTTCGAATAAAAGCGTGGGCCTTACCCTCTAGGGATATTCCATTTGTTTAAGGAAATATACACAAAATATAAGGTGCTATATAAGGCGCCCACGCTTTTATTCGACCCATGCATTTTATTGTAATCAGAAAAATTTTTTACTTTGGAGTTCTTTTTGACGAAATTATGTGTAAACATATTTCCTCATTTAAAGTGCATTTTGAATAAAAGCTTATACCTCAATTTTTTTATTATTATTATTAAAACTTACTTCCAATTTTTCGTACGACGTTGAAGATTTATCGTCCAAAGTTAATTATACGAAGTTCCATTATACGAACTATACAAAGAGAAAGTATTGTAATCGTCAAAAAATTCGAACTCGAGATTTTGACGAATCTCCACGTTTTAGACCTTCCTGAGTCCGAAAAACACAATTTTAGAATTATGTGTATCTGTGCGTCTGTCTGTGAACACGATAACTCGAAAACTATTAGAGCTACGGGAATGAAATTTGGTATGTGAACTTGACACATAATTTGTAGTTTTCTATCAACCTTTGGACAAAATCCGTCCACGGGAAGTCTGTCTGTCCGCGGTCATGTAAACACTATAACTCAAAAACTTGAATAGCTAGATGAATAAAATTTGGTACACAGTTTTATTATCATGAATGTAGGTCCGTATAAAATTTTGGGCCAAATCCGTCGAAGGGTTGACTGTCTGTATAATCGCATACTTGTAAAAATTATATCTCCTAAACCCTTTGGCTTAGATAAATAAAAATTGGTATGACGTTTGCTAATATAAATTATAGATCTGTGCTCAAATTTCGTTTCCATCCATTGAAAAAAAGATGTTCAAATTGCATATTTGGTTCAAAATGCACATTGCGACTGTGTGTTGGCGAGCGTTTCGCTTATTTTACTCAAGTTAGTATAGTCGGCTTTTGACCTTGGCGGTCTCCGAAGCTACAATACTTCGATATTATTCGCTTCGGAAATTATGGCAACCCCCTGAACCCGAAACTTCGTTCTGACATTTTCCCGATGGAAGGTATGGTGAAATCTTGCATGATATTTGTAGTAAGATTTCGTTCCAAAAACTTTATATAAAGTTGTGGTACCTCAGCGCGCGTAAAAATTGAGAACTTACGCAATTTTTTTCATTGTTATCATTTTCCTTTTACACATAATCATAAAAATGGGCGCACATGTCATTTTAAAATTATAATGACTAGAGTTTAGGAAGCAAACGGGGCAAATAGTATACGGGACGTATGGCAACCCTAGTTAGAGGGGAAATGACACCTTTTTGGGAAGTATACGAGAAAGTTTAGGGGAGACCACTCCAGCTGGTTTCTGAGTGCGAAGAGTTGGGAAGTGATTAGCCTTCCTCGCAAAAAGCCTTGTCATAATTACTTTAGCTTGTTGAATCAAAGAATTTTTATTTGGTAAACGCGAAAGATCAATAGTGACTGCAGTAGCATCATAGTTTCTCCCAAAATTTAGATATTGCATTAATCCAACTGAACTAACATTGCATCTCTCACTAATTCTTTGGACCAAAGAACATTTCATATTTTTAGCAAATTCTGAGTTTTGTTGGTTTAACTCTCCAATAATAAAAGCAAATACTCCGTCGGCAGTTAGCAAAGTCGCGTTTCTACTGCTTAGTTTTCCTAGGCCAGTTTTTACTGCCTTCCAGCCTGCTGCAATTGCACTGAGAGTTTCAAATTCTACAATAGCAAAAATTTGTTGCTCTTTAATATAAATTAATGCTTTTGAAATTGCTGATTTTATCTCTAGAAATCTTTCAAGCACTGCCAACAAACTATTCCAGCGTGTTTAGGTGTCTACACAAACCATCTTTTCACAGAACGTTTTTTCTCGGGAATACAAAAAGTATGAAAATTTTACGATTTCCCGGGTACCCGGGAAAGAAACCCTAACTTTAAACTTAAAAGTATTTTTCTTCTTATACTGAATACTTTGAATTCATTTATAACACAAAGCCTTGCGTAGATTTAGTCGATACATAATGCAGAACAAAACCAGAAGAGTAATTGATAAGTTAAATCATTGAGTTCGATATTCGGCTAGAATCGAGAATAATTTCCCACAATGAAAATCACAGCTCAAAAATTTCACAATGTTGTAACAATTGTTAAAAAAAATTTTTAAATGCTTAATTACTACCTAAAGTGACTAGTTGAGAACGATGCAAGTCCGAAATTGTTTGTTTTAATATGACTCGTATTATTATTGTGCAAAGAGTCATCTGAATTAAACAAAAATACGTAAAATATACTAATAAATAAGATTCTAGTTAAATTTTAACTTTGAAAGCACCCGAAATATCTGAAAGCAGTCACGTCTGTAGACATAATTTCGCTCTGAAGACTTAAACCTAGGAAAAAAAATAGAAAAATCCAAAATAAGCCCCAAAGTTTGTATAAGCTGCTATTTCATTTATATACCTTCCAATTCCTTTAACTGTTTGTTTTCTAATTGTATCCCCTTTTTTCTACGCATTAAAGAATTGAAACCATACGTACAAGGAAGAGAACAAAATTTGCAAAGGTTTAACAATCACCAGAAAAATCATTGGCATCAACATATTTTCTTCAAAATAATATTTTCCAAAAGCGGGTCTTTGGGTAAAAAGGGACAGAATAAAAAAATATGCCGAAAAAATTAGCGAAACGGACCCTTGTGTCAAAAGCGCAATGAACCCTGGGACAAAAACATTGATTTTGCTTTTTCTATACCACGAGAAAAGCATTACGTCCCACAAGACTACAAATATTTATGGAAATACTAATTATGTTGCAGGTCACGCAAACGCCTTTTTCTAGCGTCAAACAAATGAAACGTTGTTACACGAAGACTGAGAGAAGATTTTTAGGGGGCATTTCATGTAAAAATATTAAAAATATTTCATTTAACATCCACCACAACAGCAGAACGTGCTAAAACAATTTAGATACACAAATTTTTACAAAATTTCAAAGACAAGAGATTCTCTAGAAATTTCAACAGAGAACTAAATAATTGATTTCGAAAATAACTGAAACGTTTAAAAAATTAATAATTTTTTCACGTTCCTTTAAAATATTAATAAGGAATTAATAATGAAATAAGATAGAATAAATAAGGAAGGATTAATAAAATATTAATAAATTTCTTTTAAAATAATATGCAGCATCAACATTTAACATGGGAAGCAATCGTTGATATAAAAAGAAAAGTTTTATTTTTTACTGTTGTTTTGCCACTATACAGCCAGACAATTAGAGAAGGAAAGGAAAAAAATATTATAGCTTCTCGATACCAATTTGCGTTTTTCTTTAATGAAATATGCTAATGATTTCAATTACACGTTCAATGTTTATGAATTACAGCATTATTCAGAAACAAAAAAAAAATGGGCATTCTTATTCACAATTTTCTGGTTCTTTTAATTTCCTGAAATTATTAATAAGGCACAGAAAATCAGCTGCATAATACAGTGAACTCTCGCTACAACGATATCCGATGCAACGATATATCCCTCTACAACAATATAATGTTGCGGTCCCGGTGAATTTGCATAGAACATAAAGTTCATCTCCCCTCAATATAACGATATTCTGCACAGCAATAAACCGCTATACTGCAATGTTTTTTTTTTTAAAAAAAATCCTCAACACATTCTCTTCCTCTGTAACAATATTTCAAGGAGGATAAGCAAACTTTAATTACGAAAATTCCAAAAATGGCGATGTTTCAGATGCTGAGGAATGTCTTTTCAGCCTTCAAAAGTCTTTAACTGAGCTTGAAGAAAAAAGTGGCAAAATGTCTGGAATTAAAGTGGAGGAATCTTTAACATCGGATGATGACCTTATATTTTTTGCAGGAGTTAGATATAGATAGGAGAAGATATTCTGTCGGAAATCACAGACGAAATGGAAAATGATGATAAAGAGGACGATGATGATGATACAGATCCATCGCAATCTTTATTGACATCCCAGGAACCTCTTCAATCAGTTCAGTCTCAACGGGCATTTTTTTCAAGCCTTTCATCCACAAATGATGATCATTTTCGTGAATTAGATTCTATGCAAATCTTGTTAGTTGACTTAACAGTTCAAAAAATGAAGAAGCAAACGAAAATATTAGATTTTTTCGATAAATAAGTTTCTCAAGTATATGTGTATAGATGAATTTTCAAATTTTTGTACGCTTTAACAATCATTTACACTCTAGTGATGCTTTTTTTGCAAAATGTACATTGTTGTATTGTGTCCACATTAAAAAAGCCAAAATTTAAGTTTTTTATACTGTAATTATATCGCCCCTCGATATAACGATACATCCCTCTATAACAATATCTTTATTTGGTCCCCAAAGTATTGTTGTAACGAGGCATTACTGTATTCATATTACCAGTCTAAATCATTTATTCAAATAGAAAAATTTAATTTTGTTCAAGTCTCGTAATCGACGGATGGTTACCATATTCCTCCATCTCCAATAAAATTATTTTACACTAATTTGATCGCAAGAATATCAGGCCTGTGAATGCTTTACACATTGCCTCGAATACGCAACTTTGGTGTCCAGTTTAAAGCAGAGTGGTCGTACACCAGTTATTCTCTTTATAAAACAACACTGTGCACTTCTGTTAAAATTTTCTGATGCAGAGGGAAAGGGATATCAAAACAGTCAAAAGTAAAACAAAACATTTTACTGATGCAATAAAAGCTAAAAATGTATGAAGTGTAATACAGTAAGTTGTTCTAACCTTGCAGCAACCACTAAAATTTACACGAGTAGAGTAACAGTCTAGATAAGTTGTATCAGCCTCTCGTTTTGAAGCAACACAAGGGTAACTTTGGAACGGACCTCGTAATTCTGAACTGTGGTCAGATGACAAACACGATACCTGAAAACGGCACCCCTTCTTCAAATTTCCTCGCCACACCAACGGGAGGACGTTTGATCCTTGACGTCAGATTTAACGCGCCAAACCAAATACACGACGGATCTTGTGTAGAATCGGGTTTCGAACATGGAACCCTTCAGCCCCAAAACTGAAACTTACCACAAAGTCACAATATGCTCGAGTAGATTGGCAGAGTATTCCAAGTTAAATTAAGTTACAATTACATAAGAACATTAGTTAATGTACTTTTCACTCCCGGTTACAGATAAGCAAAGAGAAGCGTAATAAACATTTCACATAATAGAGCAAGTCTGCATCATTCATGACTAGAATACAGATACAAGTTTTTGTCGGAATTTCCCTTAAATAATGTAAAGCCTTGTTACAACGGCGTGTGGCTTGGCCAAACCTCGAGTCGCTCGAGGTTCGTACTTGTGCACTGCGGTCGGTTGAATTCGAACAGTCGTGCCGTTCCTACGGCGCGTGGCGTTGAAAATATCTCGGCAGCGCTCGAGTGAGCAGATGCATTGGCGCCGTCTGGTCTCTCTACTTTCCTTTGATGCACGAGCTATTTACCGCCATAACACGGGAAGCAACAGATGCATTTACAAGCCCACGGGCCACATCGATTCTTTCCGTTCTGACGACAGGGAATAACGCGAACCGCGGACGAAACTCGTGGGAAGACAGGCCGTAGGAACGCAGCTGAAGCTTATCACCCTCCTTTGGTTGGCAGTCGATTTTTCAGTTTCTGACGTGATCTGGGCCAGTAGTGGCGAGTAAGGGGGTCGAGGGGGGGGCAAGTAAATTAAATTATTTCATTTAGCTGTTTAAAACTAGGAATCATTAAAAAGGCAATAGTGTTCGGGAAAGCTAGCTAATTTTGTAACAAAATTTTTAAATTGTGTTGTTTACCCCCTGTACTCCCGGGTACTTTTAGATTATCAATAATTTTTTGTCCCCTAACTTTTTTCACCTAATCGCGGCCATTGACTGGGCTAAATATAAACTAATTTCTGAGATGAAAAACGATATAGTTTAAACGATGATTTTCAATCATATTTTATGTGGTAAGTAAACATTCGTTACAATCCGTAGGAAGGTTGATGAAAAAGCCACTTTTTCTGCCGCTGGTTTGCACATATCGGATATTACTGTGGAAATGGATATTGGTTGGATTAACGTTAAGCCGGCCACTCACTTCACAGACAAACTGTATATTTTGGAACGCGAGAAGGAAAAAGCGATAAAAATCTATGGAAATGAGCCAAACGGCTTGCCATGGTTGGAATTCCGTCTGGACTGAAATCGGAACGAAAAATCAGAGGCATCCTGAAAGAGGCTAGCGAAAAGAACAATGCATTGCGTAGATTGAAGCCTCGCTTCGAGGGTAGCATAAATTAAAATCTGCTGACTGGGGAAAATCGAAGAGCGATTGACAAGCAGCTGTAGAGAGGGAAAGAAGATCGCTCCCCTCACTTTCGTTCAGAGTTAGCGTCCTTTTAAATACAAGTGAATGGCGTGCCTGTATTTTTCGATTAAAATAGGTGGGGAAAAAAACCGGTCTTAGGACAAATGGCATGGCTATAATTCAAGTGAATGGCCGGCTTTAAGTTTTGAAGCTTCACGAAAGTTATTTTAGAAAAGACCTAGTAATTTTGAATGGTGGTGAGATAACGATAGATAACTTTCCATATTTCCACACAACACCAAAGTGAGAACATGTGACCCTCTACGGGAGATTTAACGTGTACCAGTACCGCCTGTAAGGCGGATATTGGGTGAACTCCGCTCCCGAAACCAAGACTTTGCCATCAAGTTACAACGAACTTTACTATCCATGACTGCAGAGAACTGAGAGAGAGTGTCAAGTTTTTCAAAAATCCGTCCGACTGTTTTAAAAATGTGCTTCCATATTTCTAATTTAGTCTTTTTTTCTCCCAGCTAATAAGTAGATGACGATGCCCAACTTCATCGATTTCATGCGATGAACGAATACCCTCAAATTAAAATACTGAAAGACTAAAATGTCCAGGATCTGTATCCGATAAGAACGTAACCAGGTTTAATCGGAAAGGAGCATCAAGCAATAATATCCGTCACTTCTAAACCTAGAGGACTCGATTCAGTTATTATATAGACTAAATGGACGAAAAATTATATATTTTTACAAATGTTAACACTAGAGATTGATAAGGTAATTACCATTTGTTTTGGGGAAGGGTTATGTGCATATACACCTCATTGACGTATTAATAGCTGTGTTATTTTATAATATATTATGCTGTTTCGGGTAAATGGTGGTTAACCGTTTACAAACCGAATTCAGACACAGGTTAATTTTTAATTACATATTTGCATCTTTCAACTTCTAAAACTTTAGTTTAAAGATATCAATCATTAAAATATGAATAACAAATTTTTAAATATGTTTTTTATAACGTTCCCAAATGGGAACATTGTCTACTTCTGATTAAGCTCATTACATTACACATTGAAATGGGAAACTGTGATGATCAGACTGAATTTTAATAAGCAAAGTATTTCAAAAATATATTTTTATAACTAAGCACAGATATTTATTTAATTGAAAATTTATGAATTTAAATGAATAAAAAATATAATTTGAACAAAAAAGTGCAGAAAATGAAACTTTATAACGGTATCCTATGGCACTTTGGGAAGTAGTTCAAATGCAATACCTTTTTTGTCCTTATTGCACTGTAATCTTGTATTTTCTCCAAATTATGCATATTTACCCGAATTGTGACAAGTAGGCTATGACTATCATTTTTCAGCTGCGATTTATACAACATGTAACTTTTGGTCGCGTTTGAGATCCATCCTTTTTTTCCCCAATTCGTAAAAGGATAATTGTGACTTAAAGACGAAACCCCAGACGATTAAGTTGATTTTAATTCCAGCGAATTGTTGCAAGCAATAGCCATCCAGAAGCAACAACTATATTTAGTACATCTGCAAATAAAATAAACTACAATTTCTTTTGCGAAGTTGTGACTGTAGTTACTCGCATTTTATACAACTGTTAAACCCCACCCAGCCCAGAATTATATTTATGAATCCAATTACGTTCCCCTATGCGTATCTTTATCTTCTGTGCATGAGGATATATTTTAATAAGCTGGATTGGAAGTTGAAAATATTAATTAGAAGAAAAAATCACTACATAATTATCATTCCCGTTATACATAAATGCTTACCCAACAAATTCATATTTACGCCCCCCCCCCCATTACAGATAAAAATGAATTTTTGTTCTCCAAAATTAAAGCATTAACCTTTTAACAACCGAAGGGGATTTCCTTTCCTGAATTATATGAGAATTGCCCGTTCCATTTTGCTTTCAGTGGAGACTCACAATAGAGAAATTCCTTCTTGCACTGAATAGTCACGACTGGCCAATGTTCCCAATTGGGAACATGAAACTCTTATGAATTATAGCAAATGCGTTTCTTACTTCTATAATTATATTTTGTATGTTATTAATAACTTTGGTATTTTAAACTATGTGTACGGATTTTTAGAAATTTTGGATCGCTTTTTAATTTTTTTGGAATTTTTATACTACACACAAATTAAAATGTAAAAATAGCCCATATATAAGAATTTCTGTACAATACCCAATTTATATCTGAAACATAATTTGTATATCAAGTTCAATTTTAATTATTTAACATTTTTTCAATTCGATGTTCCCAATTGGGAACACTGGCCTGTAAACGGTTACGGTCTACAAAAATGAGTAAGCAATAAATAAAGAACTGTAACGCCTTCCATCTTGCAGTACATCGGACTGCCAAGAAATAGCAAGAGTAGTAGAGCTAGAAAATAATACATAAACAAAACGGAGAAGATTTTCCCTCGACTTTCTCATGTATTTCCACAATGTGGTGCGGTTTCATTCGGCTTCGTCGTATTCCCAAGAGAATCGAGCATTCATTTTGGGAAAGTATCTCTTTCCTTTGACCGGATAGGGCAAAAATTTGATGCAAATCTATAATTTTGTAGGTAGATCCCTCAATTAGGATACAGATCTGCATGTGAAATATCATTCATCTAATTCGTTGCGTTTTTACTTTCTCGTATACGAAGTATACAAAGAGAAAGTATTGTAATCGTCAAAAAATTCGAACTCGAGATTTTGACGAATCTCCACGTTTTAAACCTCCCCCAGTTCGAAAAACACAATTATGGAATTATGTCTGTCTGTGAACACGATAACTCGAAAACTATTAGAGCTACGGGGATGAAATTTGGTTTGTGATCTTTACACATAATTTGTAGATTTCTATCAAATTTTGGACAAAATCCGTCCGTGGGAAGTCTGTCTGTCTGTCCACGGTCATGTGAACACTATAATTCAAAAACTTGAATAGCTAGATGGGTAAAATTTGGTACACAGTTTTATCATCATAAATGTAGCTCCGTATCAAATTTTGGACCAAATCCGTCGAAGGGGTGATGGTCTGTCGGACTGTATAATCGTATACTTGTAAAAATTATATCTCCTAAATCCTTTGGCTTAGATAAATAAAAATTTGTATTACTGTTGCTAACATTAATTTTAGATTTGTGCCCAAATTTCGTTTCAATCGGTTAAAAAAAGGGCGTTCAAATTGCATAATTAATTTTTCTAATCCGATTCTCCATACGCATGTGTATTGGTAGCAATCTCTTTGCACGCGGAAAAATTACGTCACCTTGTCCTTGAGCCGGCAAGAGTGGAAGTGTGTGATACATATGTTTTATTCGGTACGCATCTCTTTGAATTTGATTCTTTACCTAAATATTTTACAATCACTATAATCTACAATCAAAAACCATCCGATTGTCATTGGATTCTAGGTTACAGTAGATACGATTTTTTTTATCCACGCGAGGGGAGAGAAAACAGCATCTTTTTGGGGAAGTATACGAGAAAGTTTAGGGGACACTACTCCCGCTGGTTTAGTTATCATTTCCACATTCACATGGACAAACAGAGTGTCTTACAATTGACGGAATTTATCCAAAACTTTGTTGTAAAAACCATATAACAAATTTCATTCGTCTAGCTTTTCTCGTGGTTGAATTATGGTGCTTGCATACAGACAAACGGTCAAAGAGAGACAGACCCAATTCTTTTTTTTTTTTTTTTAACTCGAGGCGGTCTAAAATCTGGAGGTACATCAAAACCACGCGGACGAATTTGTTGCCGATTATAATACTTTCTCTCTACATATTTCGTATTCGAGGAAGTAAAACTGTAACACTAAAGTTGTTACTTCTGAAAGCCAAATGTATGCAGATCTATTCAGGTATAATTCTCAATCAGGAAATACAGGATTCAGCAAAAGAACTATTTTCGATTATTTTTGGTACTAGTTGATAACTTAGCGATCAAATTTCAATTCGACAGTCATCAGTCAATCATGGCTTTAAGTGAATTTTTAAAATTATCAGATGGATGTGCACAACAAGGTAACATTACCCGAATTAAGTTCCCACCAAAATTCATATTGGTACATGATAACCTGGAATTTTCTTCCACCAATATCAATTTATCTATCCTCTTTTAATAAGCTTTCTCATGTCCTTTCCTGCAGTAACAGAATTTTCTTACGTGATCTACAATCTAATACTCGCATTCTCAGGATTTAATTAGTAAATTTTATTAAGTTTTATTTCGCATACAGGACATGTGTAGGATTTTGTTAATTAATCTTTAAGAGATTGGCTTATTAAAATATCCAACAGAAAGCTTTACAAGCTATATACGCAGGATTTAAAATAACTTCCAACTTCAAGAATTACTTTGAAATATGATAAATTTCTCTTTATATGTAAGGGATAGATTTTGTACACTACAGAATAATCAAATCGCTTCAAGGAAGGTTAGGTACTTTCAAATATTAACAACGATTGCGTTTTATGAATCACATATTTCTGTACAGAAAACGTAAACATACAAACGTGCGTTTCAAAGTGAAATCTTTTATTCGTGAAATCAAGTTTAAATAAAAAAGAAATATTTCTTTTTTTTTTCACATTTTAACAATCAATTTTAAAATTCAAAGTTTCAGTGACTATCATATAATATGTCATAGTCACTGAATTAAGATATCCTGAAAGGTCGTTTATAAACTTTAAGGGTAGGTCACCACGCAGAAATAAGTCATTTTTGCAATAGAATATGGGATCGGGAACGCAGGTGGGGGAGTTCTACAGAGGATTCAGTGAATTTATATGAATTAAGTAAAAGAAAGCGGAATATAAATTTACAACAGCGCAACTACTCCGCTGCCGCATGAATAACAACATTACAAGTCATAGACAGCAGGATAGGTACAATAATGTAAAGCAGAACGCAGTATCTATAACAAACCTTTGAAATACTTGAGTGTCCAAAGGACTTGCAGGAAGGTTAGGTACTTGCGTTCATGTAGCTAAGTTGTTGTGTTATTGTAAATTTGTATTTCGTTGAATCTGTGTTGTACATTTTAAATGGTGTATCCTTTTCTTTTACTTTAATTCACCGACAAAGAACCTCCTCTATCGCCCCCCTCCCTCCCTCCTTTGCGTTTCTGAACTCAAAGTTCTGCAAAAAAAATTTTTGTTTCTGTTTGCCTGACCTACCCTTAAAACAAACATATAAGCGACCTTTCGGGACACCCTGTATAGCCACTGAAATCCAAGACTTAATGCACACAAGGAAATGTTTCCAAATAGAGTTATTTTAAATATTAATGCAACATAATAATGTACTACAAATTATGAACATTCAGGCTGAAAACTTCTAAAGAAAAATTTTAATTTAGCGACTACGTTAGCACAGAATTCCACATGCAACAATCAACCTTCGTCCCTTATTTTTTGCTGTGGAAATTTCAGCTGACATTGAACTTGAAGCAGAATTCTACAGCTGAGATAACAAAAGATTTCCGGCTTCTCGCAGTAATTAGGAGCACAGTAGAAGATTTTTATGAAAAAAAAAAAAAAAATTTTTTTTTTTCACAGGAATTGATACCATAGCTAGTCCAAAGCGAACGGCAGTTGAATGAATAAAAAGTTAATAATTAGATGCAACAGGGCCGGACGAACACTCCGTTAGTCCGTGACCCGGCACAGAGTAAAAAAAATCGAGGGGTGCAAAATTGCCAAAACAAAATGAGGAAAAAAAAACGCAACGGAGTTACTGAATTAATTAGAAAAATTTCTAAAAAGCAATCTAAAACAAAATAATCTAATGTTATGTACTAATGACCACAAAACTTTCAAGGCACTACTCCAGTAATCTCTACATTGTATGCTACTTCTCAAAGATTTTGGAAAAACAATAGATTCAGATCAAGAAAAGTAAAATTGTTAAATCCTCTGTTTTGTTCCAAATCTGAAAATTTAAAAATAAGTTTCACCCAATACAATTATGAAGAATAAAATTAATTTAGATGTCTTTCTCAATACTGATCCTAAGATATGAAAATAGCTAATAAAATTATTTAAAATAACCAATTAGAACTCAAAGCCATATATTATTTTTTTTCTTTTTTACGAGAGATTTGTATTTTAAAAATCAATAACACTATCATAAAAGCATAAACAGCAATGGATATTGTAATAAAGATTTCAAGATTCATGTATAAAAAAAATTCAATTTATGGCTGAGAAAAAAGTTAATCAGAATTGCTTCACATCTTTATTTTCCCAAGCTCATTGGAAATAAATGCTTTTAAGTTTTTTTCAACACTCGTTAATTTATTTTGCAAACTATCATATATCTGACATTCGCCTTTTCCATGAAATCAATTCTGAATATACATTAAAAACCATAAATCTAAAAATAGTACTCCATAGTTTCAATTTCATTTAATGGGATTTAGTTTCATCACTTGTAGAGAATCAAGGGCAAGCACCCAGGTAGCTATACAGTGTTGTTGGCAACTCCAAGTCGATTAGACCACTGTGGTGGTAGTGTTACTCATTCATTAAATTTTGTTCACGAATGGGTGAGGGCTGATGAACAGCGAAAAATGATGGACAATGAAATAGTTCAGCCTGTAAACAATGACAAGCTTGAAGAACAGCTAAGCAAGGTTAGTCATGTTAAGGTGATTCATAAAGATGGACAAAAGCAAGTAAAACAGTCTTAAAATACATGAACAGAAAGAGGAAATCTCAAGTACAGATGTCGGGACCAGAGGGTTTCAGGTTTAAAACCTGATTCCACATATATGTGGGCCTGTTGCATGTTAAAACATACGTAGGGGGTCAAACGCTCTCCTGCTGGGGTGGTGTGGAAATTTGGAGAGGGGGTGCCAGCTCAGGTGTCATCCGACAGTGGTTCAGAATTATGAGATCCATCCCAAAATAGCCCTAGTGTTGCTTCAAAATGGGATATTAATATAACTAAACTAAAGTACAGGAGTGATTATTTTTATGAGGCAATATCACATAGCAGACTGAAACATTGATATGCAGGGATGCAACTTACTATCACAAACTTAAAAAAAACTAACTGTTTTGTCTTTATAGATTCAATTTAATGTGGTTTTACTTGTTTTATTAGATAGACCTAGATTATTTGTTTATCGACTACACATCTTCTCTTTTTATCCTGAAATATGATATATCATGAAAGATAGTCTTTAATACTGGAAATTTAACATAAAAGGTGGTCCTTCTCTTTCCTTCCTCTTTATCTGACATTCTCATTTATCCAACTATTATTTATTATTAATTATTATATTTGTATTTTCTATTTATGTCAGATAACAGATTACTGTGGCTTGAAAAATTAAGAAATCTTAAGTTAAATTTTTGTTTTTACTATTTTTCTAGAATATTAACTAATCAAAAATCTTTCTTGTGCACATACCTCTACATAATTACCATACAGAATTCGATTAGCACAAAGTAAAATTTAATGTTATGTTTCACATGGTTAACTGCATAGGTATAATATGGATCTGCAATAATTTAGAAACCAACATTTTATCCATTACATCATAGAACAAGAAAGAAATATAATTCTGAGAAGAATACTATATTTACTGCATGCTATTATTTTTATTACAAAATTTTCAAGAATATTATTATAATCATCAATTTTTTTATGATTTATCGGTTGAAATATAAGTTTTCATTTTGAAAAAAGTTCCAATCCAAAGATGTTAAGTCTAGATTAATAAGATTAAAAGTCCCGTTTTAAAGCTAGACAAAAGCAATTTCACAAGACCTACTTCATATTTGGAATTTTGAAAAATCCAAAGATGAAGTAGGAGGAAAATTGAGATGACAATGATTAAGATTATCAGAAGTGATTGTACCAGGTTAGTTAGCCATCCTGAAGCAACACAAGGGCTATTTTGGGACAGAACCATGAACCAGTTAATTTTGAACCATGGTCAGATGACGAGGAAAACACATGAACTGGCACCACCCTCTCCAAACTTCCACACCACATCAGTGAGAGGACGTTTGGCTCCTTACATATGATTTAGCGTGCAACAGGCCCACATATATGGTGGATCTTCAGTGGAATTGGGTTTCAAACCTGGAATCTTTCACCCCTCGAAGCTCAGACCTTGCCACTAGAAACTGTGACCATGTAATTGCACCAGAAGAATAATACAAACAAAACAGGCGAGTTTAATAAGAGTCAAGATTTTAATAATAAATATAATTTCAACGAAAATAAGATAATGCAGAACGCACATGAATACCAGTTTTCATTAAAAAATATTAAATTCAACAACACGGTCACGGTCGTCGAATGGTTAGAGCGCTGCTCTACGATGCCAAAGGACTCGGGTTCGAATCCCTGGACTTTTATGTTTTCAATTATTATTTCGATTATTTAATTTATATGCAAAATAGCATTTATGTAAATTTCTTATATGTAAATTCCCCCTTAGTTATGCTTATTAACTGTTTCGCCAACTTTATATAAGCAGATGTAATATTTAGTTCTAGGAGATAAAGTCTTGAGTTGAGATTAGCGAGCTTTGTCTTCTATTCATTCGATGCATCCAATTGATTATCCATGCTAACTTTATCTACGCGACAGTTTCTATCATCTAGTTTCGACAGTTTCTAGACATCTATACTTTATACATTGTTCAGCATTTTAACTAATTAGCCTAATGGAATATTGACATCACAAAAGAGCAATTTACAAAATTTTACTGACACAGACCAGTTTTGATGCTTCAAAAGCTGAAAAGAGGAGTGTAAACAAATAGATCTCTAAATGAAATGTCTGAATAAAAAAATGCAGTTCCATGAATCAAACAACAAAATAAATATTTCCCTAATCAAGATCAATTATAATGGCCAAAAGTAATCTAAAAATAATGATTTTGGTTAATACATTTTCTAACTGAAGCATCCCCTCCCTAGAAACTTCAAAAACTGAATGGAAAAGTTATCTTCTGTTTACGAAAATCAAAATTGCCATGATCAAATGTAATTTGTCTGATCTACTCAAGTATTAGATTTGAGGTCCCTACAAGTCAAAGTCAACTTTTGGAAAAATGCTCCCTTCCTTGCCAATTTAGTTTTGTTCTTGAAGTTTTCTAATTTCTAAATACAGCAAACTATGAAATAACATACAATATACTTCAGCATGTTGGAACACAAGGATAGCATTTTGTGGAAAATTCGTTGTTTACATGACTATAATAGCATAATATACCCTTGTTTACGATCGATCAACAGCTTTGTTTTGAAATTGCTATGCCACTGACACATAAAGTAACAGTTTAATAAAACTGGAAGAGTTAAGATCTTGATTTAAAACAAGCAGTCAATCAAGGGGACTATCAACAAGGTGTTTCAAATCCCAACAATGATTATGCTTATACAAGATTTCGACGTAACACATAAAATCTAGGAACATCCTCAAATGAATGTTCCACATTATGTATCTTACCTAGTTATAATTCAAGAAAAAGTTATGCTAATAAAGATGACTCAATAAATACAGATACTTGAAGTGTTTACGGTCATCAAAGCTAACTGACATACAGAAAATTTTCATTAAACAGATTAGAGTGTTGGAAAGATACTTACCTTCATCGTTTTCTTGGGAATTTGCCAAACAAGAATAACATGTCAAACATAACATAAACCACAGTAATTTCATTTTTGCAGAGAGAACGAAAAGCTTTCTAATAATATAAATGTTCAGTACTAATCATGGTTTAACGCAACTCCAGCCACAGACTTTAAAGTCTATCTCACATCAAAATGAACTGCTACCTGCAAGATCAGTCTACAGAAATTTACAAACAGAAAGAATAAGTATTTGTAGAGACTCCATTATGATGTTAAAATGAAGTGCAGGATGTAACTAGAGTAGAGGAACTAGATTTAACATTAGCGCCCTCTATAGTTCTTATGTCATCCACGAAACTCCGTTACCGTGGTTCTTATGCGATTGTTGAAAGAAAATGTTGGCTTTTGTCAAAAATATCGAACATTCTTTGATTGCAAAACGGTTTCAAAAAACAAATCTACAATACACTTTTGGGAAGCTGCTGTATAGCATATTTTTGTATGATTTTCGTTTTGTGTTGAAGGTTTCGGTTTTGTTGTCAGGATCGTAGCGAAAACCTCACTTTTTTTTTCTGGGGGAAGAAGTTGAGACGCATAGACAAGGCCACACAGAGAAAGCGTCCAGTCATAAATTCAGACAAAATATTAATTTTAAGTTTAATTTCCACCATTTTTTTCTGTATAACGATAGTAGAAAAAACATTTGAAAACATAGGACAACACTTTTCGAGAAGGGTTGTTTTTTTTTTTTTTTTTTTTCCCCTCCACGAAATCGGAGAATCGAGCAGATAGACTGCTGTTTTTCGACAAAGTTAAATTTTTCACAAAAAATAATGCAGATACGATTTGAAATACTTACTAGATATCCCTCCAGTATAACACATACATGGTATATTTAATTTTAGCAGAATTGCAAAAATTTTGCTCAAATTAAAATAAAAATTAACTATATTTTTGATAGTTTGCCTTTTATTAAATTTACTCCTGATCGAATCAAGGCATCTTAAGGTTCTGACCAATTCTGTAACCAGTGGCAGCTCGACAACTCAGAAACAAGCAGTGCTGCGCAAAAAAAACCCTCAAAATAATGTATTTAAAATAGAATTTTTAAAAAACAATTTTACTTCTAAATAGTCAAAATTTTTAATTCTAATTATCTGAATTGTATTTTAGAAAATTATCGACGCATCATTTTTGCATGAATGATTTCTAATAAAAGAAAACAAATGCTTATTAAGCAGACCGTCGGGCAACGTGAAAAAGAAACCGTAACCAAATAACAGCCAACGAGAAGCAAGCGAAGAAAAATAAATCAAGAGAGTGAAAGCCATTCGAGGGGGGAGGGAAAGAAGCATCACACGGTTGGCCTTGAGCGAAAGAACTGCAGCTTTTGCAGCCCAAGCCACCGCCAAACTCAATGGACCTTATGCACCGTTTGGGTTCGAGAGTATAGAAAAACAGCTCCGGAGGAATAAACAAAACGATCGGCCTATGAGTAACTCAGAAATAAAAGCAGTTCTGAGTCAGCTGTTTAAGACTGACCAATGGCTCCCGCCGGCAGGTCACGTGTCGGAGGATGTGACGTCACATGCATAAGGTCCATGGGAAGAAATATTAGTTTCGCTTCCGAAGCGTCGTTTAACTGTTGCACAGTAAGCGAATTTTGATGTTAAGAGGGCTTTTTCTGAGCAGCTCCGACATGTATATCCTGCTTATGGATGCAATTTCTGTCTTCTTTTTTGTTATCGCTGACCCCTCCCTTCATTTTCGTTGATGGCCGAACTTTTCAATGAAAAAAATAACCTAATAGGATTTTAAAATAACGGAAAAACAAACTTTAAAATAATTTTAGGGGGTACTGGAGCTCTGCAGCCGTAATGGACGAGCCGCCATTGCCCATAATTTTATGATTTAAATTTTTCGTCTCCTTAATTTAAATGCGAAAAACATATGTTTTAATTTTCTCTTCCCCTCACCTCCTTATCCGGTCGAATATCCATTTGTGTGAAAGTTGACTGAAGGTATTCGGATTACCTTGAAGGAAACAGAGGGAAATTACGAGCAGGACATGATCGGGGTGATATAGTGCATTGAGAGGTAAGATTTCCTTTTCGTCAAATCCCAGGAAGAATGGGTCGAGATGATACAACTATGTTCTATTGCTGGTGGCAACAATTTCAAAAAAGTAATAATATAAGAATACCATTGCATATTGAATTTTTAGAAAAAACAAATTTGCAACTAATTTCGTTTCTTTCAATATTTGTTTTTTAAATTATAATCTTTTGTTTATTTCAATATAAAAATAGATTCTTATCAATTACAATACTTTATTCTTTAAAATATGTGTTATATAAAAACGTATTTTTGCTTCACGAGCATTCTTCTTTCACTGGGCTTTCCTTTCTTTAAAAGAAGTGCTTGCGAATATACCGAGCACATTGATAGTAAATAATTGTTGGGTGAAAAGTAGCGATTGATCTGACCCTATCACTTCGCGGATCCGAAACTCAAATGTCTCTATTGTTGGTAGCAACAATTTCAAGAAATTAATAATGTAAGAATTCCATTGCATTGAATTTTTAGGAAAAGTAAATTCGCAATTGATTTTGTTTCTTTCAATTTTCGTTTCTTTTATTATACTCTTTTGTTTATTTCAATATAAAAAATATTCTTTAAACTATTTCTTATATAAAAACGTATTTTTACTACACGAGCATTCTTCTTTTAGTTTGGCCTTCCTTTCTTTAAAAGAAGTGCTTGCGAATATACCGAACACATTTATAGCAAAGAAGCAAATGATTATAGGGTTGTTGGGTGAAAAGTAGTGATTGATCGGACCCGCTCACTTCATGGATCCGAAACTCAAATGTTACTATTGTGTAGAATAACTTTAATAATAGTATACAGTCGCGGGGTAAGAAAAGAAGCCCACAAGTATTATTCTGCCCTCGTTCATTGTACATCGAAATAAAAGGTATCGTTTCTCAGGAAATAACTTATACTAAAAGATTATATGGTTAAAATTTTCTAAAGGGTCATCTAAAAATTTAAAATTGCACTAACTTCAAAATTTCAATGGCAATACCCATTTTTGATGTCATAAATAAATTTCTCATGAAAAATTACCCTAAGAAAAAAAATTGGGGGATATTAGGCCATTAATAGATCGGAAGATATTCGACATTTTGTGTTCTAAATAAACCCCCGGGGGGGGGGGCGGCTCCCCTATCCATTATTAGATAGGGAAGTTCTCTGGTTGCATTTAAACGTCAGTAGTAGCATTTTAAATTATTTCGCTCATTAAATGCTATTTTCAAAGTAATGATCTACGTTTTACAATCGATAAAACTTGATGCGTAAAAAAGTTCTCTATGACAGAATTTTTCTACAAAAAATTTAATTTGTTCTGCAAAAATTATGACATCCAATAGCTCTGGACGTTTTGTATAATTTTCACTTTCGTCTGAATAAATTTTGATCACAAAGCGGAAAAATTTTAATAATGCATAAGTATTTATATAGGCTTTTTTTACATGAATGGAAGTAACCGAATAAAAAAGAATATTCGTTGCTTTAATTAAATGTTAATATGTGTATTAAAATTAATAACTTGTTGAGATTTATTCTGACTTTCACTGTTGTCCATTTATTTTCTGGGTTTTCTTTGTAAATCGATGGGGTATTGGTATTATCGAATTCTTCGTATATTAATGATTTTAGTCAAGAAGAAAACCATTTTAATTTATAAAATTTTAAATTATATATACAAATTGTTAAATGCTTATATATTTAAATTTTATAAAATAAAATGGAGTAAAATGATTATATTTAATAATGAAAACGTTTTCGAAATATATGATGCCCCCTTAAGTGCATCGTATTACAACGAAAATAGAAAATTTAATGTAACTTCAAACCTACTCGTACGAATACGCTGAAATTTTGAATAGGCTTATCAAATGGACATCTGCTTCGATTACTGTTAAAAGTTTTAAGTGTTACTATTCGAAAAAATTTTTTCCTCAAATTTGATAAAAAAAATTCCATGAACTCAAAATTATTATAAAATCAAAATTATAAGTACCGAAGATGTAGAATACTTCATACTATTGCAACAAAAAATTCTAAGTAAATAACTAAATTATTTCTCAAGATATCAATAAAAATTAAAAATTTCACTTTAACATTAGAAACTCAAAATTTCATTTGCTTATAATTTCGAAATAAATACACCTAGTTTGGTATCCTGCCAGAAAAATTCATGGAGGTTTGAAATCTATCAACAAAAATGTATGTTGCCATTGGAAATTTAAAATTTAATGCAGTTATAAATATGTAGACGACCCCTTATGAACTTTGCAGGCATGGACTTTTTTACTAGACGTTATTTCCTGAAAATCGGTACCTTTTTTTTTAATGCTCCTTTTTTTCCGCAACTGTACAAGGGTTTTTACGAAGTTGATAACTCAGATGTTCTTACTGTCCTACCGCAGGAGAAAAACCATGGATAGGGTTGCCGGATGTAGACGAGTCGAAGAAAGGATGCAAACGGGTATAAAATCAACCGCAACGTTTGACGAACAAAGCTCACTTCGTTAGGCGAGGAATTCGTTTTCGACCGTACTACAAAGCGAAACGTGGCTTCCATCGGTTCTATCTGCGCCAAATGAAATCAAGGTCTTTCCTTCACGCCCAAAATGCAGTGGCATATCTCGTTTCCATGACGCCCGCCACAGGCATGTCTGGTGTCTAGGGTTTTTCTCGTGGCGGTAATACAGTAGTCTCTTTTCATTGATGTTGCTGAAACGTAAGTAAGTCAAGTCTAAGTCATGGTTTGTGCCAATTTAACTTCTAGTTTCTGCTAGTGAGATTTTAGAGTTATTTAGAGCAGTAATTAAACAATAAATGAAAAAAGAAAAGAAAAACTATAGCTACTAAGATAGGTTTGAAATATTGGATTCTTATCGTCAGTTTAGCTTTGAGTGAGTCCATAGGGAACAAGGCCATGGTCTTGAGGTTTGCGCCAAGTTACTTTAATTATAACTTTTTTTATTAAAACTTTTATTCTAAAAATAGGATAGCGTTATTTGCAGGCACTTTACATGCGTATAAAGCGTTATTTGCGGGTACTTTACATACGAATAAAGCGTTATTTGCAGATACCGTACGCCAACATCCACGCACTGGTTATCGTCCAACCACCGTAGTTAAGGAGCATCGGATAGTACTTGGGTGGATGACCGCTTGGGAACACAATGTGCTGTTGGCATTGACCTTGACTCATAGACTTGGCTAGTTACTCTAGATCAAGAGGGGTTAGTCACAACAACAGGTACAGTACCGGCGGGTAAAGCGTGATTTGCAGGTTAATAATAATTAACTAAGCTGTTTAAAAGCACCGATATGATTAAGAATCTAGCATAAAACAGTGAACCCTTAGCTCACAGGCGTCGTTACACCGTCAGATCCTGAACGCCTCTGGCCAAAAGTAAATAATCTTTAGTTACAAACATTTGTCCACCCCTTCAAGACGCCAAACGCAGTTGGCGCGTCAACATAATCTGTCTTGAATTTTTTTTCCAAAGACTTTCTCGTATACTCCCTAACAAAGGTATCATCCCTACCACCACCATAGCATAAGAATTGTGGACCTTCGGCAAGGCCCGGATCGTCACAAGCACTTAGATTTATCGGAGACTGCGGAAAGGCATAAAGAAAACCGAATATGCATTTTAAACGCCTTTTTATCGACGGTTGAAACCAAAATTTGATACAGATCTACAAAGGAGAACTTCGGCATTTTTTGAAAACGCGTGAAAGCAATCCATATTTATAGAAAAAATCATTCTAATTCGAAATATGGAAGTGAAATTTTACATAAAAATTTATTTATTTAAATATTGAGGGCGAAAGATGCACTGAAATAATAGCAGAAATGATGATGCAATCCGAAACGCACTCCCATTGGCCAAGTAGATTTTGACGTCACGTGTGCCTTCCTTCCGCATACTTCTCTTTCGCTACTTTTGTGCCATGTTTTGGTTCCAGGCGTTTGTACTAGCTAACATTTTAGAAATGAAGGTTTTGTCTTTTCTACTATTCAACTCTTAATTTCATAATGGATATTGAATTTGTACAAGGTAAATCAGATAATTTGCCACGGATTCATTCTACAATGATGGCAAAGAAACTGGACACAAAACGCCGGCTCTTAAATTATCTCATAAGAAAAGCTGTTCGCACCTTCCCTTGAATGCATTCAGTAACGGGAACAAAGCTCTATACTATACCACAATAGACTTCGCCTTAGAAAAACGGATAGGTTTTCAAAGCTACCCTTCAAGCAACGATAAACTGAAGAGGAGCCTTCGCACATTCCGAGGAGACGCCGCGATTTCTGTCGCACAAGAAAGAATGAAAAGCAAAGAACCTGATTTTGTACGATCTGTGAAATTTCGTATACCTACAAAAAAAGAAGGAACCCCCTCCCCCACACTAAATTCAAAAAAAAAAAAAAATCAGGAACATAAAACTTTTTTCAGAAGTTCCTCTCAAAATAAATTCAGGTACTGCATTTTTTTTTAAATACACGCGTGCCATTGAAAAATTCATTTTATTTTATACTAACAGTACCCGCACGGCGTTGCCCGTGGTATTATGAATTTCAACAAAATGCTTTTTAAAGCCCACAATGACATAAAATAAATATTTGGAAACAAAATCAATACAAATATATATATATATATATATATTATTGATTTTAACCGCTTATTTCTCTTCGCGACAATGATATTAACTGAAGATAGGTTTTTTTTTTTTTTTAAGCGACAATGAAATTCTAAATTATGGAATTCAAAATGAGAAAAAACAATTATAATTCAGTCAGGCTGACGCCTTAAAATGTTTCGTTCCTCTTTAAAATAGTTAATTGGTGACATTAGATACTTTGAATTAAAGCCATTCAACGAAATGATTTCAAATTGAAATTACAGTACCAAATCAACCGATATTTTCGAAAAAAAATTTTTAGGATTTAAAAGATTGATCCCTATAAACCAGGTAAAATGTTAAGGAATGAAAACCGAATGAAATCTTAAACGATTTCAAATGGAAGAATACGCCTCGAAAGATACAGACAAGCATAATTTCTATAGTATTTAAATATATCCAAAATGAATCAAAGAAGAAAAGAAAAAGAGAGATTAAATCTTCCACTTCAGGTTTAAACTTTTAAGCCAGATTATGTAAATAGCTCCTTGAAATCAATCTGATTTTTTCTAGTCTTTTCTAACTAAAGATATAGTCAGAACGTTATTGCTTGCGAACGAAGGGAATAAATCACGGCTGCTTTTTTTACGCCAGATGGCGTAGCCAAGGCGAAAAAGTGAGAAACGCCTTGCTTCTTCACTGCCGACGATCGAAAAAAATTCTCTGATCCCATCAAGAAATAAATTAATCTAAAATCGAAGAAATAAAATATTTAAACCGTTCTTGTTTTAAATCAGAGAAAAATAATTGATTTACTACCAAAACATTTTTGAAAATGATATCTTTATTAGAACATCGGATGCAAGAGTTTTAAGAATTCCGGAAAATTTTATCTTTGAAAAGTGACTATTTAAAAAAAAATTCACAAAATTCAGTAAATTACGTTAGAAATTCAAAACTAACTTCATTAGAACGGAAATCGCATACTCTTTCCGATGGTGTATCTATTTTTTTCGTACAATTATCCAAAATCATGCTAATGAGAAATTAGTGCGAAGAATCACCTAAAACAACACAAAACATTAAATAAAAAATTTTCTAGATTAAATTTTAAAATTTCGGCATCGAGGTGCATTCAGTCACCATTACGACTACCTGTGTGCCAAATTTCATGGCTGTAAGTGCGATAGATTCGTCTGGACATCGCAGACACACACACACACAAACATTGCCTTTTATAAGTATAGATAGTATTATTTTAATCTGCTATGAAGAATATAACTTATTTCCTTCTTGAAAGTATCATATTAATTAATAGTAATTAATATAAAAAAATCCGGTAAAAATAACTTATATAAAGAAACCTACATAAATTTATAATAATATTCAAACACGACCGAATGCGACTAATCTAGGAATTTAAGGGATACCATGTACAAATCGACAAACCCTAGACGTGCGGTGAGATAAATTTATCTATTTTTTTCAATTGTAATAATTGATAAGTAAATTGACTTTTTGAAGACTGATTTTGATTTGAATATATTCATTGAATCTAAATGATTTATTTTGCATAAAAAATTCTGTGAATTGTTTTCCTGCGCTACAAATGAAAACGATTTTCATCATCAAAAAATCATGAATTTAAACTTATATTAAAGATATTCTAATTATTTTTGAATAGTACAGTAATTAAAAAAAATCCCTTTTCGGCAAGCTTGAAGGCAAAGGTAGATTCCTTTACGTTAATGTTACAAAAGTCATGAAATATTACATATTGATCAATACAGACATAGCCAATGACTTGATTGTTTCTACGCATTGCAGTATTTACGCTGTCATTCTGTTTTCATGTCATTTGATTTTTTGCTATATCAAGGTTTTATCATTCCATTTTTCATTCCAAAAAGTTATGATAGATTTATCGGTCAGTACATTGGTCAATTTTTTTATATCTCAAAATATAATCATTCAACAGGTAGGAATCATAAAGAAATAAACATCTCAACAATGCAAATATCTCCTAGATAACATTAAGCCAGCCTATCTGAAACAGTAGCAAGAAATTGACTCTTGGCACGAATGAAGAAGGACTCTAGATTTAAAAATTAATTTATTTAATCTAGGTTACAATATAATTGTGCGGACATTACTTTGTCATATGGTAAAACCACATGACATGATACACTTAAACACTACTACAATGGACTCATTTAGAGAACTCCCTGGTTACAGAGATAATAGTCACTGAATTCTTAACATATAAGAGAATAAAAATTATTAAACATTGTGAGTGGCAAATTGAATACGTGTTTTTAAAGCATAGCATATGAATGCAGCCAATTTGAACAGCAAATTTAAATCTCCATCGACGGTTAAAACCAAATACTCAGGCAGAAAATCCCAAACAATTTTAAAGTTAAGCAGATATTTTTCAATAGCAAAAAGGATAAAGGGAACTCTTATTTAATTACTCTTATTTTTGGCTACTTTATATTGATTTTATTAAACAAATCATGGTCCCGCCATGTTTAGTTAAATATCAAAGTATTCTGTCAAAAAAACCTATTATCAAATTAACTATTAAAATTATTTGATTAACTAAAATTAACTATCTACTTAATTAAAGTTAAAAAATTAATTGTTACAAAACTCCACTAAAACCTTTTTTATGGCTTATACTATATGCCAGCAATCTTTATGTTATGATTATCTAATAATTATATTAATTTAAATAAAAGTCACTGTGGCTATGTATGTATGTTCCACATCTCCTCCTAAACCACTGGACTGATCTCAATCAAACTTTTCAAACTCTTTATTTAAGAAAAGAGAAAGGTCACCTTCAACTTTTCAAAGCCTAAAAGATGCTCAAAATTTCACTTAATTAAAAATTAAGCAAGGCGTTTTTCCGCAATGTCTTTCATTTCCATAAATTTGTTTCTCTCATTTTAATATTTTTTTCAAAATTAATTTTAAACTGAATTCGTAACAATATTCTTGTTGATCAAAAATAATACGAAGAACTGTTTCCAGAAGGAAGAATGCTAAAAGAAGATTTTAAAAGTAGACGATTTAACAATTTATATCGGGACCAGCTATTGATTTATTTTCACACTTTAAATTAATGAATAATTAAATAGTTCATTTAATTGTTTCAAAATATTCATTAAAACCTTTCATTGACTTTAGTAATTGTTAACAAAATTTGAAGTACCTATATAACAAATAATAACGTATGAAGAAAACGGATGTTTTTAAAAATTGTCTGGTTCAATTGATATTCTCATTTTAATTAAAAGCGTTTTAGATCTGAAAAGTAATTTGTGTATTATAATATTTATACAATATTAATTTTTACATTAAAAATATTAAACATGAAAACATTTTAATCCGGAGCAAAGCCAGGTATATCAATTTTAATAAAAAAATTAAAACTCAAAATTTGTTTTCCATTTCCTTTTCCTGTATTCTTTACTACATTTATAAAGATTCACACAGCTGCGGTTGAACAATAAAATGACAATATAAAATAATTTTCTTATAAATTAACAAGAAAAAATGTTATAGTATAACTTAATGTGAAAATAAGAATAAGTGAATACTATTTATTAGTATCATTAAAAATTACTTAAAATAAAACCCATTCTTTTTATTTTTCTTTCCAGCGAAAAGATGAAAAACATTGACCTTGATTCTTGTATGACGATTTTTAAAAAGTTTAACCCTTTGAAAACAAAATAGCTGCATATAACCTATCCCAATTCATATTGTGTGCGTCAGAAAATATTTTATTATTTTTTTAATGTTAAAAAGTAGACTTCAAGTTTTGATGTAGTATGCAGTAACGAGGATTGCGATGAAAAAAAAAGTAATTTATTCTATTACATCTATCTATCTAAACGTGCACTGTGATATTGTAAAATGGGAATACAGCTATCAATATTCTTTCAAAAATTCCGTTCCTTGAAGCAAACCGTGTTTTATTTGAAATCGATGCTTCTTAAGCTATGAATCATGATCCTAAATAAGATGGTTCAGAATCAGTGATGTGGGGTGGGTAAATACCCAGTGGGTAGGTAAATATTTTTTGGGTATATACCCGGGTATTTACCCAAGGCCTGGGTAAATGCCCAAAAACTGGGTATTTTGCGGATAAAAAACTTTTCGAATGCTGATTCACAATGAAACATACAAACTTCTATAAATACCCAAAAACTTGATATTTTACAAGAAAAAAATGTATTTGTGAATGACGATTCAAAATTAAACTTAAAATTTATAAATACCCGAAACTGGGTATTTTACAAAAAAATGTATTTGAGAATGGTAATTCAAAAAGAAATATTAAATTTATAAATACCCATACACTGAATATTTTGCAAAAAATGTATTTGTGAATGGTATTTCAAAATAAAACATATGAAATTTATAAATACTGCTAAATATATTTTGCAAAAAAAAAAAAAAAATGCATTTTCGAATGGTGATTTAAAATGAAACATAAAAATTATAACTATCCCAAAACTGGATATTTTTCAAAAAAGGTATCTGCGAATGGTGATTCAAAATTAAACAGATGAAATTTCAAAAAATGGGTAGTTCCACAAAAAAAAAAGTATTTGCGAATGGCGATTCAAAATCAAACATATAAAATTTATATACATAATACATAGTTTATAATTTTTTTTAAAGTTTTGATTAAATTATAAAAAAGAACCCAATTGCTAACAGGATTCAGAATAAAGTATTCTAAAACTTAAACGGGATTGGGGATAATTTAGTTTTTCCGGTTTGAAGCTATGACACTCACAATAGAGTAATAATTTTTAGTACCGTTTATGTTATACTAGTCGCCTTCGGCAATCATCTTTTCGCCGGAAATATAATTTCAACAGACTCTCTTATGCATAATTTGATATTCATTGTTCCCTTAACAAAGTAATTTGAAACTTCAAATTGCGATAGAGATTTAACCCACGTTCTTTACGTAGCCTTGCACTTGTTCTGTTCCTTGTCTATTTGAATGTCCCTTATGGAGTCAAGTAACATCTAATTGTACGTAATCGACACGAACTATAATTTAACAAACTTGATTTCCAACATCGAAATAGCGCGGCACGTTTTACGTCCAGCGGCATGTTAGCTGCCTTAAAACATGCCGATAAAATGAATTAGAACATAGCAACCATAATTGTTCAGTTAACTGGATTATTTCCTAATATACTTACTATCTTGAGAGCTTCTCTTACAGATTGCACAAATAAATTGATCAAATAAAAAAGACAGGTAAAATCCAATAGGATATTATCTTAGCTTTTAACAATGGAAGAGAAACACTCAATTAAATATTTCGTTTAACAATGAAAATAGTTTGAATTTCATTGTAACAATGAAAAGTATTGTTTTAAAATTCTGCTTTAAAATATTTTTTAAAATTTACTAAAATTAGAGAAAAAAAATCGAATGACAACTTAATTGATATCATTAAAAGGATATTTTTTTAAATTTTCAGATGGTGTAAAAATAATTTTTATGGAGTAATACTTTCGGAAGTTATTAAGGAAAAATGCCAAAATGTCTCTTAAATTTTAATGAATTAAAATTGAAAAAAAAAACGGCTACGAGGTGGACATTCCCACGCTTCAAAGTATGTTTGCACCAATTTCGTTGCTCTAGGCCTAGCGGTCTTGTCCTGTAGAGCACCAACATGAACCCATTCTTCTTTATTCTTAGTAGAGATAGACAGCGCCAGTGAATCTTGTGATCCATAATTTACTCACATTGCCGTGCTGGAAGTGAAACATTCTTGTTTCGATTTAGTGAATACATAGTCGTTTACTTTACGTGTATTAATATTACTATATATTTTACGTTAAAAGTGAAAAAAATGGGAAAAGTTACCTGCTTGAAGCTTTTAATGTTAAGAAAGGATAAAAGTATCCAATGTAAGTACTGTAATATTGAGTATAAACATGCCAGTGTAAGCAAAATGGAGAAACACATAAAAAATATTTCAAAAGTCCTACTGGATTAAAAAAGGTTTTGAAAGGGATAAAATAGATGATGAATTTTCTTTTAATGAAATTCCAACTATGACAACTACATCAAATTTAGAGTTTCAAGAACATTTAAGTATTGTTGTTTATGATCCAAATGGATCCCATCTAACCAGGAAACTTTGTGTGAGTGTGTGTATCTAATATATCGTCAAATAATACAACAGTTTCAGCAACAAAAGAATTCAAATTTCTTGTTGCTGAAATGTTGTTACAAAGATCACTTAACTTTGTTGAATGTAATATGAGTGAATATTACTTTCAGAATAATTCTCTTTTAAAAACTGTTAGAACTGAAACATCTACTAACTTTTCATCAGCAATATCTGACTAATTAATCCAAAAAAAATGATAAACAATTGTATCTTTCATTTTAGTTTCTATTATCAGCTGTTTCTCATTTTAAACCAAACTCATTATTTTCTTTTCTTCATTTAGTTAAAATAACTCTCATTTTTAAAAAGCAACAAATACATTATTATTCCCTTACTCATTGTATTAAAAAAGGATTGACATTTAAGCCACACAAACATCTATGATATAGTATTGCGTTTTTGTTTTCTCTGATTCATTTTTTAGCATTTACATAATTTAGAAGGTTCATAAAAATAGATTTCTTTTTTTTTTTATCTTACCTAATGCTCAATGTATATTATATACATATTTATATTATATAGAAAAATCATATTTCACAGCAGTGCCTGATGTATTTTATCTGAATAGAGTTAATTGAAAAATAAATACCCAGGTAAATACCCATTTTGGGTATTTACCCGGGTAAATACACTGGGTATTTACCCTTAAAAATAAATACCTGGGTATTTTACATCACTGTTCAGAATATTGGGGGTTGCGAAAAGTTTGAAAACATTTGTATCACGGAAAATTTCTCATCAGCATTTTTAACTAAAAATTATCGAAAAAATTCTTTGGATTGCAAGAAATTTCATTCAAATTTAATTAAAATAAACTTTTTCAATTAAATTTCTATTTATAACTAATTATTCTTCATTTCCTTACATATTTTCAAAGTTTTGGCTCACAAAAATTTTCGGCGGTGGAAAAATGGTTGAAACTCCATTTCCAACTTATCTGGTGCTGTGGATCACACAGTTCCCCTTCAGCTTAAAAACGTGGTAGGAGAAGGAAGGGGAAAGCTTGCGCTCTTCAAGCACGCGTGCTCGCAGGCGGAATTCGGAGCTGCAACACTAGAGAATTCTAGTTACTTGTAGTTGTTCTGTGCTCATAATCTTCGGGTAGTGAAAAAATAGGAGAGGGGACTTAGTTTTCTGCCTCAGTTTTTACTCGTGGTTTATTTGAAGATCGAAATCGTTTAATGTAAAATTTGGTTAGATTGTTGATAGATTTAAGCATTAAACGAGAAATAATATAAATTGATTAAATTTACACAATGGAAAAAAGTTGGGGGTCCTGCAGTTCCTATGCACGAGCTGCCCCTGATCGATAGGTACACTTTCAGTCGATAGTTTCTAAACTATCGATTGGAAGAACACCTATCGATAGTATCGCCTGCCAGGGAGAAAACTATCGGCAATTGAACTATCGATGTTTAAGGAACACTACTATAGACTCTGTACCACTCGAACTAGGTATAGGGCTTTACAGGGATAATTAGTAGCATTTTTTGGCTCCTGTGGTTTGATGAAATTTTAAATTGCAGTTACTTCAGTAATTTGTCAATACAAATTTATATTTTGCTAGTGATGTAGAAGATTTCAACTTCTAAAATACCGACTTATGATCTTCTGCAAGGAATTGTTTAAAATTCCTTCATGATGAACAATACATCTTTTAGACTATGGAGCTCGTCACAGGACTGATAATTTGATTATTCGTTAAAAATGTGAGATGCAATTTCATTACCAACCACTTCAGTAAATATTTTGTCTCCAGAAAATTAAATCAGATTCATGGGAAACCAGCATGCAAAATTAGATAACAGAAACCAAAAACATCGTGTGTTTCCCTCGAAATATTGAAAAATCTCGCAAAAAAAACATTAAATGTCGTTATCTCAAGTACAAAAGAGAACAATCCCATGGAAAAAAAAGGGATAAAAGACCCTTCCCCTCCTAAAAAATCCGACAGAGGGTATATTGAATTTGACAGTATTTGCAAATAATGATTTATTTATGGGTGTAGTACCTGCAAATAATCACTTCCTTAGAAGTTTTATGAATTACCATTCACAATTTTAAAATCATTAATTATATTAATATTGTAATTTCATTTTATTAATTTTTATTACAATAAAACTTCTCTAGGCGGCCACACCTCTGAACAGCCACTTTTTTTTGCACGGAATTTCCGGCCCATAGACATAATAAGATTAATTATGTATTACTAGCAGTACGCGCACGGCGTTGCCCGTGGAATCAGGACTTCAAAAAAATGAAGAAAAAAAAAACGCCCACAATGACATGAAAAAGTTTTGAAAACAAAAGATACACATTATTGATTTTCCCGCTTATTTTTTTTTTCATGATAAACAATAATAAAAAATTGCAGCGTGAAAATTATTATACTGCAAGATAAGTATGCGAGATGAATAAATACATTAAGATACTGCCGAAAATAATAATCAGTCATTCAATTCAAGGTTATGACGTCACCTCCCCTTCAACCAATCACATAGCCATCTGCGTTCCGAAGTGCCGTGCCGCGCGACGAACTCTCTCCATAAAAATAACTCTCAACCGCCCAGAAAAAAATTAATTTAAAAAAAACTTGAAAAGATATTTTAACCGCTGTTGTTTTAAATCCGACACAACCGTTCTACCTATATGCTGAAAAAAATTGAAAATAATAGTGTTATTAGAAAGTCGGATGCAACAAATTTAAAATCAAAAGTAACATCTTGAAGCCAAAACTGGGTATTTTTAAAAAATTTCTCAAAATTCAGTAAATTGCGTTAGGAATTCAAAACTAACTTCATTAGAACGGAAATCGCGTGCTCTTTCCGATGGTCTATCTATTTTTGTCGTACAATTATTTGAAACCATTCTATTGAGAAATTAGTGCGAAAAATCAACCAAAACAACACAAAACATTAAATAAAAAAAATTCTAGATTAAAATTTAAAATTTCGGCTTCGAGGTGCATTCAGTCACCATTACGACTACCTGTGTGCAAAATTTCATGGCTGTAAGTGCGATAGATTCGTCTGGACATCGCAGACAAACACACACACACGCACGCACACAAACATTGCCTTTTATATATATTAGAGACTAGCAGAACGCGCACGGCGTTGCCCGTGGAATCAGGACTTCAAAAACATGGAAAAAAAATCGCCCACAATGACACGAAAAAGTTTTGAAACAAAATCAAAACAAAAGATACACATTGATTTTCCCGCGATAATGACATGTAGAAAAGCAGTACAGAGTACGTTATTCCAAAACAATAATAAAAAAAAAATTGCAACGTGAAAATCTTTAATATACAGCAATGGTGTATCTAAGTTATGCTGATGCAATACAGTCTCAAACCACAGTACCGTGACGTTTCAAGGTCACGACAGTACCCCCTTCATCACCCCCCTGGAGCTTGCGTGAAAAGCTATGGCACATTTTACGCAGATGGTAAAGAAACTCTTTTAGCTCATCACGAAAAAAATTCTCTCATAATTCAGCGAATTACGTTAGAAGTTCAAAGCCAACTTATCACCCATGTCAGAATCTTCCAGCACTGCTTAATTTACGACTAAACCCTTGCGTCCAACGAAATGATTTCAAATTATTCCTAGCAAAACATGCTAAAAATTGAGGAGAGAATAATTCCAACAGATGGCGCTAGCCGTAGCCAGGGAGAAACTCACCGTTCCGGAGAAAGAACTTCATTCGAAAAGAATTTTTTTAACCCTTTAAGAAAAAAAATTATTAAAAACGAACGGACAAAGATATTTTAACCGTTCTTGTTTTAAATGAGAGATAAATACCTCTGTTGTTACCATAAAAAAACTGAAAATCATAGGTTCATTAGAACGTTGGATGCGAGGGAAAAAACATTGACAGTTAAAAATATAAGGAGAAAGTGACAATTTTTAAAAAAAATTCTCAAAATTCAGTAAATTACGTTAGAAATTCAAAACTAACTTCATTAGAACGGAAATCGCATGCTCTTTCCGATGGTGTATATATTTTTATCGTAAACTTATTCGTAACTATTCTATTGAGAAATTAGTGCGGAAAATCAACCAAAACAACACAAAACATTAAATAAAAAAAATTCTAGATTAAAATTTCGGCTTCGAGGTGCATTCAGTCACCATTACGACTTTCTGTGTGCCAAATTTCATGGCTGTAAGTGCGATAGATTCGTCTGGACATCGCAGACAAACACACACACACGCACGCACACAAACATTGCCTTTTATAAGTATAGATAGATTAGAGAAGAGAAAAGGAGGAAAGAAAAAGCAAAAAATTCATACACTCAAAAAACAACATCACAAATCAGATCGAAATTAATTCTGATTTCTTTTCCGCTGTGAAGAGAAAAGTGAGTTTAGGCCTTTATTGGGGTTGGACATTCAAGAGTTCATTAGTGCCTTTCTGATTCAGACTGACAAAGCTGCTGATATGAGTTGTGCCAATTAGCATATGAAACTTTTAGAACAACAGACTTTAGGGAAAATAGATATTATTGCCCATTCCTGAATATCTACCAAAGAAAGGATTATGATTCCGTAAAAACTGAAAGGTCCCAACAAACAACAATTGTATCTTAAAAAAAGAAAATTGAAATTTTCAAATAAAGCATTTTTTTAGATGATTCTTGAATTCGCTTTGTCAGAAATAAGGAATTAGGGCTTGCTTAAATACTATTTTGCACTTCCAAACATGAAACCCTCTTAGAGCTGCCACCTCTCCGAGTAGCCAATTTTACTTGGAAAGGAGGGTGGCTGTTGTAGAGAGGTTCCACTGTATTAATTTTAAAATTAATAATTATAAGTTTTGATTGAAAATTAATAAAAACTCGTTTAAATTAATTTATGATTTCTTATTACATTTAATTCTTTGCATTGATTATTAATTAGAAATAATATTTCATACCAATTTGAAATATCTATAATGGGAGAGATTATTTGCAGGTACTGTCGAATTCAATATTCCTTCCGTAGGAGTTTCTTCTTTTTGGTCTTCATCAAAGGGATTGGTCGAACAGTGGCGGCGACTGAATAGAAAAAGCAGTGTACAAAAAATTTATAGACATCTAAAAGTATCCGAAAATATAGGGTAGAGAACAAATTTAAAAATTTAGTTACAAAACTAGCTAGCTTTCCCCGACATTAATACTTTATAATTCCTAGTTTCAGGGAGCTAAACTACAATAAAAATTTAATTTTTCCGGTAAAAAGTAGGGGAGCGACCCCCCCACCACCACCACTGTGGTTGAATTACCTTTCCTGAAAAAGAGGCACGAGTTTTTCTAGCAATACAAGAGAACATGTACCATTCTTCGATTTCATCAAGTTTAGTTTAGAGAATACAAATAATGAAGTTAACTGTAACTCCTTGGGCCAGAATACTCATGTCATCTGCAAATAGACAGTTCATCATAAACTCACTTTAAAGATGTTATAAAGCAAGTGCTGAGAATGCTTTCTTGAGGCATGCCAGCTTTTATTATGCCTATTTTGGACAGAATTTTATTGAGTTTGACTTGCAATGTCCGATTGTTGAAGAATTTGATAATGATAAGAATGAGGTATTCAGGGAATTTATTGCGGATCAGCTTAACGACAAGTTATGTCACACCTATCGAAGGCTTTTTTGCATATTGAGGAAAACGTCTTCAGTAAAGGGTTTACAGTTGAATCTTTAAATGATTGTGTTAGAACTCGTAGAAGTTGATGGATGCAGCTATAGCTCATCTTGAAACTGAATTCTTACCTGGAATAATATTATTAGATTGACAACGATAATTCAGTCTTGAAAGCAGAACTTTGTCATAAAGTTTACCAAGGTTGCTGAGTAGATTTATGGGACAATAACTACAGAGAAATCCAGGGTTTTGACTTGATTTTGGAAACATTAAAGCATGCTATTTTCCATTTTGCTGGAAGGGATGCAGTTGTAGAGTCTTATTGAAGATTTTGATTATGTACTATATTGCAGTAGGAGTAAGCATTTTTAATGCCTTGTTGGGTATTCCATCTGGACCTATTTGCTTGTTTGGAAGTGATGGTCTTTTTGATGATGGCCGAGATACTTAGATAGATAGTTAGTTAGTTTTGGTGGAGATTGCTGGCTTGTATTGGTTATGAAGTTAATGACTATGCTGATTTTACTGATCTGGTTATTAGGGGAGTTGCCAAGTTTGGACTATCTGGACATTTTTTAATGTACAATGATGGAGAAGGTATTTTAATGAAAAACAAGAATTAGAATTTATTTTGGGTTTATTTATCTTTAGAGCAGTGTATTAACTTTTGATGAAATACACTTTAAATTAAGAAAAAAGCAGCTTAAAAAAATGTGCCATCTGTCCAATCAAGGAAACTGATTGTACAGATTTGGCCACCAATTTCTTTTAACAACAGTAGATCTCAATCCATGGTGTTCATCTTTATTTTAATAATTTTTATATCTTTTTTGTGTATATCTTTTTTTTAATAATTTTTTTTTGCTTTCTTAAAATTTAACTGTATTACTAAAATTAAATTACTTTTTGAAAAATCTTCAGCTGCACATTACTGAAGGATAATATTGCTCCAGATTACAATGGTTTTTCAGATATAAAGTCTAGAAGTTTAATTTTACAAGCTTTTAGTAGTCATATTTTGTAATTGCAATTTGTATAGAAAAATTGTTTAACTATTAAATACAGTAAACTCTCGATTATCCGGCATTCAAGTATCTGGAAAGCTCAACTAACCGGAAAAATTAGAAAATGAGTTTTTCTAAAAATTTACTAAGCGCATGCCAGAGTTGTTCCATTCACACAGACAATTTATTTCTGGAATGCGACTTCTGCTTCGCACTGAGGGGTGTAGAAGGGGGGAAAAAGCAATATACAGTACTGTGACGTACACAGACTTGTTTTAATGGGGGGGGGGGCAAAAGCAAAAGTGAGAACCAAAAATAAATAAAAGGTCCTCACCTTTCGCTGGAAAACGAGACCTAAAAACGAAATCGACAACCAATAAAAAAAAGGTTAAAGGAACAGAGTTGAAAAAAAAAAAAAAAAGCTTGTGGGAGGTTACTTCAGAATGTTAAGTCTTTTTCCTTTCCTTTATTTATTTACTCTCCGAATACGGCAGATGTTGATTCTGATTACGTAATATCATGTGTGGGAGAATTGGAGGCGCGCATATTGCGCAATAACCCTTGCAATTTTTTAAAAGATAATTAGTTTTGATATTCAATCTGGGATTTGTTTATGATCACTTAAAAGAGTTTTATTATGCTTGCTGAGTAGAAAATTTTTCAGTTTTGTTGGCCATTTTTATATTTTTACAATCTAAATATTTATGATAAAAATTCGTATATATATACACTATATGCCCAAAAGTATCCGGATAAGATATAAGTTTAAAAAATATCAATTTGTGTACAACCCCTCATCTTTTAGCTTCTCTTCGACAGGAGCTAAAATTTTGCTCGTTGTAATGCCGATATCTTTCTGAATACTAATGATATTGAACTGAATGTTTTTGTATAAGTTGCCCTATATATCTGGCTTTAAAGTTGTGAAAGAAAAATTACACTATGTTTCGCGCATGCGCAGTAAAACACTATTTACTAAAAATGCTCATAATTCCTGTAATATTCAACAATTCTTTTCCAAAGTTTTACACAAATGCTTCTCTAACATATTGTCATTTTCTCTGTAAGTTTCGCATAATATAACAGAAAACTCTGCATGTTATAAGCAAAAAACAGGTGGGAAAATTTGAGATTTTTTAAGAAAACCTTTATATCTTCCCAAATATTTGGGCTGAGTTTACAAAAATTTCTGCATATATTATGCACATTAAACATTACCATTTCTGAAAGTTTCATCTTGTTATCAGTATTCTGTGAAGCGGGGTGGGCCAAAAACGTTTTTGTCTTCATCAGTTTGTAGACGGTCCCCTAATTGCCCTCAAGACCGAATCTTCAATGTAAAATGTGAGTTATTGGCTATTCTTTACATGTCCGAAGTTTAAAGGCAGTCGGTTAAACCATTCAGGAGAAATTCTAAAAAATGTGAAAATCTGCAAGTGTCCGGATACTTTTGGGCATATAGTGTATATATATATACTTTTCTTTTTTTATCATCAATGTTAAATTAAAATCTTCATAATATGTTTTGTAAATACAATGTTATGGAAGATACAGAAGCATTCTTAAAAATTATATTTAATGCACATTTCAAAATGACAAAAACAAATTATTTGGCCGGAAAAATCTAAGAGGCTACTCCCACCCCCCCCAATTTTCCCCGTCACACTCAACTATCTGGACTTTTCAGATATCCGGCAATCGCCGTTTCCCAAGCATGCCGGTTAGTTAAGCTTTTACTGTAGTAACCATAGGAGACAAATTAGTATTAAGAAAGATAAATAATTGAAAAATTTTATTTCAATCAATGACACTGCATAAATAATTTTAAAAGTTAGTTTATTAAATAATACTAAAATCATATTGATAATGAAGATTAAGATCAAAATGAATTTCAACTGTACAAAGCCAAGTTTTAACAGCTATAATAAAGAAATATGCACTCAAGAAAAAAAAGTTTACATAGCATATTTAGGGGAAGAAAGACCTTAATTCCAACCTATGCTTCATACAATACCAGACAAATGAAAAAAAACTACACTAGATGAGTAAATGAAATAATGATGTTAAAAATTCAACAAATATTAAAACAATGAAACAAAAACATATCAGATTAGGATTCTAAGGATTTAAATTTTCTTATTAGCTGCGAACAGATTTGAATCAAATAAAATTCATCATTATTCTATAAACATTTCTGAATAAATATAGGATGAGATTGAAATCACAGCTTCTCCCAACTTTTGTGACCACTGTTTTTTCAGGAAAAAGGATTCAAAATTTTATACAAATGAAGTTAGAGTTTATAATACATAATGCACAGAGTACACATGAAAATAGAGCTTTGTCAATTGGCTAAATTTACGTTAGCCCAGAATGAAGTCCAAATGCAACAATGGTTTTATAAGAGTATTTTAAGATTCCTCCATTAAAATGCAATCTAACAAAACATACAGTAAACACATTACTTGTGGTATTTACAAAACTGAACACCAAGGGCTTTGAATAATGAATAAGCTGCAAGTGCTTGATACCAAGTAAGTAATTTTCCCTGAAAATAATTCTAATGCCCTGTTCCCATGGTCGGTTTCTCAGTGATCCACTTCTGTCATTGCGGATTTTTTGTCAGTCTAAATTCAATCAGACGCACTGTTCCCACAATGCATATACAATCTACAACAGTCCGTAGGAACTTATACTGAAGTCTCCATCTGTCGATCCCCTTCCTTTGATGTCTGAGCATTTGCCGACATTTCTCAAGATCTTTGAGCCACCCCACAAACCCCCGTGCAACAATGATTCTTTGCGGTCCCACAACCGGAGATGAGGCACAACACGAACAAGAATTGCGGAAACACGAACCATGGGAATGGGGTTTAACATCAACACAGGCTTCCTACTAAGAAACAGCAAATAAAATAACATTCATTTTAATCTTTTGAAGATTCAGTTTATTCCTACAGAAAACATAATTAGTTACATACATTTAGATAATTTGAGTAACTGAACCATGAATCTATTTGACAATAAATTTATTACAGAAATTCAATACTCCCCCCCCCCATTGAGCATATTTTCAAATGACCCAAATTGAAAGGGGGAAAAAAATTAAAAGCATGAAAATAAATGCATGTTCTTATTTCTTTTCAAAACTTTGGATTTAAAAAATATCCTATCAAACTGCAAGAGTAGTTTGCATTTAAACTGCATGGTAATTAGAAAGGATTTTCTACTGTTAATTACAATTCAGTAGGGCATTTCTCTATAGTAACATTGTACTTAATTCAAAAGATTCAAGTCCATTCTAAAGTAGAGGAAAGTGAATTTCACCCAAATAATAATTTTTAGCTAATTAGGACTGAAATCAGTGAACAAACTTTTTACATATATTTTTACAATACAAGAATATGTAAAAATAATAACAAGGTAAAAAAAAAAAATAAAATAATGGTCTACAGCAGATTACTATTTTTTTCCCCCACAGAAAAATAGTCCAACTTGAAAAAGCAAGGAACTATATAAGGGTATTTATAAATTTCTCAAATATTCACTAAAAATTTAGTCTTTTAATAATCTATACATCAGTTCAATTCCACAAGTTTCATAGGTAATAGTGAATATCAACACTTAATAATAATAATATTTTATATAAAAGAATTGTAGAAAAACTTAACATCATTTACATTAATGTAAATCTTTTCCAAGCACAAAATACTATACATATTCAGTTTATCTTCCATCAATGCATGGAAATGTTCTTACAAAGGAATTTATTACACAGTATAATATACATTTCAAAGATATGCTTAAATGTGTTTAAAATAACACATTTTGGAATTTTTGAAAGAGACAAAAATAGCCCTGATATAATTAATGAAAAAATTTCATTATCCATTTTATGCAGTTAAGATGAAAAGCTTTTATTTACTTTATTATACTGACCAATTAAATTTTATTTTATACAATTATCTATATATGTTTTTATCAGAAATTCATAAGATGATGGGAGTTAAGTTTCTTCTCCCCCCCCCCCAACAACACTGAGAATAATAAAAATTAAACAGGAACACAAGAAGAAATTACAAATCGTGAAATAACTATTCATTTTATAAACTGACAAAACCAGAATTAAAAAAAAAAAAAATCTTTCAAAATGAATACATCAAGTAAAAATTTTTCAAAGCTGGAAAAAAAAATTAAACTAATAATTTAAATAGAAATAAAACACACATAAATGCACCTTTTGAACAAATTACAACTTTATATTCTACTAACATGGATCAACTAAAGCATATTTCAGACATATAACTTTCTGAAAAAGAAACAAAACATCTTTCAGAAAAATAATCAATTTGAGCCATACAATTTACATATATCCCCATTTCAAATATAATTAATTCAGTGTAGCAAATACTAGTAACAACACTTATTTTAAAATCACTGAAATAATTCTTCTAAGCACTTATTAGAAATTGAAACTAATCTAAGTTATAAATCTATCCTTTGAATACTAATTCATATGGAAAATTTCACTACTTTTTATTCAATTAATTTTTATGGGACCATTTCTACTTAAGAATTTATATAGGCCTTTTTTAATCAAATATTAATTCTGCATTTCAACAATGTTATCAGATTATGACCACTATCATGATTCCAAACTAATATTGCAAGTTCCATTTATCTAATTTGTTTCAAATAAATTACACTTAAGTCTACATTATTGAAAACAACAGATACCAGTATGAAATTCAAGGACTTGAGCTTTACACATTATATATCTTATGCACCCCCCCCAAAAAAAAACAATGCCAGCATTGTCAATTGACTTGGAAATTACATGGTCTGCCTCAATAAATGTGCAAAGAGCATTCTGTAAACATTTATGAAAATTATAATATCTGAAACTGATGGAGAAATTCAGAATTAGATAATTGAAATCATGATATATTATATATATATATTGGACCAACAACATAATTACAACATACAGACTTAAGATAAAAGCAATTAAATTTATTTTTAATTAAATTATTTCGATTATCTTTAATAACAATTTTTACATTAGATCTAACAATATCATTTCAATAGTAACTGTAAAATATTAGTTGATTTGAAAACTAAAGTTATTTTAAAAATTTAATATATTCTGAGCTTGATGACAAAAGATATACTATCAATTCAACAAAAATGACAAACCAATTTCGAGACAGAACTTTCACACAGGTCTCAAAACGGTAACTTTATACACTATAATTTATATCAAGGTTGCCTTATAAAATAGCTTGACAGTTAAGGAATAATTTCTTTTCAGCAGAAATAAATCTACTTAGTAAAATAGTAATTTCAGCTTACAAATTATGGAAGCCTTAAAATAACAGTTAAAAAAAATCTGCATTTAAGTTCATTTGGCTGAGATAGAAGTATATTTAAAAATATTTTGAATAAAATTTGCCCCTAAAACAAAGAGTAAATAAATAGAACCACTTAAAACCATAAATTATATTCATTTAAGACAACTGTTAGAAATCATTTTTCCTCTTCTGATCATTATTACTTTTTAAACTGTTTAACTGTAGGATATGTTTTATAAACAGATTTTAAAACCTTTTCTAATATAAATATAGCAATGTACCTTCAGCATTTAGGGCTCTTCATAGAACAGAGAGAGATGCAGACTACAAATACTTTTGGGATATGTATTACATATAATAAATTCATGAGATAGTTCATTGATATTTGATATGATAACAGTGCATCTTAGTATAAGAGTACTCAGTATAATTTAAATTGTATCAATGTCTTCAACCAGCAAGCATCTAATTTTCAGTTTTTACAGTTGCTAATATAAAATAACACCAAAATGAATTTGTAATATTTTAAGAAAGGCACAAGAGTAAATACTTAAAATTTTCAACAATACTTGTGTATGAGGAAAAGAAATTGTTTTAAGAATATCCATCTTATAATGGAGGAGTTTATATTACAGAGTTTCTTGAGGTTTTATCAGAGTATGTACCTTTATACAAAAAAATACACTAGCAAATTTGGCCTTATGAAAACTTAATTTTATACAATTTAATAAAACATTGAAACTTGAACAATTTTTTTAAAAAATGCAACAATTTTATAAAATGCAAGGTATAATACATGCTGCATTTAGAAAAATATAATTTACAAAATAACATTTTTTATTTAAGTACAATTCCTCAATGGCAAAAGTTTTTAAAAACACATACATAAATATTCATTTATATAACTAATTATTTGAGATACACAAAACACAGTATGGAAACTTATAAAACTTGCTAATGTACTTATTGCCACATAAAAGTAAAATTTAAATTCAATTTAAAATAGCAAACTACCAAAAATTTCTGAAACTTAGAGCTAAAAAGATATAATTTCATTAAAATGAATTACTACGTATTTTCAAAATTTAAAAATCACAAAAGTTTTTTTCCCCCAAATACTTAATTTTACAATACTCTTTAAATCAAAACAAAAGAAAGAATATAAAACCATAACAGAAATAAATCATAAATTTACATTTGTAGAACAATAATTTATGTAAAGACCCGATTATTTAAAAACAAAATCAGATACACAAGACATACAGGACACACATCTACAAAGTTCTTGTAGCTACTATATACATTTGTGTTTGTTACAATGTGATGTAAATAGCATTTCGAAAAAGAATACCACGCTTTTAAGTAAAATAGAGATCAGTGGTTACAACAGATATATAGTAACAATTTCATATATCTAATGACAAGATGTTACTGAGGACGGAATTTTCAGTCATTTAATAGAATCACAAAATTTAGATTATTTTTGCACTTTCCTCCAGAGGATATTTTTCAAATATGAGCCCAAATACAGAATTGAGCATATTATACAAAAAAAACACCTTTTTTTTCAAAAAAAAAAAAAATAACTGTTGTGTCAAAGAATGCTTTAACGTTATACTTAGTATAAAATTATATAAAAAAATGCAGATGAGAGGTTTCAAGGTTAGGCACACACACAAGACTAACACATACAGCAAAGCTAGAAGGCATTAACTTCTATGGCTTTTGGCACAGTCTCAGCTTTGTATGATATCAAGGCTTAGTGATATCACAAGATTCCTTCACTGCTTGACATTTCAGTATGGGCTAGACACATAACATAAGGCAATGATACTTGGAATTCAGCACAGAATTGCATCTTTTGAAGGGGTAGTAGCCTGAGCTGAACCAGTTGTAGCTGCAGGTTTTCCACAGCACCGGGAATTCCTAGATTCACTGCCCTCAATATTTGAGGACGGAGTACGTACATATACAAGGCAAAAACAATTGAGTGAGTGAGTGCTGTAATGATACAAAGTGAGCCAAACCTAAAATCAGCACCAATCAGCCATGTATTCAAAATCACGGAAAGCCATTTGGTCATCTTTCGTGAGAGGTCGAGGATCTTTTGGAGGTGTGAGGATGGGCCGCTCAGATGTGAATTCTTCATCAAAATTGCTGACATCCTCAGCACCTTTCTGAAAATATAAAATTAGGGAGATAAATTACCTAATTCATTACAGAAATTCGAAAATTTGAGCGGTCTTATCAAAATGAAAACAAATGCACCTTGCTCAATGATGGCGAACTAAAAGCAGTCTATTAAAATAGTGATAAAATTCCATCGAAAAGGATGAGGGATGGAAATTTTTTTAAAACCAATATTGAAAGTATTTTATATTAAATATAATTAAATGCATATTCACAGACACTGATATGAGCATATGGGGGTGGGGAATAAGTTAAGGTTCCTTTTTACTTTCTCGTGCACGAAGAGAAAGTATTGTAATCGTCAAAAAATTAGATCTCGACATTGACGAATCTCCACGTTTTAGACCTCCCTGATTCCGAAAAACACAATTTTGGAATTACGTGTGTCTGTATGTCTGTGAACACGATAACTCGAAAACTATTAGAGCTACGGGGATGAAATTTGGTATGTGGTCTTTCAACATAATTTGTAGGTTTATGAAATTTTGGACAAAATCCGTCAACGGGAAGTCTGTCTGTCTGTATGTCCACGGTCATGTGAACACTATAACTCAAAAACTTGAATAGCTAGATGGATAAAATTTGGTACACAGTTTTATCGTCATGAATGTAGGCCCGTATTAAATTTTGGGCCAAATCCGTCAAAAAGGGGCGTTCAAATTGCATATTCAATTTCTTTTAATCCGATTCTCATACGCAAAGTACTGGTAGCAATCTGTTATTGTTGTAAATTTTATTTATAACAATAAATAATGTTCTCAAACATGAATTGTAACAAATTTTTTATCGTTGTAAATAAAATTCAAACCAATCTCATTATTTCAGCAAATCTTTTATTTACGAGCTTTTGCAATTGTTACGATTGTGGTAGTATAAATTGCTTTCTTGGGAATTCAATTCCAAAGCAGAATTTTCGCTTTATTATTCATTTCATTGCCTATTTTATCTCACCTGCTTCAAAGTAATATTTTTTTGAAACGTGGCAACAGATATTTGATTTCAGGTTTGTTGGTTTGTTTCACTTTCTCGTATACGAAGAGAAAGTATTGTAATCGTCAAAAAAAAATTCGAACTCGAGATTTTGACGAATCTCCACTTAGAAAGTATACGAGAAAGTTTAGGGGAAACCACTCCCGCTGGTTTTAATTGTTATCACTTTCCTTTTACATATAATCATAAAAATGGGCGCAGGTCATTTTAAAATTATAATGACTCAGAGTTTAGGAAGCAAACGGGACAAATAGTATACGGGACGTATGGCAACCCTAGTTAGAGGGAAAATGACACCTTTTTGAGAAGTATACGAGAAAGTTTAGGGGAGACCACTCCCGCTGGTTTTGCATGATTCTCAGTTCAGACAATACAAGTCTTTTTTTTTGTTGCCAAATATTGATTTTGGAAAGATGAATTAATCAAGAAAAACAAATCTGCACGAAGAACCTTATTCAGAATATATATTTCTTTTTAAGCCATAAATTTTTCTCCAGTGTAAAAATTATTTTCTGACATGAATAGTTATATTAACCTATCAGTTTTGCAAAAATCCAGACCAATTTGACAACATAAAAATCAAGCATTTCACATCTAAATGATCATTTAAATATTAACAGTATAAGTTTACACAATGTATAAAAGTTCTCAACTAAAAAGTAATGAATTAAAAAAGTCTACCAATGAATGTTGTTATCTTTTATACAGATAATCTGAAAACAATCGTAAAACAAGCATGCTTTCATACAGAAATTTAAAAAGTATTTGAAATTGAAAATTTACCAGTATATATTTTAGTGAAAAAATACCAAGAATAATATTTATTTTTATTACCAAATAAGAAAAGCAGCATATCATAGTTTAAATTTCTTTGCTGTATTCTACACAAAAGAAAATAATTTAATCTTACCACTGTTGGAACAAAAGGTGGTTTTATCTTTCTCATTAAAAGGTCATCCCAATGAATATTCTGCAAATAAAATAAATATTGAAAATAAAATGGTACATAATACTCAGTAAAATCATAGAAAAATAAGAAATCATTTTCAGTTGTTGTTATAAAACAGTATTAAAAAAAATCCCAAAGCGTCAAATTTGAGTGACCTGTATGGAAATGGGAGGGAGTGGATAATATTCATACATTGCAATAAAATATAGATAAAACATAAGATTCCCCACTTACAACAGAAACAAAATAATTATAGTAACTACTTTCATCATTAATGCTTATTTCCTTTTGTAAAAATGCAGTCAGGTTGGCCTAATTTGCAAGTCCTTGCACATAGCTTTGTAATAAAATAATTACTGGGAATTATACTGAAGTCTTTATAATGAATTTATATAATAGAAGATATCAGCCTGGGTAGGATTCCAAACATTTGGATATGTTAAAAATCCATAATGTGCTAACTATAATACAAATTTCTTAACTTCTATGTGTTTGTAATTCCATATTACAGATAATTATCATTTAGAACTATTTAATAGAATCAGCTAGATACACTCTATCATACTGATCCCTCAAGTAAAAAAAGAGCGATCTTTTTGAAATTGCAAACGAAACTACTTGTAATGGAAAAAAAAAAAAAAAAACAAGATAAAGATCACTGTGTGACTGAAACTATTATTTTCAAAAATCTATACATACAAAAGAGCAATTTTTTTATGAATATGCATGTTCATTTTTTTGTTCTTTATGCATGCCCAGGCCATTTGACCTACTGGAACCAAATTTGGCAGAGGGATGGATTGGTATAAGAGAAAGCTAATGCCTTACAATTTTTTTTAAAAATTAAATTGCATTTTTATTTAATTTTAATAGGTAAATTCAGGCATTTTCTGCCTGTTTTTCTTTTTTCTCCACTATTATTCAAATACATACAAGAAGGAAAGTTATGTTTCCGGTTAGAACTGAAAATTTATCAGTTCTTCCACTTTTTATTTATTTCTCTTCATATATTATTCTTTTTGAGTTATATTAAAGGAAGTTAGGTTTAGCATTTATTCCTCATTTTGCTTTATTATTTATTTCTCTTCATATATATCCTTTTTGAGCCATTTCTTGCCTTTTTTCATTTATTTGTTTATTTCATTTTATTTTTTCTTTTGCAAGACAAAATATTATGCTACAGTGTTTTAATTTTTAAAAAATTGTTCACTGGATTTTTCTCTCTCCTTTTTTTGTATTTTGATGTTTTATAATGCAACATATAAATTTATTAAGATCTTATATTTCTAAAGATTTAATCAACAAGGCCAAGAAATTTCTGTGTCATTTTAAAATTGTATTAATTATAAGTTTAGAATAAATTTTCTTTTTTCAAACTTCTTGTGTTTTCATTCAACAACAAGAAGGGATTCAAAAGGAGATTACTTTGATATCTGCTCGTATTATGTAATCTTGGGGGTGCTGTCCTTACTGCGCATCTTTAATCCTTCACTGCACAGTAATGCACATTTGTTATTTGTACCAATTACATTTTTTGGCCCTTTTCATTAACTTTAAGTAGTTTTATATTTAATGAATAAATTATAACATTTTTTCTTCAAATAGGTAAGTATTTTAACAAATTAATTTTAACAAAAAATGTAAGCTTGAAATTTGTTTTTCAGTTCCGTTTCCTGTATTCCTTATTACATTAAAAAAAAAAAAAAAAAAAAAAAATAAAAATGAAAAATTAATAAAAAAAAAAAAAAATAAAAAAAAAAAAAAAAGCATTAACCTTGACGCTTGTACAACAATTAACAATTTTTTTTATCCATTGACATCAAAACAGCTATATTTAATCCTATCCCAATTCATACTGTGTGCGTCAGAAAATATTTTATTCTCTTTTTAATGTTAGAAAGCTGAGTTCAAGTTCTGATGTATTATGTAGCAAAGGGAATTGCCAAGAGGAGGGGAAAAAAAAAAAAAAAAAAAAGAAAAAAAAGATTAATTTATTCTATTACATATATCTAAAGGAGGACTGCATTATTTTAAAATGGGAATATACTTCATCAATATTCCAAAAGAAACTCTGTTCCCTTAAGCGAACTGTGTTTTATTAAAAATCAAGGCTTCTTAAACTATGAATCATGATCCCAAATAGAAAGGTACAGAATATTGACGTTCAAGAAAATTTTAAAAACATATTTGCATTATGAAAAATTTCTCATATGTATTTCATCAGCATTTATAACTAAAAATCACCGAAAAATGCTTTTGGATTGCAAGAATTTACATTACTATAAAAAAACTTTTTCAGTTAAATTTTTATTTATCATTTATTATCTTTCATTTCTTTATTTATTTTCAAAGTTTTGGGACAGGAAAAAATTTTCCGTGCGATCAAACGTTTAAAACTCCATTTCTAATCAGGGTGGCCATCATTTTTGCTGATTGAGCTTCCCCGACTTTTTTTGGGAGGTAGCCCATAGAAAAAAATTACCTGATCATTGGCCATACTAAGTATACATTTGCCATACTAAGTTTTTATTCAAGCCAGTATGGTTTGAATAAAAAAGCAAAATGTTTGAAAAAAGAACATTTATTGAAAACTTTTAAACAATAAACCATAAAATAACTAATACATCTTTACAATGAACAGTTCTACTGCACCAAATTTTACAGACGTTTTGGATTAAAAATATAAACTTAAAAAAAAAAAAAAAAATCTTTAGAACGATCAAAATATCAGTAAAAATATACGTTTCAAAATGAAACAGAAAAAGATAAAAAAGGAGAAAAAATGTAAGAAAACGAATTTTTTAATGATGTTTTTAAATTAAAACACAGAAGCATAATCACACGAATTGAATTATTTGCGAAAAAAAAGGAATTTTTTTATTTCAACCAACTTCCTTCAATACAGCTCAAAAAGAACAATACATAAAGAAATATAAATGAAATAAAACGTCAGACGAAAAAAAAAAAAAAAAAACAAAAATTTTAAAATTATAAAACCAAAAGACGCGTGTAAATAAAAAAAAAAAAAAAAAAAAAAAAACAAAAAAAAATGAAAAAAAAAACACACCAAAAAAAAAAAAAAAAATGCAAGAATTTATAAATTATAACACCAGAAGTCGAGTGTATATGAAACAATGAAGAAAAAATAAAATTCGCGAAAATGGGAAAAAAAACCCTCTGAATTTACAACTTAAAAATTAAATAAATAAAAAACTAATTTGAATTTCAAAAAAAATTTACTGCAGCGTCAGCTCTCCTCTTGTGCTAATCCATCACTTTACTAAATTTGGTCTCATAAGTCGAAGGTCTGGGCGTGCGTAAAGAACAAACAAACAAAAAAATGAACAATGCATACATAATACTAAAAAAAATTGTTCCTTTATATATATAGGTAACGTTCCATACTTTGAAGATCCTATAATTTATCAAAATGATCGGTATTCATAATGTCTCCAAACACAAAAAAGAAAAAAAGCATTCATAAAATAAACAAAAAAAAAAGGGTGGAAGAAAATATTAGCACTAATTTCCACTACTTCATAATTCAATGAAAAGATCTCCAGAAGTGGAAAAACAAAATAACTCTGGTATAACTACAATTTGATATTAAATCATCATAAAAGCAGGCAGTAGTGTGGATGCAAACTTGTAGACAGATAAAGAGAAATTTATGATCTCATAAGCTATCTTAATCTCCTTGACATGTAGCCAAATCCCGGTTCTTCCACATCCGAGTGTGATTATACTATTGATTTTCATCTCAAGAAGTATCTTCTAATTTAACTACTAAAGGGAACGCGATTCTGTTCATATAGTCCAGTCAACAAAGGTGCAAAATGGGGGTGAAAAACATTAACTCATATAGTTTTGAAAATTGGTACACATGTTCATGAGGGGCTTATTATAAACATATTAAAAGTCCCCGGTGCTGGGGGGGGGAGTTTGCGACACCATCTTGGATTTCACCCCCTTTTTTTAGTTGTTTCTGAATATCTCGAAAAATATTCAGTTTTCTAATTACAATTGATTTAACAAATTTAAGAGCGTAAAATTCCCTACAAATACATACTTTTAGTTTCTTCCAGCTTTAATAGTTTCCCAGATAATGGGTCTCAAAGGTTGCCACCATCTTTGATTTCATCCTTTTTTTTTTAGTTTCTCTTAAATATTTTGAAATCTATTCAATTTTCAAATTAGATGTAATCACCATGTTAAAGAGGGTAAAATTTCCTACAAACACATACTTTTATTTTTGTTTTAGCTTTAATATTTTCCAAGATAATGGATTTCAAAATTTACCGTCATCTTGGATTTTATCCCCCCTTTTTAAGTTTTTTTTTTAAATATCCAGAAAAATATTTGATTTTCAAATTGCATTAAATACAACAAATTAACTACCGTAAAATGCCCAACCAATGCATGCTTTTATTTATTTTCTATCTTTAACAGTTTCTGAGATATTTAAGAAAAACTAAAAAAAGGGGGAATAAAATCCAAGATGGTTGCAAATTTTGAAATCCATCATCATGGAAAATATTAAAGCTAAAAAAATAAAAAAAATAATAAAGCATGCGTTTGTAGGGAATTTTACTCTCTTTAAATTGCTGATTACACGTTATTTGAAAATTGATATATTCAAGATATTCAAGAGGAAATAAAAAAGGGGATGAAATCGAAGAATGCAACAACTTTTGAGACCCATTATCTCGAAAACTATTAAAGCTGGAAGAAAAATAAAAGTATATATTAGTAGGGAATTTTACACTCTTTAATTTGTTAAATCAATTGCAATTTGAAAACTCAATAGGTTTCGAGATATTCAAGACAAACTAAACAAGGGGCATGAAATCAAATATGGCGCCGTGAGCTCACCCTCCCAGGACCGGGGACTTTTAGTATGTTTATCAGAAGCTCCTCACAAACATGTGTACCAATTTTCAAAACTATATGATTTAATGTTTGTTTCAAACTCTTCGTCGACTGGACTAATAGCTGAAATTTCGGTTCCTCAGAAGTTTCAATGTAAACACCTCGCCCCCTGGCGAATGTGCAGAAATGCGAATGGAAACCGTTTTTGACCGTCAGTAAATGATTTATTTTTAATGGTTGCCAATGGTGTTTCATTCTATTTATAAAAAAAGATCAGCGACTTGTCGCGCCCAATAAGAATTATCAAAATAAAAAAAAGTTTTAGAATAAATTTCCCTGAATTTTCCCGGTCTCCCGAAATTCTCCGACCATTCCCGGTTTTCCAGTCAGCTGGCGACCTTGCTAATGTGACAGGAACTGTTGACTTCGACAGTACCCTTTCAACTTAAAATTATAGTAGGAAAAGCCAGCACTGGGTGACAGCCCATGCGAAATTTGGTACTGCAAAGATCCATAGTTCCCGTTTGAATAGTTGCTTTGTCCTTAGCGCTTCTTTGTCAGGTAGTGAAAAAAATAAGATAGTATAAGACTTCGTATTCTGCGTAGGTTTTTCTTTGCTTTTTATCTGAATATCGAAATCATTTAATATAAAATTACATTAGATTGTGGAGAAAACTTAAATATTAAATGCGAAATAAAATAAATTGATTAAATTTACACAATGAAAAAAGTTGGGGGTGCTGCGGTACCGCAGTCCCTATGCACGGGCCACCCCTGATCTAGAGTAATCTTTTCATAAGACTTGACATCATCTATCAATGTTCATTTTACAGAATATTTCAGTAACAAAGTTACAAAAAAAGGGCAGTGTAGGCTGCACTCATTCAACTCAGAGCTAGTCAGCAATGCAGGGCGAGAAACGACATATGCATTTGACAATAGTGTACACAGAAAACACAAAATGAAAGGACACCATGAAAGTGCTGTCTACCAGCCATAATGCAAGTCCAAATTGGTGGTTTCTGAATGTGCTGGAAATTTTCAGGTGTGTCTCAAACTTCTCATGTTTCTAATGAAATGTGTGCAACTAGTTCCTTAGTACTGTGAATGGAAGGGTCTGAGTTATGCTTCTACGAAGTAATAATCAAGGCATGATAAGTCAGACAATCAAGCAGACTAATCAATATGGGACAAATGTAATGTCTAAGAAGTCATGAATTCATGATTGAAATGGGTAGAAGGAGCACTACTGACCACAATTGATGCAGAGAGCTGTTTGCCACCCAGAAGTTTTGACAGCATGTGAACCAGAAATATAAAGTAGTTGCTATTGGTTAAATGAAAATGAACAATGTAAGGCCTAATGTGTTTCCTCGCACAGTTGGCTTAAACATTTACCACAAGGCGATTCCAAGTGATGCCGTGTTGCATGGAGGTTCATTCCCAGATGTGAAATGAAACTTAAAAACAACAGTGTTGGGGATTCCTATACCCATCTACCAAGAAAGTAAAGCATTTCCAATCCAGTATTGCTAAGTGATTTTGAATCAAATGGGTGCACACTACCTTTATCACAAGATTTACTTGGAATTAAAACACCTTACTATAAATAATTATTATGTAGTGGCAATTAGCCATAATCGAAGCTCTTTCAGAGGTGTGGGGAGAATACTGACAGAATTAATGTGCAAACCAAATAGGTAAATTCCTTATAGGCAGTCTACCTATTGTAATGATTCGAGAGTCCTTCATTTGTGTCAAGAGTTAATTTCTTGCTACTGTTTCAGATAGGCTGGCTTAATGTTATCTAGGGGATATTTGCACTGCTGGGATGTTTATTCCATTATGATTCCTACCTGTTGAATGATTATGTGTTGGGATAAAAAAAAATGACCAATGTACTGACCAATAAATCTAGCATAACCTTTTGAGTAGAATGATAAAACCCTGATATAGTAAAAAAATAAATCTCATGAAAACAGAATCACAGCGTAAATATTGCAATGTGTAGAAAAAATTAAGTAATTGGCTATGTCTGTATTGATCAATATGTAAGATTTCATTACTTTTGTAACATTAGTGTAAAGGAATCTACCTTTGCCTTCCAGCTTGCTGAAAGGGATTTTTAAGAATTTAATTCATAAGCATGCAAAATGTTTGTGAAACTCGTGAAAATTGCACTGACAACAATTTTCAGTTTTACATGATTAATACAAATGGTACAGTAAACAAGAATTAAAATATGGACAGCTAGAAATGCCATTAAAAATATTGCATATACAAATCATAAATAAAATCATACTTATGTTGGAAAAAATGATTTTATTTACCCTAAAGAATGCCTGCTTCTTTACATCTTCAGCATCCCTCTCGCTTGCACCGAGACGCCTTTCAGGGTTTTTTCTCAAAAGCTGTGGCAACAAAAACAACAGATTAAACAATGATAATAAATTATACAAATTTATAAAAGAAGAAACTATTTTCTGTAATTTACCCTTCGCATGATTGCAATGGACTCGAGAGATAAAAATGTAGGATAACGAACTTCATCATTCACTATGCTATCAAATACTTCCTCTTCATCATCACCAGGGAAAGGAGACTAAAATATTGATATCAATTAATATCTATAGAAGAAAAATTAATACAGAATATGCTTTTATAGTGGGAGTTTATCATACGATACAATGCATTTCATAAAAAAATCTATACAAAAATAATTTCTTACCTCACCAACCATCATTTCATAAATAAGAACACCTAGACCCCACCAATCTACAGCTCTAGTGTAAGATGTTTCAGTCAACACTTCAGGAGCTAAGAATTCTGGCGTCCCACAGAAGGTTCCAGTTCGATCCCCATAACCCATTCCTTCCTTACAAAGACCAAAATCTGCAATTTTGACATAGCCCTCTGCATCTAACAGAAGATTATCTAACTTCAGATCCCTAAATAAAATAAAAACAAAACATGGTAGTTATTTATAAAAAACATAGTTCAAAATTAAAATACAAAAAAATGAATAAATAATTCACACAAAGTAATAAGCAAGTATAATGTGTTTGTAGGTTTTTTTGAATACAAAAAATGAAATCTTAATATGCCTCACATTAAAAAAAAAAAAACTTTTAATTTTTAATTAATACAGTCGGACCTCTATTTAACGAAGTCGCTAAATCCCGAAAAAAAGTTCGTTATATGGAAAATTCGTTAAATAGAGATTCACCTTTTAAAATACTTTAAACTACACAAACAGATTTTAAATTCTTAAACACTAAATATTATTAGAAAAGTAATTAATCACACCTTTATTTTGTAAATTAATATCTATTTTTTTATATATTTTACCCATCAAAAAGAAATCTGCAAGGAAAACAAGAATAAAAGAAAACACTGTCCGGGAATACACTGTATTTTCAATTTTAAAAAATAATTTTATATTAAAATTAATGAACTTTAGCATTTCACCATACGAGGGTTTGTTGATTTCTGCATCATGGTCATTTCCATCTTCATCATCTTCGTCTTCATCGCAATTCATTGCTGTATTGTTTTATTTTTCACTGTCCACTTCAAAACTGCCTCATCCACATTTCCATAGACGCATGCTTTTAAACGTTTTGAACACGAATTCGATGAATCATAATTTTGTATCTTATCACGATTTTTTTATTATGGTTGATAAGCTGTTTGGAGGAATACCAAATTTTAAAGCAATATTCTTTCTTTTCACGCCTTTATCCACCTCACGAAGAATTAAATTTTTTTTCTTTAATGCTCAAGCACTTTCGCTTTGACATTTTCCAGCTTCAAGGTCGTTGATCACCATAAAATGTGTTAAAAGAAAGAATAAGTTCGAAATGTTTAAAAATATTTTGAAAAATAGGGAGAAAAAATATTGGATCACAAGAAAAAGTTCGTTAAATAGAGAATGCACTTCGCTATTTGGAGGTTATTTTACGAAGAAATTCGCAAAATGTTCTTGGTTCCAACAAAAAATTCGCAATAGAGAAATTCGTAAAATAGAGAGGTCCGACTGTATTTTTAAAATTTTTCTCTTTTCTAATATTACAGAAAAAAATTATATCATCATTCTTATTGTTCAAACAATAAAAGATATTTTTCCAGAAAAATGACAATAAATTTCACCCTTTTTTGAAATCAGAATGATTAATCTTTCATGATTTATTTGTTAATCAAACTAAAGTTCTCCTTTTTTAAAACAGACACGAATAGAACAACTTTTAATTCTCCAGGCAGTCAATTATATTGATCTAACAACTCTTTAGCTAAGAGAAACTGTCCTTTTATGCTGATAAACAGCATATTTTGATATGTAATCAAATCTTTGTAATATAAAGAATATTAAACATATATACAAAAAAAAAATTAGTAGCTTTGGAACTAAACTTTAAAAATGGAAAAATTTGATTCAGCTACTAGGAGAAGAAAGAAAGTTCAGGGAAGTAAATCTTATACTTCAATAACTCACTGAATAAATTTTAAATTGTGAAATAATGTAACAAATCAAGATGCAAATTATGGATAAATATTTCTAAGAATGTCTTGGTATATATGCAAATCTTCAATGTATTAGAAGAGAGAAGCACATACTGTTTTGGTGATGCGATAAGAAGGTTGGTATTATGTAAACTACCTACCTACCTGTCCTGGTAACCAAAACAAGAAAAGTAAAATGATACAAATAAATTATAAGAGTTTTAATCATTTGTAATTGCAAAGTCAGTAACTAATAATTTTTTTAACTACATAATTTTCTGTTTCAAACAATATCCATATCAGCATAAGAATAGACAAAGCATCAACTTCTCATAGGAAAATAAATTCCATTTTGTTTAAAACAATAGCTAACCTCACCTATAAATGATTTTGTTTTCATGTAAGAACTGTAGACCTAATACAACACAAGCAGCATAAAATACAGCCCGAGGCTCTGGAAATATATCTGTGTGAATGTGCATCATTAAATCACCTCCACAAGCATATTCCATAACAAAACAAACATGAGTCTGAAAATAAAGAATATAACTTTAAACAAAATCATCACATTGAAACAAATAAAATTAAACTTATGTTACCAGTTGTTGGTTATGATATTATCAAAAGAGACAGAACCACAATTAACAAAAAAATTATTCTTCATTAATATTCATTTCAACAAAGCTGCTTTATTATAAGTTAAAATACATGTGTTTCTCTGTCAAAATACTCTTAAGTGAAGACAAGAAAGTGTTATATTATTAAGGTTTAAATATCCAAGTGATATATTCGTACAATAAATATTTTATCAAGCATAAAAAAAAAAAAAATTCGAAAAAGTTTACTGACCGATGTCTGAAAACAAGCAAAGAGATTCACTAAAAATGGATGACGAACAGAATTGGCAATCTTGAAAATCCTTCTCTCTGCCATTAAACTTTCAATTTCTTCTCTTGCAATGATATCACCTTTCTTTAAAGCTTTTATAGCAAAATATTCATCTGTGTTTTTGAATTTGCTTAGGATAACCTTGAAAAGGGGAGAAAAATTAATACCATTACAATATTGATAAAAATCAATAAAAGAAAATAAAGCATAAAAAATTATAAAATTGTTAATAATACACTATTCCTTCCACAATCTACATAACAACATTCAAATAAAGGAACACAAATATTAACACTTATAAGTGTTAATAAATATTAACACTTATAAGTGTTAATATCTTGTGTTCCTTTATTTGTGTTATCAGTATAAATACTGATCTGTATCTGAAAAGAAGTTCAGGTGTGATTAAATCCAGATTTTAAAGACATTAACACCAAGTTTTACAAACATTTTGACAGTTGGCTCCAAACATATTCATTTTCTATTCTTTTTTTTTTTTAAATATTAAATTCAGTCCACTAATTTAGGATAACAGGAAAAAAAATGAAAAGTAATTTGATGAATTACAAGAAGAAAACTTTTATCATGGATGGTAGAGTCAGATTGAAGAATAATGGTTTCAGAAATAATATAAGGAATATATACAAATAAACTGATCAAACCTCAAATATTTCAACAGATTTTATCTTTGAAATCACACTATTCACCTCATATGCAGCACTTTAATAATTATTCAAGCCTAATAAATGTAATATTTTACTATATTCATTTCTACAAACAAAACAAAACAAAAAAAACTAAATCAGTAATAATTAATCAAAAAGCCTATTCTCAACAAATTTATTTTTATGTAAATTTAAATTTTCTTTAAAATAAGGTTCTGTTAAGACAGTATAGAGCTCAGTGGAAAAAAAAGCAATGGAAATGTCCATTAATATACTTCCCAAGAGATGGAAAGCAAGGTTTTGTAATGAATTAGAATAAGAAATCCAATGTAGTTTCAAAAGTTCATGCTAGGAATATACTGTAGGGTGGTACTCCATTTCACTTTCAACTAAATAATTCATGATTTTAGCATTCCCCCTAAAACTAATAAGGATATCAAAAACTCATGCCCCATGATGCCTGAATACCAGCTGAATCAGATCTTTGCAATTTTTCTTCACGTGTATGCTTTACATGTGAGCTATCAGAGCTTTATATATTCTAATGCTAAAAATGTAAAAGAAACATATGAAAATTTAATGGGATTTCTACTTTGATTTTTTTAAATACCACTTATTAGGTACTTCAATGATAAGTGCTATGCACTTCACTAGAAATTTATTTATGTACCTTTCAAGATTAAATCCCCCCCCCTAAATTTAATAAGTTTTCTGACGTCAAAGTTTCTTTTAAGAGTCCCATAAGTTTCAAAATTACCATTCTAGAATCCAAAATAATACTCACAATAATATATTACCATATTGAAAGCTCAATAATATCAAAAATACTTTATTTACAGAAACAAAAAAAATGAGAATATATTAATATTCAGGTTAATACATCTGCTTTTAAGAGACAGAAATTACAACAAACCTTTCCAAAATGGCCTCTTCCCAAAAGACTAATAAATTTGAAGTTTTCTAATGACAGTCCAACTTTGACACTGCAATAAAAAAAGAAAAAATGGAAAAATAGTGATAAAAATAGTATTCAAGTACTACTCTACCTTCTGAAAGTTTTCCAAAAGATAAAAGAGGAAACTAAACAAACACGATTTGGTGTAAAGAAAGACATATTCGAACAAAGCATGATAATACATAACTAGGGGGGCTCTGCTCCATGCTCGCTAATGTCATGCAAACCTTGCTTATTACAATGCAGATGCTGTGTGTTCTAGCATAGCTTATTGTAAAAAAGATAGATGAGCTTAATTATTTGCTTCAGATGCTTTAATTTAAAGATAGCATTATTTGCAGGTATGGTGCCTTCAGATAAAACATTATTTGCAGGTACTATGCCTACAAATAAAACATTATTTGCAGGTACTATGCCTACAAATAAAACATTATTTATAGGCACCATTCATGCAGGTGAAATGTCAATTGCAGGTATAGTAGCAAGGAATAAAATTTTATTTACATGTATTTTCTATTCTTATAATTTGTACACTTGTGTGTTCATGATGAATGTACACTACTTTAATAATATGAGAACTTGTTTATAAGTTAATCGATTAATTTATTTTATATCAATGGTGCCATTTGCTTGTGAATTTAAAGAAAAAGCGCTGAAGAAATTAATATTTATAATAATCGATTCTAAATTAAAGATTAAAATGTTAAAAAAAATTAAAATAATTTACTTTTTAGCACTCTAATGAAAGCGAGTTTTAAAACCACTTTTTTTTTTTTTAAATTTAGTACTCTTGTAGGCCTGAGAGATGAAAGTTAGATTAAATTATTTTAAGACTGTCCGATAATAAACTATGTTTGAAAAAAGGAATAAAATCAAATATTGATTTTTACACATCAGTTTTAGGAAAAGACTATCCGAAACTTAAATTCTCCCCAATGTTAGATATGTGACAAAATAAGATGGGGGGACCTCATAGGTACATATCCAGGACAGATCCAGTAATATGCCGATAGGAACACCGGTACTTTTACTGATTCAGCCACGTAGACTTCAAGTCGAAAGGGTAAAGTAACTCCTTTTTTTTAATGTTATGTGGTTAAAAAATATTAATGACAGTTAATTCAACATTTATTCAATGAAATTTTACATTTTGTCAATAGGGTAATCAGCAAACTTTAACCCACTCAGCGGCAAACTCGAAATATCTCACAAATTTTTTTTCATCTCAAGCGACATTCTACGAGATAACTTGCAAACTTTTCTGCATCTCCAGCGGCAAGCCCAGGTATTCTCAGGCTATTAGAATTTCCATTCCCCCAGGACCACATACATACTAGTAATTTGAGGGTTGGCCTGTCCGTTGTAAACCGTCCATTGTGTTTGTCACCCCGCAGTTAGAAGAAGAGGGATTGTAAGTTTCTGTTTGGACTTTTTGACTTCTGTGCTCGACGGATATGTTTTCCCTTATGCAGCTTATCAGAATCTTCTGCCAATTCTTTGAAACAGTAATAACAGCTTTTATTGGCGGAAGAGAACGTGAGGATGGGTACTATATTTTTTTCAACAGCTATGTTACTGTTTTATAAAGTATAAAACGGTGAATGACAGAAGTTATTTTCGAAACTCCGCTACAGAAATACGGAAATAAAAATTAAAACTGCCTCCGCTGACAAAAATATTTTCAGTTTCCTAGATTATTACCTATTTTTTATTTCTAAAGCAGATTTTAGAACTATTTATCATGACGGAATTCTATTATTAGAATTTTACAGAATTATTAAGTAAGTTCCCGTTAAAGCCATACCATGTTTTAAGAATGAGAAACTGTGTCTCTCGCACTTTAACGTTGCATTATAATTAAGATTTAAATCAGAAAAATTAGAAATTAAAATAGTTATAACGTGGATTTATTATATATATATAACTTTTTTGAAGTCATGGAAGGAGCAGAGATTAACAAAACGAGTGTTAGTTTAATAAAATGATTCTGTAACCCAAAAATAATAGAAGCTACAACTTCCAAACAAAGGTTTTGTAGCCTTCTGATTGTTTAGTTTGGTTTATTCAAACTAACGTAGCGCAAGAAAATATATTTTATTGGTTCTTATCACGTGGCAGAAGATGGTAAAGGCATCAAATTATAGCAGAAAAGCTAACAGTTATTGTATGACATAAATAAAATTATTTCAAGGTAATTACTGTATAAATATGTAGTAAAATTAAGATAAAATATGTTATAAAACATGTGATAACTGTTTTTATAGCATTCTGATTTTCAAGACATCCATTAGATAGTGAAATCATAACTGGAACAATATTCAAAAATTAATTTTACATTTACATATACTAGGATTCGCACACTCTTATCTTTACAAACTTAATTAGAGAAAATCTTTTTTAAATTAGTTTTCAACATAGGCATTGCCGCTTGTCAAATTTTGGGATTGAAGATTTTAAAGTTTACTGCTAAATTAATACAATCTTTATAAACCTTAAAAAAAAAAAAAATACTTTTAACTTTTTTAAAGTTTCTTTTTCCACCCCAAAATCTAAAATAAATGTATTGAAGATTGCTTAAATCACTTGATGAATGTTCCGAATTCTATTTCAAAGAGAATTAGGGAGGCTAAAAAATCTGAATATATAAGAATACCCAGAATACCGAATGTGTGGTAATAATACTGACAAATCAAGGTTGAGAAAGAGTAGTTAAAGTTGACCGCATCTAAAATTTTCTCAGAAGCACATGCAATAGCAGAAAGGAGAAAGTCTTTAAACAATTTAAAAAAAAAAAAACAATTGTTTTTCATTTTCTGTGTGTTCTGATTTCAAAGCAGAGCCTTAGTTTGTGAGAGACTAGTAATCTCCTCGCTTTCAGCGCGTTCCAAATTTTCTTTTCAAATCAAATGTTTATAGTGGATGACCTCATGGGTGTTTAATAAAATCCATTGGTTTACCGCTTAAATGGAAAAGGCAGTAAGAGCACATTGCTATTTTTGCTGCTGTGAATGACATATTGGGAAAAATCGAAATGCAAGTTAGAAATATCACTGTTGTTGATTAATTTGAAAAAATATCTTACTTCAAAATCCATCAAACTATCAAATATCTGATTATTATTATTTCTTTTTTTGGTACACTCTATCCATCTTGATTTGTTTTATTTATTATTTTGCCACAATTGGGAGAAAATCAGATTTGAATGCTCTTATTTCCATAAAATCAGTTTTTGAAAGCTTTCGAGACTAATTTTATCTGATGAGACAGAAGTAGAGTTCTATGATACAAATAGAGAGCAAATAACCAAACATTTCAACAACAAATCGTGCAATTCACAGTTTTACTTATTATAAAACGTTATTTTTATTATTATTCTTTTGAGCCATTTTTTTATTTATTCATTTATTAAATGACAGTTAAAATGAAATGAAAGCAATGAAAATGTCTTGTTAACAAGTTATAGCTTATCAAATTTTTTCTAACATATAAAATTTGACAGTGAATGATACTAGTACAAATTTTTTATTCGAATTCTTTTAGTTACGTATACATTAAAAAAAATTAACAGTCAATTTATTTTTTAAATTTTTTACGTCAGCAAAATATTGAGAGGGACTTATAAATCAGCCCCCCCCCTCCCGCCGACTACACCAGTGGTATTGTGCTTAGTATATGAATATGATACCAAATTATTTTGAGGCTTATATAAATCAACGGGTCATGTGCAACGCCGGGCATGAAATCCTAGTTATGCATAAAATAATATAGCAAATCCACTATAGTTAAATATAATATTTATTTCTGGCATTTATTTAATGCATTTATGCTGTTATTTGATGTTGATACAACCTGAGATTTTAATAAGAAATTTTCCTTGAAACCAGTTATTGTAATTTGATGTTGGGCACATTATTTCTTTTTAAGATATTTTCAATTACAGCACACTTGTGTTTAGCGCATTATGTCCCATGAGGATTCAGCGCCATTAAACTCCAACCGACCAACCTTATTTCTGGCTAATATAAAAATATGTCTATATGCTTTTTGAACATCCAAAGTGAAAATAAAATTTTTATTTAAATTCTTCAATGAAACTTTTAAAATTATTGTAGCTATTAAAGAAATGATTTTAACAAAGATTTAAAAACATGTCAGAAAAAAACGTGATAAACAATAGAGGTTTTGGATTAAAGGAAAACATAAATGCAAGTTACCAAATGCGTTCAATTAACTCAAATACTTTGAATGTAATATTATGATGCTAACTAGAGAACAGAATTAAAAGATTATTTTACAACAATAACTTTGAGTGCATGGACATTGAGTATATTTCTTTGAAACATGCAAATATGAAAAATGCTGTTAATGTAATTCTGCAATGAGCTAAGATAATTATATATCGTAAATTAATGCCAAATTTAATAATGTTGAAAATAGTATCTAATGCAAATGCCAAAAACAAAAAGAGAACGTGCTAATATAACTGAATGCAATACTGATACAAAATATTTTGTGAAATTAGCAGTTAATGCAATATTATATAATCAGACTTCTAATGAATGGCAAACTAATGAAACTATTATCGTAATTGGTATGTACAAGACAATGAAGTTGTACATTTTGACTCTAAATAAGCAAATATCAAGTAATATAAAAATATGGTACATGAAAACACTATTACTGCTATGATTATTTTAGATGATACACAAAGAATTATTGCATGACAGTCTTTTTGAGTTACTTGATCCATTAGTACATTTTCTTAAAATATATAAGTAAAATAGATTTCCGATATGAACAAGGATATTCCAACACAATGTATTGAATTAATTATTCCATGAATAATTAAAAAAATTATGCACTTTATTATTATGTGTAGTAGTTTTCGAAGCATTTTCGAAGCTTCAAAGAAAAACTGGCTGTTTTCCACACCCATTCCAACCCGTTTCCTTCCCCCTTAAAGCAAAGCCCTCAGTAGTATAAATCACTGTCAAATCTCTCCTTTGAGATCGCAGAACCCTCTAACCGCAGACAGGGGAGAGAATGTTAATTGTTAAAAATTGCTGCCATTTGCTAGTACAATCGAGTTTTCGAAGGTGGAGTTCCTCAAATGTTTCAAAATTTCCATAGAGCCACTGGGTGGGTTAATTAATCTATATCAATGCTCTGATTGTCCACATAAATACAAGGATACTGAGTATCTTAATACAATTTATTTCTTCTTCCTGTATGCCCTTCAAAACTTTCTTCAATTGGTTTATTTATAACATATTAGCATAATGAAGTTAATATTCCATACAAGTGGTACACATAATTATGTAAAACAACCAAACAAACAACACAAAGAGAAGAGTAAAAATAATAAAAAGGAAGTACATGAAAATAATTACTTATACTACATAGTTTAATAATTTTTAAAACTATTCATTAACATAATAAGTTACATTTAACATTTCAAATTCCTTCTCTTCATTAAAATTAACAGAAATAAAATTTTGATTTCTAGCCACAATATTAGATCTTTGCAGATATAATTTAATTAGAATAATTTGATAATGCAGTAAAACACTGTTCATATGTCTTTCAAGGGACTGGGGTAAAACTACATATAAATGAAACAACATTTAATTGAAATTTTAACAACTTTGATTATTACACATTTAATGCTACTAATGCAAATTCATTTAAAATTATTAATTTTAAGGCCTGTTAAGACAGTACTAGTACAATACTGCATAGTATGGAAATCAATAATTATTGAACATTTATCATAAAAGTGAAAAAAATCATACATTTATTGCATATCTTGAGTACTAATTATACATATCATATACAATTTATGTGCATGCAGGTAGGTGTTTAATTAAAAAAAAAAGACTTTAAATGTCATCTGACATGCTGTTTGTCTGTGAGTATAAAGAACATCATTATAGATAAAATTCATTGAATGCTTTTTCAGAATTCTTTTGATAAAAGAAATAAGTTCGAAGTTTTGCTATGGAGTCCATTCTGTTTTTAAAGAAAGGTAAAATAACTTTTTCATCATCGCTTAAATTAGACAGACAATTTGTCTTCAATTAATTCATCAGTCGTGAAAAATTTCAAAGTCATGGTATCTTTATGTACTAGAAAGGAGGAAATTTTCACATTTAAGAATGAGGAAAAATGACGTATAACAAAGCTTTGTGTCATATAAACGAAATACTTTATTATTACAATGGCTACAAATGAATCGTAACTGTTATGAAACGATATATAAATGAGAAAATTATAAACAGTGTTTTACTGTACTTTATTATTTTCAACTCTATGTTAAAGGTTCAAAAATTTAAATTTTGGTATATAAAAGTATATAATATTTAGATTTACAGAGGCTCCCAAAATTGAGTGTACACCACTCATGTTCTTCATTAAATGTCTAAAATAGCAATTTAAAATATTCATTATACTTACAGGAATGTTAAAATGCTCATTATAGAATGAATTAAGCAAGGAAACAAAAATGAGGAAATGATAATAACTTAATTGGCTAAATTTTTTATGTTGAAGTCCCACATTTGAGAGACACAAAATTGAGTACATATTTCATAAAAATTTCAATTTAGTCACCATTACTTTTCTCTAAATGAACCAGTGTAAAAAAAATTGATGCTGCAATGCACCAGAAATTGATATACATGAGAGAAATTAGTTTTTATATTTTTTTTTAATTCTCAAAATTAGCTCTAGAACTGAAACAAGTGTTGATACTCCGAAACTTGTAATTCGAATGTCTGAATAAAGCAAATCTAGAAGTGAAATTGTGAAGAATGTTTGGAGTAGTTATGTAGTATGTTAGTATTTTGTATGTATCCATAAGGATACATACAAAAAAATCATCCAAAAGTATAAAAAGTCCGAACTAATAACAAATAAGCCTGGTAGAGTAAGAAAAGGAATTCTCAGTTCGAAGACTAAGAGAAACATTTTTAGACAAATGCAAAAAAAATTCTAAATTGATTGCTGTAGAAATCGTTACATCGACATCTACAGCAATAGAAAGGAGTGTTTCAGCAAAAACATTTAGAAGAGTGCCCAGGAAAGCTAATTATAATGGAATTGTAGCTATAAAAAAACCACTTTCATTTCCAAAGTCAATGCACATAAAAGAATTGCTTTTGCTAAAAAGCATATTTCAGAGCCTGAAGATTTTTGGAATAAAGTCTTATTCAGAGACAAATGTAAATTTAATATTTTTGGAAGCAATGGTTGAATCTATGCTTGGTTAAATCCTGATTCTGAACTACTTGCCCCAAACACTATTTCTACAGTCAAGCATGAGGGAAGCTGAGTCCTTGTATGGGGTTCTATGTCTGCAAATGAAGTGGGGATTTCAGTTTTTATCAGTGGCATAATGGATAAAATGAAATATTTGAATACACTGAATAAAAATTTAAAACAAAGTGCACAGAAACCGAGTTTAGGATCAAATTCTATTTTTCAACAAGACAACGACCTCAAAAATACAGTCGAAAATGTGAAGTTACGGTTATTAAACAAGTATAAAATGCGATTGCATACTCCACCTCAGTCCCCAGACCTCAATTTTATTGAAAATTTGCAATCTGGAAATATATGCTCAAAATTAGGAATAAAGAACACTTAAAAACTATGCTACATGAAGAATGGGCAAAAATAACCCCCAGGAGACACACATTCTTGGTAACTCAATCCCATGCTGTTTAGAAGCTGTTTTGAAAGCAAAAGGATATGCAACAAAATAATAGTACATGTAATTTTTCTTTTATTTAACAAGTTAGACGAACTGTATACTCAATTTTGTGACTAAGAAATTTGTAACTTTGACATAAAGTTCATGCGAATAAAAATATTATCAGTCCTTTTGTTTCTTGATGTGTCTTTTAGTATTCTTTGAGCTCTTAAGCTTAAACATGAATTTATTATAACATTTTAACACCTTTAATGAAGACTCAATTTTGGGAGCCACTGTATAAACTGTAATGAAATTGCCTTGTGGGTGTACGTGAATGCAATCCAATAAGCAGGATTAAAAAAATAAAGCTCTTTATTTTACAAATATTCCAAGCAAAGAAACGTAGCACAAGTATTAACACAGCACTAGTAAAAATTCACAACAGAGACTATCAATAAATCTCAACACAGTGCCCAAAGGTTTCTTGTTAGCTCCCCAGTTTGCTTGCTGATCAAATTCCAACCGACTCTTCTTGGTTTGAGAGCTTGCCTTTATATTTTTCAACAGGAAGTGACTTCATTATGTAGGAAGAGATGTAATCTCTGGAAAGTTCATGAAACTAGTAGAAATAGGTTGAAAGTTCAAGGTCCTTCTAGAAAATTCCCTTTGTCGCCAAATTTATCGCTACGTTGCCAAGATTAGCATTTCCGGGAAACAACTTTATAGCTTTGTAACATCGCTTCCCTCTTCAAAGACTGCACGTCCCGGCAGTCTCATTACTTCACTATGATCAGTGGCCCTGTATGGAGCTAGCCGATTTATATGGATGACTTTTTGCTTGGTGTTGGGCGACCTCTGTACTCTGTAGACAGCATTATTCAGTTTCTTTACAACATTATATGGTCCTTCCCAGTTCTGTTGTAACTTTGAACTCGGGCCTCTCTGTCGCTTCGGGTTATACATCCAGACTAGATCTCCCTAATTAAAATGGTGGTCTGTTGCTCTGGAGTCGTAACGAGTTTTCATACCTTCAATGGCCAGTTTAATTCGCTCTCAGGCAAACGCAAGTATGCTTTCCAAACGTACCTCCAAATTTTTCATGTATTCATTCAGCATGGAAGACGTTTCACTCGGTCGTCCAAAGAGAATAACACAGGGCAATCGGAGCGTTCGACCAAAAAGCATTTCTGCTGGAATCAACCTGGTAACCTCATGTTCCGTGCTCCTATAAGCCAAGAGAAAGAGTGGCAAATGTGTATCCCAATCTGTCTGGTTCCTCGAAACAAATAAAGACAGATGATTTAAAATCGTTCAATTAAATCTCTTGACCATGCCATTGGATTCAGGATGCAAAAAGGTTGTTCGGGTTTTCAGAATTCCCAAAAGTTTGCAAAGTTTAGTAAAGAGGGCAGAATTAAAATTTGTACCTTGATCCGAATGCAATATCATAGGCACGCCATAACATGAAATCCAGCTTCGAACGAGTTCTTCAGCTACAGTCAAGGCTTCCTGATCTGGCATGGGAATTGCTTCAGGCCACTTGATAAAATAGTCCAATAATACTATGACATATCGATTGCCTTTTGTTGTTACTGGAAAAGGTCCTAAGATATCCAAAGCCATTCTTTCGAATGGTGTTCCCACATTATAGCGTTGCAAGTGACCTTTAGTCCTTGTTTTAGGTCCTTTTTGGGCTCCACAAGCATGGCATTCTCTACACCTTTTTTCAACGTCGGCACGAAGTCGATCCCAGTAAAATCACTCTCGTGTTTTGCTTAAAGTTTTCATGACTCCAAAATGCCCTCCACTTGCGCTGTCATGAGTCTCTCGCAGACCTTCTGGAATTCTACTCTTTGGGAGAATTAGTTGCCATTGACAGGAGCTTCCATTATCACTCTCCCACCTACGGTATAGAACACCATCCTTAAGATGTAAGAGTCCCAAAGAGCCCAGTATTGTTTCGTTGCAGGACTCTCCGGAGCGATTTCTTGCCAAGATGGTCGATCCGCCGAATTTAGTTTTTTCTGCAGAATGGCTTAATATTAGGATCTTCTTGCTGAGCCTTTTGGATTTCACATGAAGACCAGGGATCTACAGATGTCGTTGTTAAAACTTTTACAGAAGTATCTGTCTCTATTCCGAACTTTTTCTCGGCATTAGAGCAATGTTTGCAGCTTTCTCTATAAGGTCTTTGAGAGGGGGCATCTGCATTTTCATGAGAGATCCCTTTGCAATGCTGGATTTCGAAATCATATTCCTGAAGTCTTTGGATCCAGCGAGCTATCTGGCCTTCCGGTTCCTTAAAATTCAAAAGCTATCTTAAGGAAGCATGATCAGTCTGCAGAAGAAATTTCCGTTCATAAAGTTAGTGATGAAAATGCTCTATAGATTTGACAATGGCTAGTAATTCTTTACATTTGACACAATAATTTCTTTCTAGATTACCCAAGCTCTTGCTGAAGTAAGCGATGACATGTTCCTCATTTCCAATGTTCTGGGATAGCATAGCTCCTATTCCTTCATTGCTAGCATCAGTATCCAAACTGAAATCTTTGTCAGTCCGGGGGGTAGGTCAAAATAGGAGAAGATGTCAAAACCTGCTTTAGACTATTGAAAGATTTCTCACATTCTTCTGTCCAATTAAAATTTAATTTAGCTTCAGTTAATTTATGTAGAGATCTTGCTATTATGGAGAAATTTTTTAGAAAACAACGATAATAGGTGCACAGTCCAAGGAAACTTCGGGGATCGTATACCGTCTCTGGACGAGGCCAATCAACTACTGCCTTAATTTTCCCTGGATCAGTTTTAACTCCTTCTGCTGAAATAATCCGAGATAAGAAACCTCCTTTTGGAAAAACCTGCATTTCTTGGGATTTAACTTTAGGTTGGCTTTTTGTAGCCTCCGGAATACTTTATTAAGGTTATTTAGATGTTCTTCAAATGTTCGCCCTACTATTATAATGTCATCTAGATACACTAAGCAGGCTTCAGATGACAGTCCACGTAATACTGTCTCCATCAGTCTTTCAAATGTTGCCGGGGCATTACAAAGTCTGAAAGGCATTACCTTAAATAGTCAAAGTCCTTGTACGGTGGTGAAGGCTGTCTTTTCTCTATCTTCAGGTCGTATCTCAACTTGCCAGTATCCACTTTTCAAATCCAGTAACGTAAACCATTGACTTCCATATAAAGCATCTAGGGTGTCGTCTATTCGTGGTAGGGGATAACTGTCTTTTTTTGTAATTTCGTTCAGATTTCTGTAGTCAACACAGAATCGTGTTGATCCATCTTTCTTTTTAACAAGTACAATAGGCGTAGCCCAAGGGCCTGATGATTCCTCAGTTATCCCATTGTCAACCATTTCTTTAACTAGATGATCTGCTTCTTCTTTCCTTGCAAGAGGCAACGTCTTGGGTATTGCTTGATTGGTAGATGGTATGTTGTGTCATATTGCAACGGCCGACATCAGCGTCACAGGTCAAAAACAAGTTCTGAAATTCATTGAGTAACTTCCTTAATACTGTTCATTGTTCTTCATTAAGTATTTGAAAATTCTTGAGGACGAGCGATGATATCCACCACTGGTTCACAGGTTGCAATAACATCTCCTTTGTGTAGTGGTGCTACTTTTGGGGAATGTTTTTATTTTTAATTTATTTTTGCTCGTTCCACAGACACTCAGGCATTGATTGATCATTTTTAAAGAGAATTGATATGTGCTTTTAAGAAGGAACAATTTGTTGATTATTTTTTATTGATGTGTGTTTTTAAAGTACGAATATATTTGATTAATTAGTTTTAGAGAATGAATCTTTATTTTTAAGGAAGCAGCATTCTTTTGTTTTAAAGAATGAACATTTATTTTTAATGAAGCAGTTTTCTTTTAATTAATGTGTGTCTAAAGAAAATAATTTGTGTTCTGTTATGTGTTTTAAGAAAGGATTTAGTTAGGCTTAAATTGAATTGAGCAGTTTTCTTTTAATTAATGTGTGTCTAAAGAAAATAATTTGTGTTCTGTTATGTGTTTTAAGAAAGGATTTAGTTGGGCTTAAATTGAAGTGACTTTCTTGGCAAATTACAGTATTATTCATATGTTTTTAAATATTTATGTGTTTAGGATGTTTTTTTTAATTATTGCTTACTTTATTTGGGGCTTTTAAAGTTATTTCGGGTTTTGGGGGGGTTTTTTAGGGTTTTCTGGATGTAGTTTGCCTTTTTCCTTCAGGGCAAGACTAGCGTGGTTGAAATCGCCGTCGCGAGGGATGACTTGTTGTTTTTGCATCCGGTAGGATGTCCACAAGATGGCGAATTTTTTTAAAGAAGGGAGATCGGCTTGAAACCCCCGTCCTCCCTGGAACTTGACCAATGAGGTCCGACTCCCACACATAGAGACGCCGTAGGCGCGCGACGCTATTTAAGAGCGTGGATGACGTGTCGCGGGACCTTTTTCGTTTGGCATTGATTGCTCTCTTAACTCTGGGTTTTTTCCCCTTTTTGCGTGCCTGACCTCCTGGTCGGGGGGCTTGTGGTAAAGGGACTTACGATGTGGGATCGCAAATGTGCGGGTCCGCGTCGTGATTTCATCGATCTTACAATCCTTTTACATTGCGGGCTGTGCGAGATCAGCAGCATCGTTATGGACTGAAATGAATGCTGATAAGGTGCGAGGCGCTATACGTTCTTCAATTTTTTTGACAGCAGCAGTTTGATTTGAAATTGGAGCATTGATGTTCTTATGGACAAAAATTGATAACGCGGCGGATGCAGTGGCGCGAGTTGGCGATTGACTGAACTTTAGTGTCAGCATTTGACAGCTGCTGCTTGGCATGATGATGGAGCGTTAATTTACTTATGGAACAGTCTGATGGCACGGCGGACGCTGAGGCGCGAGATTGCGTCTGTCTGAACTTTCGTCGTCCGAGCTGTGATGACCAACTGCGATGCCGAGAATAAGTGGCCGGGAGAGGAATGGACGATGTTCCCGAGGAAGCGGTCCCCAGGTAGAAAATGAATTTACGCTTCCAGCGGACGGTTCGCGCAGTGTGATGGAAAGGAGTGGGTTGATGTCCAGGCGAAATGGCCATAAGTGCGCAAGGCAGTGCTGCAATGTGGAAGACGAGCTCTTGAACTCTGCTAACGGCACAGGAGGGCGATCGAATCCATGGACCTATATGGATAAATATCTCTTTTCTTTTGTAATTTTTTCAGTAAACAATTTAGTGCATTGGTAGCGTGAAGTCATGTGAGGACTAATTTGGAAATTTTTGGGACAAAGGGGGGATTTCTGAGAAGTTAATGTAAAGAATCTTAGAAGAATTCAGTTAATCCAGATATGTCAACGTTTGTAAATGTGATGTCTTGTTTTATCATGTTATCTTTATTTTAATCATCATGAACAGTGTGCCAATGTAATTCTGTGCTGGTGTTTTCTATTTTCATGATTTTTGTGTTATATGGGGTCTGAGTCGCGTGTAAAAATTTTAATATGTTATTAAAATCTCTAGTGGGAGGGTAAATTGACTGAGAACTTTCTAATGTAATTTTGGTGGCTTAATGTTTTTTATTTAGTGTTAGCAGAGCTAAATTTATCTTGTTTAAGCGTCTAATCAGGTGGGGTATTTTCTTAAGTATTTTGGAATATGAAATGTGCTAAATAAGTTGAATCGACTGTATTAGATGTTCTGGGAAGGGAAATTTACAGGAGTTTCATTTCCGCAACTCATTCCTCATCTCGTATTTTTATATGTTTTGTGTCTCAATGGTAGTAGTAGTTAAGTGATTGACATGCAGGTTGGGTGCCCACCTTTCATTTTTTAAGACTTATGCAATTTCTAAATCTGTTTAATGTATAATCATATCATTACTCAGAAACTTAATAAACGTTATATGGTTTAAAACTTACTTACTGTATTCCTCTTTTTTCACACATGGGACACATTCTTAAAGTTGATCTGGGGGTTTGGTTAAAATTAAGTTCCTTTGGGTTATTGCACTAATAAAATAAATACACAACGCAAATCCACCATCTTTGCATTGTGTGATAACCACTTAGCGAATTGAATTTCCTTTACCTTTTGAATGCTTTTTGATAAATGTGGTGAAAGCTTTAAGGAGTTTTGATTTTGGTAAAAAGCTTAGTAAAAACCACGACATTTGTCCAGAAGCTTGGGTTTATTGTTTAAATTCAGAACTCTAATGGGAATGGCTTCCATTTCCAAATCAATGAGTGTGGCCGCCACAAGAACACCTTTCTGGGAGGCTTGGCTAGGAAAGTCCGTTACGGCATATCTGAACTGTCCAGGAACTTCGGGAATTCCCTGGATAAGACATTCTGATCTTGCTGGTATTATAGTTCTCTTTTTGACCAATACGGAGCACGACTTTGAATGCTGTACACTGGCTGAAAACAGAGGAATTTCCTCTCCTCCTGTCCGAATCTCGTTCTTCTCCAGGTCTACTGTAAAGTTACATTTTTGAAGGAAATCCAGGCCGAGAATACAGGAATCGGTGATGTCAGCTACATAGATTATATGATGAAATTTTCTTGAGCCACATTCAAGGGATGCATCCAGTTTGCCTCGTACTTCTGTTTTTTCACCAGTGGCGGTCTTTAAAGAAATGTTAGGAGCTGTGTAAATAAGCTCTTCCTTCAATTTTTGTGCCAAGTCTGTTCTTAAATGAGTAACATTTGTACCTGCATCCACCAACATCAAACACTGGATACCACAAATAGATCCTTCTAAGTAGAGTCCATTTTTCTTTCTGCTAAGTGAGGAGACTCTCAGTCCTTCTTCAGGGGCTCTATTCAGAGAAGGCAGCCGTGTGTTAGTTTTCCTGGTTCGAAGTAATAGCCTGGCACTCCCTCTGCACGTGCCCCTTCTTGTTGCACTTCCAGCAAGTCACGTTCAAGTTTCGCCGAGGAGTGTTCTTCTTTCCAGCAACACTACTGCTTAATAATTTTTCCAGCCTGTGAAAGAAGAATTCAAATTTATCATCTATTTCTCTACTCATATGATCCTCTGTCTCGATTGATCTGATGTGTCTGGATGTCTTGAAAACAGTTCTCGCAGCCTCATATTTTATACTATAAGCCAGAGATGATTTCAGATCTTTTGCGTCTACCAATCTGGTTGAATATTGCATGTTTTCGTTTCTGATGGCGTCGATGAAGTACTGGGCTGCTAAACTTTCCTGAACAACCAGAGGGCACTAGGCGTAGGCCAGGCTCATGAGTTGTTCCACATCGGTAGCCAATACTTGAAGGCTTTCTCATGGCTTCTTGTTTTCAGTTCAGTTCTATAAAATTGCGTCAGGTGGCTGTCTCCAAATCTAGATTCCAAAGCTTTCTCGATGGTCGTTAAGTCTGTCAACTTATTAGCTGGGATTCCTTGAAGAACCTTCGCTGCTGATCCTCGGAGCGATGTCACAAATTGACTGGCTTTCACAAAATCTGTCCATCCATTTGTAGAGCTGATGTCGTCGAACCGAGTCTTGAAAGCAGTCCACGATGTTTGTCCGTCAGATATCAAAGGTTTAACTGTTGATCGGGCATACATGAGTTCTGGATTTGTCTAGAAATTGTTTGGCCTGTCCTCAAGTTCACTTAAGCTCCTTTCGAGGTTGCCGATCTTCTCTTGAACTTTGCTCTCAACTTTATCGATTTCTTTCACACATTGGACTTCCTCTTCTATTTTTCCAATGCAACCATCGACATGGATTTTAATTTCGTCAACATGACTCTCAATGTGTGCTTGGATCTGATTCTTTATTTCCTCTTGTCCAGATTGCATCACTTGTTCCAGTCTCTCTTGTTTGGATCGCATCTCTTGTCCGCATCGCATTTCTTCCTGTCCAGCTTCCATTTTCTGCTCCAATCCTGCCATCATGGCAAACAGCTTTTCAAATTGTTTATCCATAGATCTGGTCAAAGGTCCGGTCTCTGGCATTCACCCGAATACTTCCCAAACCCCACTTCTGACATCAAATGTAACAAAATTGTCTTGTGGGTGTACGTGAATGCAATCCAATAAGCAGGATTAAAAAAATAAAGCTCTTTATTTTACAAATATTTCAAGCAAAGAAACGTAGCACAAGTATTAACACAGCACTAGTAAAAATTCACAACAGAGACTACCAATAAATCTCAACACATCGCTCAAAGGTTTCTTGTTAGCTCACCAGCTTGCTTGCTGATCAAATTCCAACTGACTCTTCTTGGCTTGAGAGCTTGCCTTTATATTTTTCAACAGGAAGTGACTTCATTATGTAGGAAGAGACATAATCTCTGGAAAGTTCATGAAACCAGTAGAAATAGGTTGAAAGTTTGAGGTCCTTCCAGAAAATTCCCTTTGTTGCCAACTTTGCCACCAAGTCGCCAAGATTAGCATTTCAGGGAAACGACTTTATAGCTTTGTAATAATACTTTCTAGTATATTAGATAATATATAATAGAAAGATATTTTAGATAATTAAATTTTTGGATAATTAATTCCGAATATCACCTTCATGTATTTCTGGGTATCGAGGATGAAGATACTTCAATCTTCAAACAAATCCAAATTTCTGAATTAATGAAAATTAGAAAGTTTCTTTCGACAATTATTGGTCGAATATCTATTTAAACATAAACAATTTACAAAACTGTTTAAAAATATAATTAAGAAATAAAATTAAAAGTTAGAAAAAAAATTATTCTTCTATAGCATACTTAATCTCAAGGTTTTTATTTGGTTTCAGGAAATGTCAAAATCGGTTACACCCTTTTTGTTTTATATGAATGGATGAATCATGTATATTTAAAAATTTGTTCTACTCCCGTAACTTACATTTTTTGAGAAAAAAAGTATTAAAACAGAGCATAATATTTTCTATCTGAAATTAAACCTGCATTTATCATAAATTCCCATTATAAACTACTATTAAAATATAATTACCTTTCATTCTCTTTTTTTAAACTCTTTACGCAAATAGAAAAAATTTTACTATATGTCACAATATACATTTGATTATAATCATTATGTTATGTTAATTTTATTTTAGCAAGGCAAGGGAACGAAAACTGCAGGTAACACAATATCTCTATAAAGAATCCTCACCAAACTATTCTGGAGATAATAGTTTGGCGAGTATTGTACTAAAGTTTTTTTTCATACCTTTCTGCTTCATGAAGTGTGGGTGGTAGCCTTGTAATTACTTGTTCTGGTTCTTCTGGCATTTCCACCAAAGGTTCTGGTGTAGGAGAATGACGAATCCTGTTGTTTACAATCAAATCACTTTCAGTTAGGCATTCCTTTATATGAGAATTGTGGGTGTATCGCTCAAAGTCATTGTCGGAACCAAGGAAGTCAAATTCGCCTAAAGCAGTCTAAAAAAAATTATTTCAAAATAGCTACATTAATTTACAAAAAGTTTCAAAAATAGAAATGCACAACATTAATCTCAGACGACTCTTCTCAAACCTAATATTAAATCAACTAGATTTTAAATAGCAAATAAACATTTAACTTAGGCTGACATATACAAATTCATTTTCCTCAAACATACATGCTATTCACACTGATAATTTCCTCTTTTCTTTTGTGCCTAAGTTAAAACATTTCTCAGTACAGCACATTTAGACAAACTACAATAAATAATGCCATTATATTCTGCCATTTAGCCATTCTATTTTGTGTGATTGCAAATTATTTATAAAAATATCTGCTTGTGCACAAAATTACAGTTAAATGTTTGTTTTTATCAGTAATAACAAAATTACAATTAAATATCAGTTGCTATTATCATGTGATTGCCAGTGATCATAAATCATTGAAAAAAGCTGAACATTACATGAAATGGAACTATTAAAAGAATCACCATTTTGAAACAGAATAAAAAAATAATAATGCTAAGGTATACATAATTTTTAACCCATTAATGCCCAAATTAATTTAAAGCATAGATTTCAATAAATGTCTATTGAATTATGCTTCAAACAACAAGATTAAATTAACTATGAAGTAAAATTAAATTTGGTGAAAAAATTTTTCAGAAAAAATATTTAAAAAATCAGTAGAAAATCATTTTTAAAAACTATTACATAAATATTAATAATTTTTTAAATATAGTAAAATATCTATAAAAAATCACTTTGTAATTCATTCAAAAATAAATCAAAGGAAAAATTTCAAAATGATGAGATTTCAACTTCAAAATCTGGCTAACGGGTGGTATATGCCTGTTGAAAACTGTTCAGGAGTTTGGCAATACCTATTAACTTCATACACAAAGCAAAAATAAAACAATGGAAAGCAAGCTTAGGTTATAGTAGTTAGCCAGGGTGATGAAATGTAACTGTCCTATAAATAGGACACTGGATGTTAAAAGGGTTAATGACTTCAAGGAATATTCATGCCAAATTCGAAGAAAATTGAACCGCAGTCCTATTTACAGGACAGTTGAATTAAATGTGAATAAAATAAAAGAAACAATTAAAATCTACATAAAACTTGTTGTAAATTATTATAAATAGACTAAATTTAATAAATTATGGGAAAAAATGGAATTTGAAAAAAAAAAAATTATTTAAAAAAATTGCTTTAAATTCAGCCCTAAAAAATGTCATAGTTTTAACCCATTAAATAGTAAAATTATTTTTTTTCTTAAACATATACAATTTTTTAGTAGATCAACAGTGTTCAAAACATGAAAAATATCCATGAAATAATAAATATTACAGGTATTTGATACATATTTTCTAACTGTCCCATAAATAGGACAACGGTTCGATACCCACCCTTTTTTCAAATCACTCATACTTCTAGATCGCATTCCTAGAATTCAGAGAACACTGCATCTATTTATCTTTTCATGCTGGGGGACACGGAGCAACTAAAGGGTAGAATGTTCTCGAATTCCTTTGTATCAGTCCCTTTCACCAAACTGGTTCTTTTGCACACGCATTGCACATACACATGTGAAACTTGTTTTTAGTATTTTCTTTTCTTTCCATTAGTTCAGTTGCTTCTTTATTTCGTAGCTGTGGGTTTGTCTGGCCATTTTTGTTGTTGTAAAATGGGCAGAAAATTCCTAACAGCTGAGGAAGCTCTTGAATATATGAATTCTTTATCCGACGAAGAATTTGATGATTCTATCACAAATTGTAATATAGTGGAAACACGTGGTGATCCTGAAACTCAAGATACTGCTGGAACTATAGAGGTTTTGTCAAATATCTGTGAAGAAACTAAGTTTGATACAAAACCACCTAAATGGAAAAAATGTGAACCAGAATTTTCGCTTTCACCATGTTCTTCTTATCAAGATAATCAACATATTACAGATAAGATATCAGGAAAAACTCCCGTTAAACTTTTTCACATGATGGTTAATGATATGATATAGCATACAGTTACAGAGACTAATCAATATGCAGTGTAGAAGAATTATCATTCCTTTGGTGTCAACGAAAGTGATCTCAAAAAGTTTATAGGCATCCTTTTTACAGTGGTTATCACATTTTACCGCGTAAAAAAATGTATTGGGAAAATGCTCCGGACACTGACACAACCTTAGTGAATAGAGCTATGTCCAGGAAACAATACAGTAACATAAAAAGATACCTACATTTGAATAACAATTCGACCATCAACAAAGAGGATCGTTATAACAAAATTTGTCCACTTTTAGAAAAACTTAATATTGCACTGCAACAATTTGGAATATTTTCAGAAAATGTAACAATTAATGAAAGAATGGTACGCTATTTTGGCAGACACTGTTGGACAATGAACATGAAAAATAAACCTGTGAAATTTGGATACAAGTTACGGATGTTGACATCTTATAATGGATATCCCTTCAATATAATTCCTTATCAAGGTGCTTAAGAAAAGAGTAAGGAACCCCTTTCTTAACGTGTTGTGGAAACTTTGCTCTCTATTGTGAAAAATCCTAAGTTTTACAGAATACATATGGATAACTTTTTTACTTCACATGGGTTAATGGTTCGTTTGCAACAAAAAGGATTTTGTGCCACTGGAACTGTTCAAGATAATCGAATGGCAAAATGCCCTCTAATATCTTTGAAATCGTTAGCTAAAACTGAGAGAAGAACATCTGATGCATTGTTTGACAAAGCTAATAAAATAGCTGCTGTTCACTGGAATGATAAATGTGTAATTTTATTACTAACAAATTTTGAAATTACAAAAGTGGACAGCAAAGTACAGCGTCGTGTGAAAGGAGGCAGAAAGGATGTTGATTGTTGTGTTACTTCTTACAACAAATATAAAAATGGAGTAGACTTATTCGACAGTCATATGGAAAATGAATTTACTTCTATTCAAGGAAAAAAGTGGTACTGGGCACTTTTCATGAATTGCTTTGAAACCGACCTCGTCGCAGCCTGGAAAATTTCCAAACTATTTTCCCCTAACGATGCACAGGATATATTAACATTTCCCAGGTCAGTAACAATAAGTTAACTTGGTAAAACAATTCTGAGAAACAACATTAGACAAAGAGGTATGCTCCAGAGTAACAAAGAACTTCGTCTTCTAAACTGTGAGCATGTATTAGTGAAAAATCCAGATGGTAATCAAAGACGATGTCAATTAAAATCTTGCAAGAAAAAAACCTATTAAAATTTGCAATGTTCGACTGTGTAAAGACTGTTTTTCGGACTTTTATTCATAAAAATCTTTTTTGTAAGGCAAGTCAACCTATTTAACTTTTGGTAGTGTATTGGACCATTGTCCTATTTATAGGACAGTCTGTATTTAAAAAAAAATATTAAAAAATTTTAAAATTTTTGTTTTATATGTGTAAGTACCTTATAATGACCATGTTTTTAAAAATTTACGTTTTTCCTATGGTTGTTTTTATGAGTGGTCCAATATAGGTTACAGGATCTTGTTTTGCCTGGCCAATTAAACTTAAGAGACATAAATTAATACATTGGGAATTACATACATAAGATTAATAACACACGATAGTATCTAAAAGCAGAAAAATGGATATAAAAACAAATCTCAATATGAAAAAAAAAAATCTTACTTTGATATCTAACTCCAAAAGAGCAGACCCTTGATCGGTTGAAAGTCTACGATCTCCAGTCTTGTCTGCTTGATCTTCTGAGAGATTTGCTTCGAAATCCAGTTTAGTTACTATACTATCTAATGGACGGGTTTTATTTGAAGCTATAAAGGGGGAAAAAGGGGAATTAGTTCTGTTTCTAACCATGAATAGCAGGAATCACATTGAAATGATTTGACAAGAAGCAAATTCAAAATATTTTTTGTGGTTAGGGAAATTATTAACACAAAAATAATTATTATTGCTCTAATAAACCAATTATAATTTAAAATTTAAGGATTCATTCTGTTATATATAACAAAAATGAAACACCGGCAAGAAAAAACTTTTAAATAGTTTCATGATTAATTTTAAAAGCCAGACTCCATACAAGAAAATTATTTCAAAACAGTGAAAAAAAAACTATGAAGTTCAGAAGCTCTATGAATCTACTGTATAATTTTATAAATTCATAATCTTAAATCTATACAAGAGCTCAGAAAAGATATTTAATTTTATTGTATTCATTAATATTTGATAATGATTTAAAAATAAAAAAGTGGATCACGACACTACTTCTATACGGAAGAGATAATCTGAAATTATATTATTTGTTATTTATACCCTAATCTAAGTCATAGATACAAATTAATACGGTCATTTATCTTGAACCAACCTTATGAACAGATATAATGGATACACACATCCTAGAGCTACAGGGCACAAATGATTGCTCTTTGTAAATCAAAATCCTTTCACATACTAAATGAAAATAATTTATTGCAAAATTTTTATTGGTAATTTAAAAATCCTAGCATGCACAAACAAAAAATTTACCTGGTGTCATTAGACAAGTTGGAGGACTTATGGTTGAGGGCTGTTCAGCACAAGCCTGAGGCATGGCTCTTTTCATTAAACGACCCCAAGTTGCCACATTAATATTCATCTGCCCAGGCCTCAAGAAATTTTTACCTGAAACAAAATTCCAAATTACATATTAAAAGAATGCAATTTTTTCCCTATTGATGCAAATGAGATTTCTTCTAATACTATAGAACCTGTAAACATTGCTATTATTGTCAAATGTAATTCTATAAAAGTTAAAAGACTGAATGGTATAAACCAGTGACAGGCAAACTATAGCCTGTGGGACACATACAGCTCACCTAGAGGTTCTATCCAGCCTGTTTCAGATTTTAAAATAATAGTACAGAAATTTAAAAGCTATTAGAAATGTTATGTTTATAGCAAAATATAGTTTATAGAAATAGTACAGCTTCATTCATTGCATTATCACTAAAGAATTTTTTTAAATATTTTTTTTTGCGTGTATCTTTATTGAGTTTTATTATAAATTATATTGGATGGCCAAAATTTGTGTCCCCACTCCTATAACAACTTTACCACTCCCTGCTATAAACTCTTCTAAAAAAATTATAATTCTTTAATAAATGAAATTACAAACATTTAGCAGAAAATAAAAATTTTAACTTTAAACAGTCAAAAAACCTTTTCCAACAGATATTTTTGAAATTTTTTGTATATTCTATGGTTCAATTCATGTACATATAACAATAGAAATAATGCTTTTTCAATCACTACAATAAAAATAAGTTAAAAAAAGCATTACCTTTATGCTTGAAGAGTTTCCTCTGACGTTGAAGCTTAGGTCTTCTTGATATCATGGGGTTTAAGAATTTTACCTGATAATTATAAAATAAAATTTTCAAAACGACTGATAAAAAGCATCAACATAAATTAATGTTTTCAATTTTGAATTTAAACTCACTTCTGCAAATAAAAGACCTTGTGGTTCCAAATGAAGAGCTATACCATGCCGGTTGTCATCAATAAATTCTTCCAACCTGAGGAATTTCACAGCACACATTGATCGCCAGTCTCGCCAATAAACCTGTATTTCTAATTCCCGAGACTAGAAAGAAACAGATAAATAATAATTTCATTATACATATCAATAAAATAGCGATGTAATAAAAATTATTCAAACATTATAAAGAATGACAATGTCAACTGCACTAAACAGTTATTTAAGAAAATTCGAAGTTCAGTCTTCTAAAATTCCCCTAATTTCTTTTATATCATTGATAATGACAATGTAATTTTCAGTAACAAATGAAACAAAATGATAAAAGAAACTGACATCACACTGAAGTGACCAGCAATTCTAGATGAGCCAAGACAGTCCAGATTTTGAGGTATTGATCTGAATTGTAAAACAGCCTGGATTTGTCTTTAAAATATGGATTAAATATCAGTCTTTTTTTATTTATAAATAAATAGTTCATATTACAAAAAAGATTAACTAGATTTAATTCTTTGAAAAGTTAGCTTCAGAAGAACTCTCTTTCCCAACTTTTACTGCACACAAAATATGATTTTAATATGACACTCTGGATGGATAGTAAATAGAAAATAGTAAAAGTTATAACAAAAAATGTTACCTATGTTTATATTTGTACTGTTTTCTTTTATTGCATTATAAAAAAAAATATGCATTATTTTAATTTTATTTATGATTTTGTACATTCTCTCCTCGCCAGACAATGTCCTGGGTTGAAGTTCATTGAAAGTGGTCATTTTACATCACACCAAACATTAACAATTTGATTGATTAACTACAGTGGTATCGTAATCAGTATAAATTTTCCAAGTGTTGAAAACAGCCAAATTAATCTTAAAACAAATTATACAATTGAACAAAAAATATTTTCACTATTTGTAAAAAAAAAAGGAAAAACTGAATGCAATTTCAATCAGTACATACTATTAAATATGGAATTAAAGATATGCAGATACAATTATGATGATATTCTGATTTATTGATGTAAAAGAAACCACAGCAATATAGATTAGGGGATTCCACCTGTCATTGCAGCAGCAGTGGTCTATCTTCCAGACAGGTGATCTGGAAGATAGAACACTGGTTTGCATTAGTTCCACTGCCATTTTATCTGCCACCTAGATGTCTGAGGCATCCTTCCCCCAAATTGTGGCCTACTACCTATTATCGCACAAAAACCATTTTTATATCAACTTAAAAAAATTAGTTTTTCAATTATACCGATCTTATTTCCGTGCGACATTTTGTTCAATTTTTAAATAATGTTTCAAAATGTTTTAAAACATGAATAGTAACAATGTTTTTATTGTTGCAAATAAAATTCCAAGAAATCTCATTTCAGCACATCTTTTATTCACACACTTTTGCGATTGTTATGGTTGTGACATTATAAATTGTTTTCTTGGGAAATTAACTCCAAAGAAGAATTTTTACTCTACTATTCATTGCATTGCTGAAAGATTTGATCGCATCTGCTTCAAAGTAGCATTTTTTTAAAACGTGGCAACTGATAGTTGATATATTAGCTTATATATTTCAGTATATTTACAAGACAATACAATGACTTAATTACTCTCTCTATGCAATGTTCATTTAACTTCACAAATTTTTAAATGACCCTAATTGAGTGTGCAGGTGTTTTTCTGAACAGTCACACAAACACTAAAAAGAAGAGAACTGTACTAAATAGAATGGCAATAAAAACCAAGAAATGAAAGAGCATCTGTTGTCACCGTAGCAATCAATGATGGGGAAGGAAAAATGGGTACCAAGGTTCCTGGCTAGATTCGTGGACAGGTGGCTCACACTACAGAGAGAAAAAGAAAAGAGAAGTTTTGCTGCTGTCTGAGGATGTTAGACAACAAGGGAGTGGAAGACGAAAATCAAAGAAAGACTTTGCTGTGAAAAAATGTTTAATTAAGTTTAAAGTGTTAAAAGTACTTAGACTTGAAAATATTTTTATCCCAAGCAAAGTCGGGTATACCAGCTAGTTTTAAATATTGGGATTATTTTAAATTCTACATAGATGTGTTCGGTATAATTTTTTCTCAAAATTTATCAATTTTTGATGTTATTGCATTAAACTTGGATAAATTCTGAATAACACTTTGTTCTAATATTTAGCCGATATTCATAAATTTCACAGCATTTTAAAATTATAAACTAAAAACAGCACTGAAAACTTAGTTATCAACTATGGCCAGCTAAGTTACAGCTAATAATTAAGATTATAAATTGTGAGGGTTTGGGCTGCTTACTTTATCAGCAGGCAGCTGATAAAGTAGCAAAACCACTGAATTTAATTACCACAAAGTGTCAACTAATCAGAAGAGTTGTGCTCTTGCTGGTAGATGGGGAAGGAGAATCTTACCTTAATAATCCATAAATAAATATTTTCATCTTTGTATAAATTGAGAAATATGAAGCAAATTCAACACCTATTATGCTTACAAAATATATATATGCAGAAGGATAAATGCATTTAATTAGATTAATTGTTACATCCAATAAGGTAGGTTAAGGCCAAAACAGATTTTCACACTATATAAATACAAGTGATAAAACTCGAGATTTATGCTCAATTCAATTTAAAAAATGATTAGTTGTAATTTTTTTGAATACATCAATATTGTAATAAATATTGAAGCAATGACTGACAATAATGAAGACTTAAGGTAAATTCAAAAATATTCTACTACGCACAATAGTCATTTGGATAGCTTAGTTTTTATTTCAATACAAAAATCATTTACTCCTACGAAAGTTGTCAACACAAATAAAAAATATCTGCTTTTTCAGAGATAAACAATTTGGAATAATGATAATAAAATTTCTAATAGTTTGAATCTAACACGTTAAACTTAATTAAAAAAATAATTTATTATTTAAATACCCTGTCCAAGTCAATGCTGAATCGTTGATCCCATGCTTGCTGGCTACATGGTTTCCATGTAGTTTGAGCAACTGTACAGTTATCGAGTTTCAGAACAGCCATTATATCATCTGAAAAATAATCCAAACACTTTAAATTAACAGAAATTATATTAAACTCTTTTCAGTAAAGCAATATCCGACTCTTTCACTCAGTAAATTATAAAATGATATAATAAATTGAATTATTTGAACTTTTCTACCCCTACACCAATTAATAGCAGTGTTCCACCAATGGACTTTTAAGTCCAGTGCTCTCCACTTATTAGGAAAATGACCTTCCTATGGATAAAAATTATCATTTGACATTTTATGCAGACATTCTCCGATTATTGTACAACACTTGAAAATACAAATGAACACAATCTACAAAACTATATCTCTCGACCACAATTCTAGTTTGTTAACTTGAAAATCGAAGCAATGCACTGAAATGTTGACATCCAATTTTTACATTCTGACAATGAAAGGAAATTAGTCTTGTCAGCATGTTAACATGCTTATCCCCCGATAACTAGGGTTTATTTTAGACACAAAGTTAAGCTTATACCATATAAATAAGCCATGGAATCAACAAAAGAAATATACTATCTAGAGAACATCAATGGTGAACAAAGGTCTCACAAAAGTTGTTTACTGAAGGAGTAGACTTTCAATCAGAAACGAGCTCATGTTCTATAAAACTATTTAAAGACCAACATTGCTCTATAGCTTTCCAGTTGAGGGATCAGCTACTACTATTTATGAAAGGAAATTGCAAGTTTTTTCAAGGAGCATTTGATTGTGGTTGTTAGTGCTCCTAGGTATCGCGGATGGTAATCGTCTATCATTACCTCAAAATTGAATTGATTCTTAAATACAGACTGGAATTTTTAGCTAACATCTTGGCAAAAAATGTTGGTAGATGGACAAGAAATAAAATTTCTGGGATAAGCAAGGATAATTCATTTTATCATAATATTAAATTTAAATTATTTATATCTAGCCCTTCACTTCTTTTTGTTGACCACGTATTGTAAGCAAACCAATAATCAAGAGTTTGTTTGGTACTGCCATCTGTACATCTCTTCCTAAATTCAAGTGTTCCAACCTTAGCTAAATTGCAAATTTCTCTCATAAATTCTACAAATATAATAAATACACAGCATTATTTTCCAGCCAATCATGATATTGATGTAAGAGGCAAGTTGCTTTGAGAGATTCCAAAAATGATACATCTTTGCCTTACAAAGATATACAACTTCAGAAATCAAACTGAATGGGCAAGTATTCACTTACTGGACGTTTCTTCCTTTATACTATATGATTTTGAGGATCCTCGTCCCGTTAAACCCTTTCCTGTTGCACGAACAAAACTTCGTAAATCAGCAGGGCTGGAATGAGGTCCTTGATCCCTTCTAGGTATACGACCAGGGACATCTTCCAGTAAATCTTGACAACCCACAAGTCTACATTAGATAAAATAAAATATTTTTAAATGCTTATTTTTATACTCACATCTACTACTATTTATGAAAGGAAATTGCAAGTTTTTTCAAGGAGCATTTGATTGTGGTTGTTAGTGTGTTAAAATTTTTGTTAATTATTTTTTTTATACATATTACAAAAACTACTGCACATATATGTAGCATCAGAATTTCAAAAACCCAAACATTCAAATATAAAAGGATTAAATATCAAATCATGCTTACAACAAAAGTGAAGAATGATATGAGTATGCAAATATAAAGAATGTTTAAAAAGAATCAATATTATCACAGGAATTAAATAAGTGTGATGAAATAATTGCAGAAATGCTAACAATAAAAAATAATTTTTAATGATACAATGCAAAAATTGAGTGAAATTATGCATAAAACATTCCTTGTTTATTATGCAAGAAAGATGTCATTTAACATCAATAAATCAACAAAAAAATAGGGCTAAATATTTATTTTCTTTTTATAATGCATTTTTAAAGGATTCTGTTTTTAAACAAGGCAGTTAACATTCAGCAATTCTTCCTTTTAAATAATAAAAATCTTTAATAATAATTTTTTTAGACTTTTGTCATTTCAAGGAACTTTTATTGTGCCATGCGATGTTCAATGTTAAAATGTGATTACAGTACAACCTTGATTAACCGAGCCGATAACAAAGTCCGATTTTTTTTTTTTTACCTGAATGAGCCCTGAAAAAGACCACACTTTTTAGTTCACTGTCCGTGCTACAGGCTCTTCTGCCCACAAAAGCACTCAACTTCCAAGAAACATTGCACCCTGAGTAGTCAACAGCGAACAATGCTTTGTTTCCAGTGGCCGTGTGGCCCTATTGAACACCAGGTGCAATGTGTTATCGGACGATTACATGCCCCCACTCTTTGGGGATTGGCGACTTTTATATGTTAGTTTATATATGTTTAGTTATAGCATTTAAAACAAGTTCTATTGTTTTTTATTTTAAAAGATGTTAAATTCGCAAGCAAGGCAAGTTTTTATACACAGTTTCTATTCCGATATCCGAGGTACTAGCAGTCCCAATTAGCTCGGATAATCAAGGTTCTACTTTAAAAAGTTACCCACATAAAGAAAGAAAATGTATCAGAGAAATTATACAGATACTGTGAAGCACAGCTTTGAGTTCATAAATCATCAATTTGTCATATTTTTCAAACTGAATATGGTTCACAAAATATCAAACTGAATAGTTCATACTTTTGCTAAAATAGGATAAGAAATTCCACAAAAGATTAATGGATTAAGATTTCTCCTTTTTTGGATGAAAGTCTTGAAAAATATATAGGAATAACATCTTAAATTTGCATATAGAATGAAGCAACATGTCTATCTCTTTTTTTTTCATTAAAAACAGAAAAATTGATTTAAAAGAACTAGGGATACTTGACCTAATATGATGCTTTCAGATTGCGAGATAGTTGATAATTTGTGTGTGCCATTTTTATTTGACCTTCGGTCATATGGTCTATTGGAGAGGATTGTCATTCCAATCTGAAACTCCATCGTAATATAATAACTCCAGGAAAATAGGTTTTGGGGGCTCAAAAGTAAATTTTCACTTCTTTATTCTTCAGTGGATTAGAAGTTTATTATTGAAGATATCATGAATTAAAATATTTCTGAGTTTGTTTTAAGCATACTTCTAGCTATAATCTGATATACAATGTTAAGCAGTATCTTAATTCTATGTGGCTTAATATTTAGATTATTTAGAAAAAGTCGAGTTAGGTATACTTGATCCTACTAAATAGTTACTGCAGCTTCCATTTGAAGCCTACCAAAGCCCATTTTATGGTTGGGATTAATTTTATGATGTAGTGGAGTTTGTTTCCAATATGACAACTCAAATATAAAAAATAATTATCTAAAAATAGTTTAAGTAATTATATAACAAAAATGAAATTTCTTTTTAATGTGATAATTTGAAATAATGCAAATAATTATTTTAGTAAAAATTTTAAAACGAATTGAAATTTATTTATTCAATTCTTTCCTAACTTGCAAAAGAAAACGATTTTTCATTCATTTATTATTTTAATAAAAATCTTTTGTCAGAACTATTTAACATTGTTTGGTTTCTTTTAACGTTTCACCATTTCAGTTGAGTTTGTCTCTCTGTTGGTTTGAATTTTCTCGTACAATATATTTTTCTTCTTTTGCTTTTGTTTGCAATATAATATTAGGAGAACAGAGTAAATCCATTTAGCTTTTTCAATTTCTTATTTTGTACATTTTTTAAATAATTTTTTTTTCATTTTGGTACTATTATGTTCTATTTTGATCTTCCCCAAACTGGAAATTCTTCAATGCGCTAGTGACGTTGCTAGATTCCCAATTCCACTGCTATAATTTTTATGATTTAATTAATTCAATATTTTATTGTTTTATTTAATTCTGAACTAATTTAATTTACTAACTAGAATTTTATTAATAACAAGTGCATTTTATAAATGTCATTATTTTATTTTTAATATTAATTTCATTAATATTTTTGATAATTAAGACTCTTTCAATTCAGTACTTTTAACCTAATATCTGAATTTTGCATACATCCAAATTATCAAAAGAATTTAAGTAGGAATGTAATGAATATTCGGCAAATATTTGGTATTTGGCCGAATAAAATTCAGGACAATAATTTTTTCAAAAATGTGCTTCTAAATATTTTTAACAAAGAATATTATAGAATAACATTTCAGTTCATTTATTAACAAAAAAATCTCCTAACAGTTTCTTAATTTTAAGTTGCATAGTAGGTTTACAAGTGTTTTTTTAATAATGTTACATATCATTTATCATTGTAAAACCAATCATGAGCCAAGAATAAAAACTTGAGCATTTTCAGGAATAAGTCTATTTTATCTGGTTTCATATCATATTACCAATTTTTTTTTTTAATTCTGCATTTTTCTCCCACCAATTAAGTGGACCCTCAGTCCTAGCTATAAGAAATTCTTTATCAAATGGAATTTACTTCTAATAATTTTAATTTATACAGTGAGTTTTCTTCTCTATTTAGTGTTATCAAATTTTGCAATTATGACTTTTTTTTTTTTTACTTCTGTGAAGCAATTCCAAATTAAAGAGGGTTTCTATTCCTTATTACCGGAATTAGTATTGGAATTCAGGCATTTAAAATATTACAAAAAAAACAAGATGTTAATTTTTTAAATGTAAAAATAGTTTTAAAAAAATCAATTTTATTAGCTTTTTTTCATTTAAAATTTGAGAACTATTTTATTTAGTATACAGACATGACACAGGCTTGGAACAAAAAAAAGCTGAACTTCATAAATAGTGAATCGTGTCAAACATAAATACCGAAAAGTAAAATAAATGTAATTAATCTAACAATAAAATAAATAAATTTATACAAAAAGTGCTTAACAATAAAATAAATAAATTTATACAAAAAGTGCTTAAGATATTAAAAATATTGTAGAATTATTATATAATAAAAAATTAAGAATGATAAAATCCGATGCCGAAAAAGCGGAAATCCGCGTTTCCGCGGAAATGTGTCATGTCTGAGTATAAAAAGGAAAATGATTTTTAAAAGTAGATATTTGGCCGCTGAATATTCAGTATTCGGCTACATCACTATTCATTACATCCCTAAGATTAGGGATACTTAATGATTCCATGAATTATATTTATTATTTAATTAAATGGCATTATAAACTTAGCATAAGTGCATTTGTCATTCTTAAAAACATATCCTTTTATTTTGCTAACTATCAAAATTTACGAGAAATATAAGAAAAAGTAAAACTAGTGTCTAATATCCCTAGTTTCACCTACTACAGCAGAAAATATTCTTAAATATAATAAAAGCCGATAAAAAATTGCCTACAAATTAAAAAGAAAGGAAACATTTTTCAAAATTCTCAAATATGTAATGAATGTTATACGACAATTTTCATCTGTGTTCCAATTCTTACCTGACTTCAAGTTTACCAGTTACGGTTGCAGGCTTAGAGAGCGAAGTACTGTACAGCTGCATAGACGTATCTCGAGTGCCATGGGGGTGAATAGTGGACGGATACAACACAGGGCTGGTTGCTTGACTACTTTCTAATTCACTTTTTAACACCTCTAATTTTGGTGATTCTGGTGGCAATTCTAGTTTTCTTATTTCCATTGAACGGCGTATTAAGTCTAATTTTTGGCTAGACTCTGATAAGTTATTTTGTGCCTTCAAAAAAGGAAATGGATTTAAAATTATATCATGTATATTACAAACACCTGTAGGTAAACATGTTGAAAATTTATCAAAAATATGTTTTTATATTTGCATTCTTTGAATGACTTTTACATTATTTACGGCATCATTTAAGCAATATCTGGCCAAACAGAATTTGTATACTACTTACACGTAAGACATCTTAAATATAGGAATAGTCATAGAAACTATCATCATCAAATCCTATACATTAATATCAAATTTTTCTATAAAAAATATAGCATCAAATATCTTCTTACAGATTCTTCAGATTAGTTACAGAAACTTTTAAATTAAATTTACTATAGTCAGAGATAACTCAAGTTCAAATAAATAGCAACTTCATCAGGCTACAGAAAAAACTCCATTAAATTAAACAATCTTCATATTAAATACAGCTTCAATAGACCTAATATTGATTACTGGTGCTGAAAACTAAATTTTGTTCAAATACTTTTAAATACATTAGGATCATAATCAGAACTATTCATTATGGGATAATGATAGAGCTCAAAGCTTTATCCCTAGGATCAAATTCAGTTATCATTAATTACAGAAGAAAAAATTTTTCATCAATAAATTAATACTGAAAAGAAGGCATATCAAAACATATATACAGTAAAAGCTTAACTGCTGCTCGGCAAACACCGATTTCCAGATACCTGAAAAGTCCGGATAGTTGAGTGTGATGGGAAAAATGGGGAGGGGTAGATTGTAGCCTTTCTTTTAGATTTTTTCGGCCAAATAATTTGTTTTTGTCATTTTGAAATGTGAATTAAATATAATTTTAAAGAATACTTCTGTATCTTCCATAACATTGTATTTACAAAACATATTATGAAGATTTTAATTTAACATTTTGATGATGGAAAAAAAAATTATAATCTGTAGCCGAATTTTTACCGTAAATATATGGATTGTAAAAATATAAAAATAGCCGATAAAACTGAAAAATATTCTACTCAGCAAGCATAATAAAACTCTTAAGTGATCAAAAACAAATCCCAGATTGAATATCAAAACTAATTAATTATCTTTTAAAAAATCGCAAGGGTCATTGTGTAATATGCGTGCCTCCAATTCTCCCACACAATATTACGTAATCAGAATCAAAATCTGCCAGTATTTGGAGAGTAAATAAATAAAGGAAAAGAAAGAGACCAATCTGGAATACTCCCCCAGCTTTTTTTTTTTTTTTTACTGCTTTTATCCCTTTACCTTTTTCTGTTTATTTCGTTTTTAGGTGAAAGGCGAGGGCCTTTTTTTTTTTGGTTCTCCCTTTTGCTTTTGAACCCCCCCCCCCCTCCCCACCATAAAACAAATCTGCGTACGTCACAGTACTGTATATTGCTTTCTTTTTTCCTTCGGTGCCTCGCCGTGCATAGCGGATGTTGCATTCCAGAGATAAATTGTCCGCGTGAATGGAACCTCGCCAGCGAGAGCGTGCGTGCACTAAATTTTGGCGCACGGATGTAAAATTTTTAGAAAAATTCATTTTCTAATTTTTTGGGGATGTTGAGCTTTCTGGATACTTGAATGCCAGATAGTCGAGAATTTACTGTATATCAAAGTAGTATTTCTGAGACAGTACAGCACATTTAGCATACCTCTTGTAGAGCTTTACGGTCAGTGATCTTTGAACTCTGTAGTAAACGAATCACATTCTTAGCACCTTCGACAACTGCACATTCAACTTTCAACCGATGACGTAACTCTTCTATTCTCAGCTCTAAAGGTGACATAATTTCAGGCAGTTTTGCTGAAATAAAGCAGAACATTAAATCGGATGAAGCAAAAAATACCAAAGAAACATTTATGTTACCTCAATTGCAAAAAAAATTTCAGCAAATGCACCATGAGATTCTTATCATAAAATGAGAAAATTTTTATTATCTTTGCAAGAAAAAATTACTGAACCAGGAGCACTTTAGTGCATATTTATCAGGGGTGTAGTGGAGCCGGAACGCTGTTCTCGCCCTGCTTTTTCTTCATGAGAAATAAATAAGAAAAAAACTTTGAAAACGTCCTTAAAATTATTAACCTAGGTTAGAGTGTTCCGGCACTGCTTGTTTTGCAACTACACCACTGATATTTATGCTCTGCAAGAATTGATGTCAAGGTAAAGAAAAATACCACAACAAGAATACAAACATGAAATTTTAACAAATATGGGATCCGCAATGCTAGAAAGTCTGCATTCTAATCACACTTTAACAATAAATTGGTTGTTTTAGTGAAAATCTCTTTCATATGAAAAAAAATGGAAGACAAATTCAATAGTTATAATACAGCAAGTTGTGTAAATATATATATATATATAATATATATGATTAAAACCCATCTTTGAAAAGTTCCTTACCTGCACCTTCATTTCCAGCTGGGGTTCCATCAACATTATTTTCTTTGTCATGTTTCACTTTATTAATCATCATCCTTATATACTCAATTTTTGCTTTAGAATCTGCTAACATTTGTTGAGCTTCAGCAGACAGTTTTTTGTCCTTAGAAGAACCAGAGCTATACATCTGAAGCATATTTTCAGCTCCATTTTTAACCTGACAAAAATTATGAAGCAAAACCATGATATTCACATTAATTATACAGAATGTCTATTCTAATCATGGTTCAACAGCTAATTTCCAAACCATTAGAGAGAAGCATATACTTCTAATAGAAAAAGCTTTAAATAAAACAAAGAAGCATATTCTATGTTGTTTCAGTGAATAAATATAATGCTGAAAAAATTATGAAGTCTAATTTTAATGCAGTCTCCCAGTCTCAGCAGTCATATTTAGTAAAATATTCTTGATATATTAATATTTATAACAAAAAAAATCCACTCTCCTGCAATTAAACCTCACTGAATTATGAAACTTTCAATTTCATTATGTTTGGCCAATCAGCAGTTATTTCCTTTAGTTATTCATTGATTGGCAGATTTTTCCCAAGGCACTCACTGAAATGGCCTAAAATTGTCAAAAGTAATGATACTCAAAGCGTCATAACTCGGTCAGTTTTAGTAGCAGAAGAGTGGAAATGTTTTTTGTTTAAAATATTAGTGTGTCAAAAATATTTCACTAAATATGACCATGAGACTATATAAAAATTTAGACTTCACAATTTTTTTAGCAGAACATTTATTGATTCAAATAACAAAATATAATTCTTTATGTCATTAAAAACATTTCACCTATTGGAAAGTATATGCAATCCATTATCCCTATCTTTAACACTTCAAAAATTAGCTGTTGAGCCATGATTAGAGTGGACACCACGTAGATTGCAGCAAATTTCTTATATATAAAAATAGAAATACAAAATATCTTTCTAGCATAGAAAGGCAAAATAAAATGTCACTGATGTTTACAACTTGAATAATTAATGAAATGGTGAAATGTGATTACTCATAAAATAAAAAAAAAGAAACCCAATCCATTGTATACAACATATATAATTTTCAGTATCTTGAAAACAAAATGAAAAAATTTAAAAAAACACAGTTTAAAAAAGGATTTTTTAATCATAAATTGAAGTCTTGACAAAAAAATAGGGGGCAGGGGAGGCAATTCAATGATGCATTATGTAACAAAGATTTTCAAAAATGCAAAACTTGAGCATAGTAAAAGGGTCATTCCACGTGAAATGAGCAAAAATGAAAAAATTGTGGCCACATAGCAACAGATTTTTTTTTATGAAATCTGGTATATAGGTTCACTTTATATATATAAAAATACCCAAGATATTTTGGCTTAATATTAGTTATTTTAGTAGTTTCAACCGATTGAAGAGATAACACTCTGAATAGAATTTGTGCAATTGTTTAATATTGCATTTTTAGAGCCCTGTATTTTATTAACTACTTAATCTAAACACTTTTTTTTTCATATTGTTGTAATCTTTGGAACTTGGGCTATTTATCTATTTCAAAGTTACTTTTTTTTTTTTTTAAATAAAATAGTTAATCTTGAACTGAATTCTAAAAACTGAAAATATTTCATTTTTGACAAAATTAAAACATGTTAATTTTTTTTCTCAAGCTTTAAGGAATTTAATGGCATTGTTGAAATTAATATCGAATAAAATGCTAAATGTCATAAAAAGATTACTTTACTTTTGAAGTTGCCTTTTAATTCCTTTGTCTTCAAAATAGTTTTAAACTTTAAGACATTGTGTGAAATGATAATTTTCCTCTTCATGTAGGTGCAAAAAATTAAATGAAGGAAACCTCAGACAATTATCATATTTTACAAGAATATATGCCAGCCTCTCTATTATTTCCTGGAAAAAATTCAAAATTGTCTTTTGATTTCTAAAGCTTAAAATTAAGTTCAAAATAACAGTATTTTCTTTGTGTTTTATCTGCAATCATTCATTTCAATTAAAAAATAAACTATACAGGTAGAATAAAACAATTATACAGATTATATTTATTTTTATTAATAAAAGCTCAACAAACTTAAATTTTAATACATCCATCAAAACTGTAATTTTTTTTCATTCTCTCTCCAATTTTTTTTTTTTTTCCCCAATCTAATTTAAGGTATGTTGCTCAATTCTGTAGGACCTTCCAGTTGAAGATGTTACTGGAACAGGTATTTTAATCAATATATTTTTAAGTGGTTAAGTGTCATCTTTAATAGGCCATGTGTAAACTGCAGTGAAGGTCCATGTGGACTCATGAATTTTATAAGAAAATCATTCTTATCTGGTGAAATGTCAGTCATATTACCTAGACACTAATAGTTATCATAGACACAACAAACAAATGAAGATATTGACATTTTAATTGGACTGATTACTAAAATGTCTATCTTTAAAACCTTTGTTTTTTTCACTGATGATTGTGATAAATATGAAACAAGGATTTTAGATGTGCAGTTCGAAATGGGGATGTAACAATGATAGTTACGTGTCCCCAAAATAGCTGTTGGCACTTCATTAAATCATTGTTGAAGCTTACTTTCAACTTCAACAATATTTACTGGAGGAATGAAAAAAAGAACTTAATGTTTGTGGTTGTAGCAGTGCAGAAGGAGAAAAGATCTTTTGCAATTATAATCTGATTATTGTATGGTCTATGCAAATTCATTCTTGCTGCTAATCGCTTGGCAGTCCCACCAATGCCATCACATGAACTTATGCCATGGCTAGTAACAAAAAAAGTCCTACTCTGCTTTCAATTCAAAATCAGATTCATGGTGGCAAATGTTGGAAAAGTTCTTACGATTTTTATACTAGGCTGATGAGCCATCAAAGTTTCTTTACAAAAGGAAATTTTCTTTTATGTAAGAGATTACAGTTACTACCACAATTTGACATAATAAACTTACAGGAATAGAATAAACTTTGCAATTATTAAGGAAACACACTTAAGCAAACAAAAAGCACTTCATAGACACAGGTTTGGACAAGATAAAACAAGAAAAACTGTGCTGCCATCTAGGTAAAACTTGCAATAAACAGCCATTATCGGTTAAATTCTACTTTAATTAAAGTTATTCTAATGACAAAAATAAGCTGAAGGCAATAATGAAAATTTTAAAATATATTAGAGACACTTTAATCTATAATGTAAAAAAATTTGAATAAATTAGGAGCATTCCTTTATGTTCAAATAAGCAGCTCAAAAAATAGAAAAAATGATATTTTCCAAGATTATAATTTTCTGAAAATATGTTTATGTTAGCAAGGAATTCAATAACAGTTACTAAATTACACCAGGCAGTTAGTTATAAATGGTTTTTCATTATATATTATTCTTTTATTGCCTTTTCATTCCTAGAGCTAGCAGAATAATTTGATATCTGAAGTAAATTGCCAATTTTTTCAATTTTTGTAAATATCTCAGATTTTATAAAAGCACTAATTAAATTTCATTTTGCCTTTTTCTGATAGAGATTTTTCCAGAGAACATACAAAGACATATATTTTTTAAAATTTATGCCAATAACTTATGGATTTATTGAGTTACAAACTGGCTGCCTTGGACTCTGAAAATTTGCGCTTAGTTGTAAGCATCAAGTTTTAATGGCAATTAACGAAAAAAATAATTTCTGAAATGTCATATTTTGCATTTACTCATAGGTATACATGATTTACTTAAATAATAATTTTCATTGAAATTTTAACATGTTGGCCACAGCTAATTTCCTCATTTCACGTGAAATGACCCAAAAAGCAATAAAAAAAGGGGTTAACCTGGAGTTTACGGTACGCACTTTTCCCGTTTTTCTTAGGATCGCCAAATCATTGCTACCAAGAACGGCGATGAGAGAACATTTGTTTTGGATGCGCCTAGATATTTTTAACGAGTGGCATGCACACAAATTGATCTTTTCATCAGTGTTTTGCTTATCAGGCTATATTGCGCCACATTTTGATTGGATTGTTTTGTTCAACTCTTCAATGCAATTGGTCGATAAATTCGAATTTGAATAAAACTTGATTTCGAATTCTTCGGATGGAATATCGGTTCAGTACCGTGTATTTTATTCTGTGTGTTTCGTTTCTAACGAATAAGCGAAGCTACGATTATTCCGCTATGCTGAAAGTGAAGCTGCTCATGTTTTTTTTAAGTTAAAAAAATTGCCCGGTACACGCTTGAAATGCTGCAGGCATTGCGTGCGGAAATTCTAGTTTTTGGAATTTTTTAAAAAACCTAGATTCCTAACATTCAATGAAAAAGCAAAGCTACGAGGGGTCTGCTTTGCTGAAAGCGAAGCCGTTGATGTTTTTTTAAGTTCAGTTAAAAAATTATTAATTATTAAAATTACGTTAAAAAAATTTGCCTGGTACACACTTGAAATACCACAGGCATTGCGTGCTCAATCTCTCGTATTCAGGTGATGCATGCACAAGAGAGTAATAAAAAGTGCACTGCACATCCAAAACAGAATTTGGCGACGGCACATGAAATTGCGCCAAGAAAAATTAGTGAGAAACAGGTGCATACCGTAAAATCCAGGTTTACCAAAAAAATATTTTAACTTGTTAAAACATGAACCAATACAATATATTATGAAATCTTGTCATAAACTATACTTTCAAATGCTATCTTGGTTATATTATGATATTAAAAATGTTTCTCATATGAATATTTATAATGGAATAAAATACATTAAATGCTACACCTATTTTTACACTGTTAGGAAAAGGATAAATTTATCATAATACATTGTATTTACCTTTTCTCGGTTTTACCTGACCTAAAGTTTTCAAATCTTTAAAAGCTTAAGTAAAGTAAGTTAAGTAAAGCTTTCAATTTCAAGCACGAGATTATGATATTTATGATTCTGAGTGGTAACTGCCACATTGTATGCAAATGAATATGCAAATATGTTTCATGTGATCGCCAGAAGATTGTATAAAAGCGGTTGCAAGCATTTGTAATTGCATCCTCTCTTTGCTTTCGCTCACTGGCTGATTCACGCTACTGTTGCTCAAATGAGTATGTAAATATTTTTATATTTTTAAAGTTGTAATAGTAACTTTGTGCTTTTATATTTTTTGTTGCACTTAAAGTAATAAATGCCGTTAGCCGTAAATATTGTTGATTCTGATTTTAATCAACTAAAAGTTGTTGCATTAAAAGTCATATTAGTATTCGATTAGATTTAAAGGCCACTGCGTGATTATAGATTTTCTTTGAAGTAAAAATTCAGCCAAAGTTTTACGTAATATTTTTCAAAGAGATAGAAATCTCATTATACACAACATATCAAAATCATTATAAGAAATTTACAATAAGAAAAAGATTAATAATACAAAACAACTTTAAAATTAAAAATTCATGAATGGCTTGAAAAGAAAGAGTATAAAAAATATTAATTATTAAACCAATAAAATTATCAACAATGGGATTGATGGTTCAGTACATGCATACCTGAAAAAAAATATTCAAGCTTACAATTATACTTAGAGAAATGTCCAAACAGAAAAAGGAAACTCACCTTCATTTCTATGTTTAGCTGTTTTTCAAGTGATTTAAGTCGCTGTCCGGAAGCAGATAAAGGAATTTCAACTTGTTCTCGTACATATTTGTCAGGAGAAATCACGCAACTTTCTAAAATAAATTTTTAAAAATACTGTTGTACTTTAAACATGAATATTACAATTATAATAAAAAATAAGTGTAATAATATTCAATAAAAGTAACCTAAGTAATAATCATGACAAACAAACTATTACACAGATTTGTATTTTGGGACAGTTTTGTATAAATAATGTCAAATGAGATATGATGGTTGAAAAAAACCCCTTAATATCTCATGTTGGTTAACTAAGTTAAAATACAGAAAAGGTATAGCTTTGATATACAGCATAACTGGTGATAATTTTGTTTGGCGACCTTTTTCAACAGCTTCAATATAGGACCCCATTGGCAATATTTTGTTTTGGTGATTTAACAATATGATGTTCGGTTAGGGCGACAAAAAGTCGCCAATACAAAATTATCGCCAGTGATGCAGTATATCAAAGCTGTTCCACAAAAAATTTCAATATAACAAAGTGTAAAAATATATTATCAGACGGTTTCAGCACTTAATCCTCTAATTGAGTAATAATTTTGATCTTGCTACTTAAAGTTACAAGATCAAAATAATTGCTTGATTTGTAAACAAATCTTTGTAATCTGTTTTACATTGAGATTTTAAAGAAAATTTAGAAATAAATACAAATTATCAGCTGAACATGATGAATGGTGAAAATATCTCTTAAATGCTTGGAGGGTTAAGAGGATTAACGACTTAAAATTAACCCTCCGAGTATGGCTTGATTTTGACACATTCCAATTCTGAAATACAGGGCATTTTTAACGGGATTATGGGATTTAACTGAATTATGGGGCATTAAGAACAAATTACAATGAAATATATTTATAGTACCATCTAGAGGCAAAACGAAACATAAAATAATAACTATTGTAATATTTTTAGATTATACAGAGAAAAAGCGGGATCTGCATTGAAAATATAGGATATAAACTTACACAAGCTATTTTCAGTGACCCATATTAGGAGATGGATTTTGTATCCTGTGAAAATTGTGGGAGCTGTATGCGGAGGGTTAACATACAATTTGAATGCACTTAGTGTAGGCTAACCAGTATGAAAGGAGAAAATTTACACAAATGAAAATTAGAACCGAATTGAAGATGAGAAATTCAAGTTTATAGTTTTCTATAATTATTTAAAAAAGAGGAAGGGTATTATATAAAAAAGATTTTTCAAGTTTATAAGCACATTATACAGTGAAGGCTTTCCATCAAGATATAATGACATTCAAAATAAGCAAAAAACAATTCCCCAAGATAAATTTTATTTCTTTTTATATTATTTTAAATGCATTGTATTTTTTATTATTTTTCATCGGTATTGCATTTAAGTAGAAGCAAAAATAAAATTATTATAGCTAAAAATAAAATAACGCTAAACATATTGACATTTCACCAATACATTGAAACTGCCAGTCACTTGCAAAGTCACAGTAGGTTTACTGTTAAGTATATCAAACTGAACAATCATTCCAAAGGTGTTCAAATGACACCTAAAGAGAAATATCATAGGACTAAAAACTTTTTCTATCTACAACTTTTCAATCATAAAGAAAATACATTTAATTTGTTTTCTGTAATCATTCAGTTCACTAGTAACCATGCAGTGATAATATAATTTCAAGAAAAAATGTTAACTTGTATGTTCAAAGTTAACATGTAAAACATGTTAACTTTTATGCATATAAAAAAAATATTTAAAATTGTTAGTCAAGTATAAACAAATTCTTCTCTCTAGCACAAAGAACTTTTCAACATCCTTTACCAACTGATAATCAATTTTATCAAGAGGAAATGACTACCGATTAACAATGGCACACAATTAGAACACATGTCAATTTCTTGGAGGTTTGTACACATATGCTATTGAGTCATCAGTAAAAGTTAACACTTGTGAAAAGCAAACATCTGATTAAATCTGTACAGAATGAAATAAATGTATGAAGATAAAGCAGATAGATATGCATGCATCTCAAACAAATTTCAATTTCAAATGCAAGATTTTAACAAGTAAAATTAAATATTTACACTAATATATTTTAAAAATTAAAGTACATTTAAAAAGTCAATTTCGCATGATACTTTAATGATTAAAATAAAAAATACCTGTAAAATTTATATCTCCACTCTGACCCTGGAAAACTAACATATATGCATTCAAGTCTTGCAGTTCTTGATGAAGCTCATGTAATTTAGTATTGGCTTTCTTGACAATAGAATTAATATTAGATAATGATTTTTTATCAGTTGTAGCTTTTCTTAAGTTTTCAGCTCCTTCTTTAATTTTCAGTTCCTTGCGTATCTCTTCTTTAAGCTGTTTTTTTATATCTTCTAACTTAGGAGGTAAGCTTGCATCAGATACATTGTGTTGCAAACCATATTTGGAAGCAAAATCACAATTGGTTGATTGGCTTCGATTCATGTCTACTGAAAAAGATAAGACCTCTTTTATTACTCTTAAATTAATGAACACTTTTAATACAAATCATTAAGAAAAATTCCTTACAAATTTTCAAATTCTTAAGCAACCGACATTAAAAAAAATTGCTGAAATATGATGAAATTATTTCAACTTCCAATAAATGCAACATAATAAAATAGCCTAAATTTGATTTACTTAAAACAATTAAATTTTTAATTTTGAAAACTGTGTCAGGCATTTAAAAATACAAAACTAAATAAATGAAAATTGTCAGAACAAAGTTGAACTATGAAGTCTCTGCTGTGTAGATATTGACTACAAATGTTGGATTAAAGTTATTGTAAAAATTTCATTTAAATTGTTGCGATATACCATGATTAGAAAGTCTGGGAAAACTATCTTAAAAAATGTTCATGAATACTATCAAAAATATTAAGATCATATCACATCCCCCTTTCCTTTTTGGATCTTATCAAGGAATAGGTTAAATTTTCAGTAATTTTTTTAAACTGTATTCAATAATTAGAAATATATATTTTTTGCATTACTTAATTGTATAAGAACAGTCAAGACAGTTATTTTAAATGATTCTTAAATAATAACCTAATTACAGATATAACGATAGATTTGATTTTATATAATCAAAATATAAATTTTAAAATGTTATATACTTTAGAGCCTTTAAAACTTAATTGTGAAATTTGCTAACATACTTATTCCTAAAACAAAGGGATTATAAAACCATAAGAAACTCCCAATATTTTCACCATTAGCTTTCAAACAGAAATTTTAAAACTTCAATTTCTTTGAATTATCACATTACGTAGTTATGATACACAATACACAAACAGAATTTGCAAATTTGCCTAAAGTCAATGACATTTGATTTTTTTTAAAAAATCATTCTACCATTCAACTTTATTAATGTAAAACATTTCTATGCAGCTTGACAAATAAAAAGAAGAAAATATATCTTATGCACACATATTCATTAAAATAATGATTAATTTTTGTTAAAGCATTTAATCAGTTTCAGAAGTAGCCTAAACATCTGAAAACACACACAAGTCATTCATATTCATCTTACTCTTAATTAATTAAGCCTTAACCCACAAAATAAAAAGTTCATAACTTAATCACTTCATTGTTTAGTTCGTATAAAATATATCAACATGCTTTTAAATTACTTTACACTCAATTTTAGTGTAAAAAAGAATACAAACACTTTTGAAACAGTTAATGAGTATCTCCTCATTAACATGAACCGGTTCAAATTACTAATCATTGAAAACAGAACATTAAGAAGAATCCGTGCAAAATATTTCAACGTATTAATTTAATATTGCTAGAATATTACGGCAGATGTAATTTCAGTACACATAAACTTTACAATCGTCACTAACTGAAGGAAAACTTCAAATTCAATGACCATTAGGGCTATAAAGTAAAACATCTTGAAAGGTTAAAAAAAGTGGTAATGTATATTCAGAAGAGTTACATACTGAAAAGGAGGAAAATTAAATGACCAAAACAAAAGAAAATTCTCCAGATTGTAACTTAAATGTAACATAAAACGAACACTACATGTTTGATACCCTATCCAGAATTTACGGCATATCAAAACAGCAGAAAATGACTGCCAGATTTTAAACTGAATAGTTTGCTTGCATTGTTTGTTTTCAAATTATACAGTGCCATGTTTTGTCGAATTTAAATATAGAATTGATTGTATGAAAGAACACTCATTTTCATTAAAAAAATTCAAAATGATCAATTTAAAATATTTTCGAGCTCATCGAAAAGTTTCACATTTGTTCTTTTTAGACGAAAGCAGGGCATCGATATTTTGCTTTTAAATTGTTGATTATAAATCAATCAGTTCTTATGTTTCTCTGTGTTTATAGTGCACTTAAATAGTGTATAGTTATTTTAATAGTTATATAGTTAAATAGTTATTTTTTACAAAACAGAAAGGACTATGTCTTTTTACATATACTCATGTTTCAATCATTTATGTTACTGTTAAAATTAAAAATTCTATAATACAATGTAAAATATCTTTCAAACAAAACAATTGTCCCTGATTAACTTGTTAATTAGTTATATTATTCATTAACTACCTAATGAGTTTAGAAAAGAATGATGAATTTCGTATTTGAAAATTGGCAACGGCTATTTTCGAGCCAAAAATTGAAACTGTGATGTCGAAAATTTGAAATTTTGGTGTAAAATAATTAGTAACATAAAATTTATTATGGACAAGGCTAATTCTAGACTTAAATATGGTCGTAGGAGAAGCAGAAGTTTGGGTGGTATACTTAACGCCAGAGGTAAAGCAGTATTCTTCAATGTTATTAAAAAAACAATGTTAAAAAGTTGTTCCTTTCTGTAAAATATTTAAATTTGTGTTTACAGATGAAGTGCTAAGATTACAATTTTTGTTTCATTTGTGTGCTATTACTTTCCAATTTCCGTTTCATTTTAATGATAAAAAAACATTTATTATAACCTTGACAGATAACGGATTTATCGTTCCTCCCAAAACAGTTACTGCTGTTGTTAACACAAACAATTTTAAATTTGTAGATCATGTTGGTTTTATGTCTGTTTTAAAAATCACATAAATAGTGCTATGATTCTGTAGCTGAAGCCAATGTTGTATATCTTGGCTTGAAGAATATATAGCCTTTAAATTTAGCAGATGTATTTTACAAGATGTCTCAAAAAATTAATTGCAAACTTTAAGGGTAGATCAGGTTTACTGAAAAAAATGAATTTTGCAATAGAACATGGGATCGCAAATGCAAAGGCTGACTGCTACAGGATTTTTGTCAGTAAGTTAAGTAAAAAAAATTACACCAGATGAAGTATGCAACACAGGTTTGTTGAAATGCAAATTTACAATAGCACAATAACACAGTTACATGAATAGTAATGTGCTAAGCAGTTATTAAGCACTGCCAGAACGTTCCGGCTTGGGTGGTATTGGTGTGTGGGGGTGAGCAAATGGAGCACGGGTGATAGGGAAGGTAAACAGTGAATTACTTCACTGTAAAATATATCTTTACATTTAAAATGTAAAATTATGTTATTTAGGTATTGAAATTGGAAAACAATAAAATGTCAACAATGAAATTATGCATATTTCACAGTTATTATTTTTGATCAGACAGGAACATAATTAGGGACAAATAGTGATTTGGCTGAATAAGTACTAAATATTCAAAAACATTTCACTTTTGATTGTAAATGAAATATTTTTCAAATTTTAAATGAAAGCGATTAAGATTAAATAAAATTGGTGTTTTTTTTTTTTTTAATATTTGTATATTTAAGAAAATGTTAATGCTTTTATGTATATTTGTAATATTATAAATATCTTAATTCCAATAATAAGAAGTGAGAAACCTTCTTCATTTTGGGATAGCTTCAAAGGTGCTGTATTCATTCTTAAAGACCATTTCAAATTAAAGATGTAATGCACAGTGATTTGGCCGAATATTCGGCCAAATACCAAATTTTTACAAAAGTTTTACTTTTGATTGTAAATAAAATATTTTTCAAATTTTACATAAAAAAAAATAAGATTTAATAAAATTAATTTATTATTATTTACATATTTAAAAAATGTTAATGCTTTTATGTATATTTGTAATATTTTAAATACCTTAATTCCTATAATAAGAAATGAGAAACCCTCTTCATTTTGGGATCACTTCAATGAAATAAGTCATCATTTTTTGCATGGCAATGCAACACAGATGAAAATTAAATGGATGAATTAAAATTACTAGAAGTAAATTACCATTTTGATAAAGAACTTCTAATAGTGTGATGTTCGATGGTTTCTTTGAAATGAAAGAAACTTGATTGCAAACCAAATCCTTTATTGTGAATCTCCACCAATGTTATTTAATCTTTCAGAAGTGATCTCTTGTTCTCCTCAACGAGAAATAGAACACCCAAAGCAGGCGAAATCCCACCTCGCTCCTTCTTTCCCCAAAAACTCTCTGTCCCTCCTTTTCGGTGGCCAAGTTCACAGACACCCCTGGGTTCAATGCCCTCAAGGTGATGCCCCCTATCGGTTTTAAAAGAGATGTCGCCAAGCTCCACGCGGCAGCTGCTCAGTTAAGCGATCTGGAGCCCCGAAACACTACACCCTCCCCGCAAGATTTGTGTTGCACTGTTTTCAGGCAACACAGAACTGAATTCATCTTTGGGGATCCAGATCACATTACACCATTCAGAACTGTAACAAGTAATTCCACACAATATATTAAATAGACACATAAAACATTCTACCATTATTAATATAGAATTCCAAGTTACCTTAATGCACATGTTAAATACGATAAATATATTCAAATTCACGTGTGAAGGAAGCTATATTTCCTAAATTACATATAATATACAAAGGATTGAAACAGGCTTGCGTTCCTTGGCTAAATAGTATACCAAACATAAAACAATTATTCTTCACAGTACAATAAAATGCTTATACTAGTCTGGTCTTACATTTCTGGAACCTGTAAATAAACCCTAGCTTACACAAATTCACAATAATCTCTCATACAGCTTATTGTTACGCCGTTCACAGCTATTTCAGCTAGTATTAAATAAATAGGCATTCAAACCATCTCGAACTCAATTTACAGAATGCCGTTCAAATAACTTAAATACTTTGGCATCTGGAATAACTGAAGTACCCATTAATACACATACACTTTTGAACAATATTTACACATCGTACACTTGCATATTTTAAGATTAAAGAGTAAAGTAAGAAAACTATGTATAGAACTTCATTGTCAAACATTAATCAATCAATGAACCCAACTACGACATACACATAAAAAAAACTTTCTAAAACAGTTGTACAGTAGATTATATTAAAAAAAATAAAAAAAACACATATACATATGAAAAAAAAAATGTAATAATTTCTATAATACAGATGCATAGATAACTCCCTACATTTCCGGATAGCTTTGATACCTAAAAGAAAAATTTAAACTTTACTCACAGTCATACAGTTTGATCCTGATATGTTCCTGCTTCCCTCCATCGAAAGGCCCAGTAGACTCGTCGAACTGGACTGCATCCATGCTGGAGTCAGTTTACCGATGATTTCGTCGTTAGAAAGCTTATTGTCACTTATACAAGTATTGGAATGTCCGTACGCTGTGGCTTTTAGTGGATTCCCGGTTATACAACGTTCCGGTTGCTCCGATTCAATGTCCTCTGACCCCTTGTCAGTGCTTACTGCCTCATTTTCGGACGGTTTTATTTGTCGCCGTAGTCTTTCCAAGTCTTCCTTCAGTCTCTCTATTTCCTTCTTTAATTCTCCGAAACCTCCGTTTCGCGATACGCTTCGTTCTCCATTCGTTCCTTGTATGGCTAACCTTGGCTGTAATAATTCTGTTTTCCTTTCCCCGCCGTCTTCTGTGGAGCTCCTGAGCACTTGATAAATATTCGTTGGGATAATCAACTGCTCTTGAATCCTACTGGACACCGCTGCAAGTGTCTCAATGGGGCGATAAAACTTGTCTTTATGATCACTCTTCTATGAGACCTGGAATTTCGCCAACCCGGCTTCAATTCTCTCTCCAAACGCGCTGGTAAGTATAATTTTACCTGTAGTTATTTTCCCCTATGATAAGAATTTTCCGTTGATGACCGGTATCTGGGCTCCTGAATCAATCAGAGTTTTTACTTCTTTTTCACCCACTACGGTGGTGACGTACTGTAGTGCATTAATGGATATATTTGCAGGTAAATGAGAAGACATCTCTGGTTTCAAACAGTACGATTGTATTTCCACTGTTGGTACATCATTGTCTCGGTTTAGTTTTTTATTCGGTGTTGATACTTGATACCTCTCTGCGCAATCTCTTGCTAGCTGGGATAGTCCACAGACGTAACAGTCTTTACGCGTGTTAATCCTTGTGCTGTATTGTTCTCTTCTAGGAGCCCGGTGTTTTTCTTCTTTTACCGGGGACGAGCGAAACTTGCAATCTGCTGTAT
>BGPR01000155.1:522976-539856 GCA_013235015.1 Araneus ventricosus
TCCTTTATTGTGAATCTCCACCAATGTTATTTAATCTTTCAGAAGTGATCTCTTGCTCTCCTCAACGAGAAATAGAACACCCAAAGCAGCTACCGCGCAGACAGCTGCTCAGTTAAGCGATCTAGAGCCCCGAAACACTGCAAATAGATAGGTTGGAGTGTCCACAGAATTGGTGGGAAAAAGGCAGAAAAATTTCCAAGGTTCGCAAATTTGGCAAGAAAATATCTTTCAGCACCTGTGAGCGTTATATAGTGTCTATTTATTTTCTGAAGATGGTAATATATATGAAGTCATATGGAACAGACTTATATAAATGATATGCAACAACATTAAATACACCTTATGTACTATGCAACTTAAAATTGGATAATTATTAGATTTTTTTTAATAACTCTACTGGAATGTAATTCTCGAATATTCTTTATTAAATATATTTAAAACAACATTTTTCTAAAAACATTGTATTCTGACCCTTATCTGTGTAGCATTCGGTCAGATCGAATATTCGAGGAAGGGCTGAATATTCGTTACATCCCTAATTGGTATTATATGTGTATGAAACCAAACGGAGCAGACTTCCTCCTGAAAAATTGTTCTTGCATCATAATTTCAGGTTTCACAATGATAAATTATATGCAACTTTATTAAATATACCTATGCACTATGCAATCGATATGCAATATTTTTTGTTATATGTGTATTTAAAAAAAATTATTATCCTGAATATATTCGGCAAAAGGGCTGAATACCGAATAGTTGCCGAATATTCATTACATCCCTAAACATAATATTTACTGTTAGTTCAAAGCATGAATATAATGAAAATCTTCAGTAGCATCACAATATTGTAAATACTGAATGTTGTATCAACAATCTTGTTTAATATTTAACAATATTCAAGAAGGCCCTAAATTTTTATAAATATTGCCAATATAAAGTTTTGGCTAAAAAATATTAGATTTTCTTTAATAATTCATTTTATTTCAAAAAATTCACTGGAACAATTTTTCATTAAAAAGTCGAATATTGAACAATATTGCAAAAAGTATTAAAAGTTTTATGAATGAACGAAATGGTTTCTACACTATGAAATCTATACTAAACCCAAATCAAAATTGATCAATATTCACCCACTGAAAATGAATGCAGATTTTATCACCCAAATTTTATGAATTGCCTATTACTGTCCCTTAATTCACCAATATTTTCAAATCCAGGTATAATTTGATCCTTGTGTTCAGCTTACGAATTTCTACCAATTCATTTTTATTCAATGTATTCATTACTCAACTGAATTATTTTCATTTTAATGTATACTAGTCATGATTATGCAGGAATATTTATAAAAGTGTTTACTTATGCTATTTTTTCTTTTCTGTAAGTTCGAAGCAAATCATTAAAAGAACTATAAATATATATTAATTTTTTTTTTTCATTTTCCAGATATTTATAAAACAATCAGAAGATCATTATCATCTTCACAGAAACTGCAATTACTTCTTCAATATGCTCTTGAAGTGAGTTGACATGGCATGTACGTTAGACGCTTTGCATGAAATATTTAAACTTATTTATTACTAGTTTTCTTTTATTTATAAACATAATTAATATTATTTCTTATTACTTTTAACATTTTTACAAAACATTTCATTTAAAGTGAGTTGCTTCATTAGTTTGGTTTTTAAGTAACTTCTCTTTTAATTTAAGTATCGCCATTATGTCCGACTCCGAAATAAAGTCTCTTTGCTCAAGACCTTTTATTGTGGTGTTCCACACTTCCACTAAGCTGTCAATTGGCAATTTTATCTTCCGCTTGTGTTTCTTCTTCGCTATCGGATACCGAAGTTTTGGAGTTAGGTAAGAGGTATTGTAACTCCGCGATTCGTTACAATAGCCCCCCTCCCGCAATACCTTCGTCGCACACATGGTTAAATTCAAATCCCTCCCAGATGGTTACGATCGGCTTCTGCTGACTGGGCGCCGATTTGTTAAATAAAAGTTAGGATTTTTTTGGGGAGGGGGGTTACAGAATGAAAAAGGTCCAGATTTTGGATGTCCGGATTTGTGATGTTTGACTGTATTGATTTTAGATTATATAACAGTTTATTTTAAATTTTGAAAAGTAAAATTTAAGTTATCAAAAGAATTGTTTTATAAAGAAATATTTCTCAATAGTTATGGTAGCTTTATGTTCTTAGCTTTATTATTATTATTTATTTTTAGTTTGGATTTAACAAAAAAGATAAAAAGTGTCTTAACACCAGGCTTTAAATTCTTATGAATTCTTATTTATTAATCTCTGATTTTCTTCTACATCCTACCTGATGTTCTGGAATCTAACCTGATATCTTAACATATAACTGATAGTACTCTGTTTATATAAACTTAATTTCTTAATAGGGATGTAAAATGAATAGTGATTTGGACGAATACCGAATATTCGGCAGTTGAATATCAACTTCTTAAAAACATTTCACTGCTGATTGAAAATAAAATATTTCTCAAATTTTAAATAAAAAATTAAAGATTAAGTTCTAATTAGAGAAAAGTCCTTATTTATATGTTTAAAAAATGTTAATATCTCAATGCATTTTTGTGATATTTTAAAATATCTTTATTCCGATAACAAGAAATGAGAAACCCTCTTCATTTTGGGATTGCTTCACAGAAATAAAAGAGTCATCATTAGGACTGGGTGATCAGGGTTCGTACGCGTCCTTAAAAGTCCTTACTTTTACATTTAGTCCTTAAAAGTCCTTACAAATCCTTATTTTTATGCCCCATTTTTAAAAAGTCCTTACTTTTCACTCTGCCATTATTAAAAAATTTAAAATTTCACCGATTATCGTTTTTCTAATTCCTCCTTCTCGGCGGCTCTAATCTCGGTCGACGTGGCTCTCACGGGGTGGGGGGACGACACGGCTCGCGTTCTACGAATCCATATCCATCGCATACACTTTGGGAATTAAGCGCGGAATTATAGATGGCCTTTATTGGTCCGTGGTTCCATAGGAATGATTGTCAAAAGTGCTGTTACCATTTTTAGAACAGTATCAAAGTGATAAGCCTTTACTTCCATTTTTTGCCAGTGATGTATTAATACTTGTTAATGATTGCATTCAACATTTCAAAATTTTGGAACCAGAGAATGAAAGAATTGAGAAACCTGAGACTTTATGCAAATTCAACTTCAGTGACCCAAACTTGTATAATGATAAAAGTTAAGTGTATTTAGGATTTGCTGCAGAGCAACTAATAAAAGAAAAGATAAAAAATAAGGAATTAGCAGACATGGATGTTTTCACACTCAGACAGGATAGTTGGAAAAACATCATAACAATGGTAAAACATTTCATGCAGAAATGTCCTGTGAATTACGCACTAGTAAGACCTGCGATTTGCATTAATCCATGAATATTGGCTGGATATCCCGAAAAAGCACAGGAAAAAATGAAAAAGGTATTGATTTTATTGTCGCAAAATAAACGTATTTTCGGAAAAGATTGCGACGAAATTTTGTTACTGTATGCAGATTTTCTGTTAAATATTGTAAAGCCAAATTCATTTGAATTTACGTCTTTCAATCCAAAGAGTGATTCCCTTGATAATTTTTTACAAACTTATTTTAGCAATAATCATTATGAAAAAGTTTGGAAGATTATTAAAATGGTATTAATACTGTCACATGGACAATGAGGTTTTTCGGTGAACAAGGCCCTGGAAATAGAAAATTTAAATGATGCTTCATATATTTTCCAGCGTGTAAATCATGAATTTATTAAGCTGTCTGGGGCTATTTATGACTTAAAAATTACTAAAGAAATGAGGACGGGTACCACCTCAGCTAGAGCAAAATACATGCAGTATTTAGAAAGTGAAAGATCCAAAGAAAAGACTGAAACAAAACAACTGAAACGAAAAGCTCTAGAGGAGGAAATAGATTTTTTAAAACAAAAGAAAATGTTCCTCCAAACAGACATGCACCAAACAAATGAGAAAGCAAATGATTTAGCTAATGAGGCTGAAAAGTCAAAGGACATAAATTTATTTATTCAATCGCATGAACTAAGAAAAACAATTTCTGAAAAAGAAATTAAAATAAATACCTTGGATGTAAAATTGAATGAAAAAGTTTGGAATTAAAAGATATTTAATTTGATTACCAGTTTAATGGGGTTTCTTTTCATCAATTTATTAACTCCTATTTTTAGGAGTTTTGTTGTGTTAAATTTGTAATGTATCTTCTATGTTTTATATTATAATTTATCATCCAATAGGTTGAATTTGCAAAAATGAGTCATTTTATTTAAAAATGCGTGCGACAATTCGTTAAGTTTATTCAATTTAGAGATCCTTATTTTTTGTTTATTTTGGTCCTTAAAAGTCCTTGATAGTCCTTGATTTTCTTTTAAGGAAATGTGTACGAACCCTGGTGATGTTGAAAATCTTACATCGCGATATATAACCAGCTTTATATCGCGATTTAATGATATATCGATATTACAAAATTACACTTTGATAATTTTTTAAGCTTGTTTTTAGATGTAATTACATATATCATTATAGTATGCTTAAAATAAAAACATTTTAGAAAATTGTTTTTCAAAGGTATTTGATTTTGATGGAAATTAATATTCTTAAAAAAAAATAGCCAAATATAAACAAGTCAAACATTTAAATTTCATTCTAAGTCTTTCATCCAAGAGTAAATTAAAATTTCAGTTACTTAAAAATTAAGCAAGATTTTGGCATTTTTTCACAATATTTTCAAAAAATACTATCGAACAAAATGATTTTTGAATTACTTATAATTCAAAAATGTCTTTTTAATGATACCAGTTTAGTTACAAATTACTGAAACATTGCCAGTATAAATTACTAAACTCTAAATCATCCAAAGAAGTTTGGGTACTTACATATTAACGCCACCGCATCTACAGATTGGCGGTAATGCGCCAATCTGTAACCGCCAAATCTGTAGCAGCGTTGGCATTAATACGTAAGTACAAAAACCACCAAATTGATGGCACTTAAAAACCGCCAAATCTGTAGCTGCGGTGGCGTTAATACGTAAGTACCGAAGTTTGTTTTAAAGGTTCCTGGCTCGTTCAATAGATGCCCTACCACTGGACAGCATTTCTCCGTCATACTTTGTCGCTAAAACCGTATACGAAATGTTTAACTTCTGGAATTTAAAATCAAATAACTTTAATCATAATTTTGCTATTTTAAACGTAGAAAATTAAGGGGTGTTAAAATGGATTTATTTTAAAGACGCGGAAAAATTAAATTGAATACATAATTATTAAATATTATAGATTTAAATTAATATAATTAAATATATATATATATGAATTCATATTATGATTGTAGATATATGTGGACCCTCACTGACTCCTGGCAACCACTATTTTCGGACCCAGTCCGCCACTGTGTGCAAATGGCGAGCACGTTGGCAATCAAGCTAAATCGATGTCCACTTTTTGTCAGTCGAGTGTCTATCGATATGACGCATGCGCTAATGTTTCGTCCACAATCAACGAAAGGAGAGCATGTGCTCGCACCCGCGGGAGGGAATCGGCGTAAGCTTAAATCGATATAGGTGTTAAATCTATTTTTCGATACATCGCCCAGTCCTAGTCAACATGACAATGACAAACACAGAAGAAAATTAGGTGGATATACTAAAAGTATTAGAAGTAAATTACTATTTTGATATAGAACTTTTAAGAGCTGGGATGGAGTATTCACTTAATTCGTGGGAAAAAATGCTTAAAATTGTCCAAGATTTGCAAATTAAGCAAGAAAATATCTTTCAGCTCCTGCAAGCACAATATATAGTGAACATTATTTTCTGTATCTGGTATTATAAAAGAGATAAAACATACTTTTTCCTGAAAATGCTCTTAATTTATTGCTCTTGCATCATAATTTCAGGCTTTGCAATGATAAATGATATGTAAAGTTTCACCACATTTACTTAAAATTGAGTATATTTTGGAAGGTTTTTTAGAATAAATGTACTGAAGTGCAATTCTGCACAATATTCTTTTTTAAATATATATATAAAAGAACATCTTTTTAAAAATTATAATCCGGAAATTATTCGGGCAAGTATCTGTTTAATATTCAGCCATCCGAATACCGAATAGTTGCCGTATATTTGTTACATCCCTATTTCTTACAAAGTTTTTTTTAGATTAAATTTCAAATACAATCCAGAAAAGCATATGTTTGTGTTAACATATATATGTCAAAAAATAGTAATTTTAGTATAACAGTATAAACACTTTTTGAGATCTAAAAACATACAGTATTAAGGAAGAAATGAGCATGGTAAGAATTTAATTTATAAAACTTAATAATTTGCTTCATTTATTAGGTACCTTTTCCTATGAATAATTAAGTTATGTGTATGAATATTTGAAGTAAATATAACTGTCATTTATAATGAAAGTATATTTAAATAACATTTTATCAAATAATGTGTACTGGATTTTAATTATTAAATTAGTTGAAATCTTTATTTTTCTTTATTGTATTGCTTAAAATGTGAATTTCTGTCATCCATCATGAATATTAATCTAGTGCTTCTTTTTACTATTATCTGTTTTTGTGTGTGTGTGTGTGTGTTTAATTTGATTTATAGCCAATTTAGATTTTTGCCATTTTTAATATGCTTTAAATCAGTCTGAATTTCTTTATTATTATAATTACAAAATGAATTTAATCATTATACATAAAAATTAAAGCTTTTGAATTTATCTTTTACATTAATAATGCTAAAATTCTATCATTACAAATTTTAAATCTTATCATTAAAATGTAACAATTTTTACTTTGTAGTTAAGGTCTATAAAGAAAATTCTTCTGAGAGGCGAGTATTGTTCTACGAGTATAGAAGTATACCTTACTGAAATCAAATTTTATTTAAATGCCACATTTACTAAGTATCAGATGTACTGAACCAGAATTCATCTGCTACTATCCTTCTGTTTATTGCAATTTTCATGAATTTTGGATTTTGTAACTAATCCTAATTTTTTTTTTTTTTTTTTTACCTCTATTTTTAGCATAGTTTATCTATGGCTGAAAAGGATTTGTGTGAAGATATAGATGATGATGTATTTAGAAAAGAGAGTAAGTTAATTATTTACTTATTGCAATGCCAAAATAAAATATAATTATTTTATTATAATCAAATTGAAGTATTGTAAGATTTTCATTGACTAGCAAACAATTCCTCACTAAATTTATGGTTTTAAATTTTTTATATTTTATTTCCTTTATTATTTTGATCGATAATCAAAATTTTGTTATATTATTTGTATCTTTTTATTATTAATGATCACTGTGTAAATGGATTTTGCAGTTTCCAATTGTCAAATTAATATTGAATCGGAGATTGAAGAAATGAATTATTGTTCTTTAGCAGTTGCTGATAAAGAGTAAGATTTTTTTTACATTTATATTTCCTTTTTGTTAGGAAATGAAATGCTTTTGCTAAAAGTTTTGAATTCTTGTCATTTTTAAGCAAAATGTGTTTAAAACTTTTACACCTTTAGTTTTATAAAAATTCAAATTTCAGATTAAAAGTGATTGTACATACTGTATTATTTCATTGATTTTATCTATTGATAACTAGCTGATATACCTGGCCTTGCTCAGGATTAAATTAATTTCATTTCTAATATTTTTTTTAAATGATACATATTGTGTATAATTCATATACCTGATGTTGCTCAGAATTAAAATACTTTTGTACAAATATTATAATACATAAAATCCTTTTATTGTGTAAAATTTTTTTAAATTATAATGAGAACATCAATTGAAGCAAATGATTTTTAAAAAACGCCGAAAACTAATTCTCTCCATAATATTTGTTATATTAGAACTTCAAATTTTTTTCACAAATACTGAAGTATAAGAAAAGTTTTAATGGGCTTTTTGGGATGATAAATTACTTTTTGATTAATAAAAAACATGAAAATAAACCAAATCGAAAGTTTTTCCTGGTATAAATTGTGAATTGTCTGCTTTTAAACTTTCCTTTTAGCTTTTTTCAGAATTGTTTTAATGCTTTTTGGCAACAGTTCTTTGTATGTACATTTTTGTTCATCAACACTAAAAAAATAATGTTACAAATTGTGTATAAAATTAATTTTGAAAAAATTATTCAAATGAGAGGGGGGAAAATTGTACGGAAATGAAATTAGTGTCACTAAAAAGCAATTTTTTTTTTTTTTAATATGGTGTAAAATCAGTTTTTGTTAGATAACATTTTCAGAAGATATATTCAGTAAAACGCCAAAATCTTGCTAAATTTTTAATTGACTTTTGGACTTTGAATAGTTGACAGTGGCCTTTATCTTGTTTTTAAGACCTCATGTGCATAAAAATATGTACAATAAACATTCAAAACCAAAGCCTCCCAACTTCAAGGGTTAAGGCTACAACAACTTACATTAATCCAATGCTTGCCTCAAAACGACATTTCTGGAGTGTGCTGTTGTCAAACATCTATTCCTTATGCTTACAGAAGCTTTACTATCTTTGCCTTTGTTGGAATTTGAGCGATTGACTTATTTTTTCTTTTAGGCATAATTAAAACATAACTCTGAATCTCGTAATACTCAAAGTTATATATTTTCACTTAAAATATTTATTATTTCTTAGGAAACGTAGGTAAAGATGACAGGTGATATTAACTGTAGTGATTTTTTAATCTAATTAAATAAGCTTTAGAATTCTTTAAGAACCAATGAAAACATTGCCAACCAAATATTTGAAGAAAAAAAAAAGAATCAGAAAAAATAATGGTAAAGTAATTACACCTTCTTTCTTCAGCTTGAAATACTCCCTCTTTCTTCTTGAAGTATTGGAATGGTTATCCCAAAGGAGCAGATTAACTGGTAATTTGTTAATGTTAAGAAATGTTGGAAAAGGTCGCAGATTTTTATTGTTAATCGTATAAAAGTTGTTTTAATTTTTGGTAACCACAGTTTGCATTATCATTTTTATTTTTTTGTCAAACTAAAGAGACATTCTTTATTTTATAATAGAAGATGTTGTGAAAATACAGAAATAAATGTTAAAATTAAAAAATTACATATTTTAAATTTAAAAAATATACATATTTACATTTTTAAATAAAAACTATGCCGTATTATAAAACAGAAAAAAATATCCTATACTTAGAAAATATGTGGGTCTACGTATGCGTGCATGTACAAAGGTACTTAATTTTTTTGGATATGGTGCTTAAAAAGTGCTTAATTTTTACAGCAATTTCTCACTATGCTCCCTGTGCTTTGTTGAAGTTTGTTTTCAGTGCAATTATCCTCTTCTTCACTGCTAGTTTCCTCATTTGCAATCATTTCATCGATTGTTAGAAGAGAACATGTTGCAAGTTTTGAATCACATTGCACAAATTCTTCAAATGCAGTAACATCACTTAAATTTGACCAGTTTTCTGGTGGAACAAAATTATCAGATTCGGTGTTTTCAATCGAATTGACATCCACTGGAGTTGAAAATCTGCCAAGGGTGAAGCAGTTTTTTATTGTTTTCTGTAAAACATTTTGCCAAGCCATCATTATGAAATTCATAGCTTGCAAGATGTTAATTTTCATATTTTTGGAGTCTCGGTGGTCTAAACTGGAGATAGTTGTTTTCACCAAAAGTTTTCGATAATGTTGCTTTAGGGATTTTATTACTCCTTAATCCAGTGGCTGGAATTTGCTGGTACAATTTGAAGGGAAGAACTTGACAGTTATGTTTTTTAGAAAGTCTGTATCAGGTGGATGAGCTGGACACTGATCAATGAATAAAATGATTCGCCGTTTTTGTTTTTGCATTTTATCATCTAATCCTTTTAACCAATCTGTAAAGAAAGACATGGTCATCCATGATTTTTTTTTTATTGCTTAGTACTTCGTTGATAATGTTTTCACTTTTTTGATTTGCCAATAGTCAAAGGAGATAATTTTTCAGATCCATCTGCATTGGCACACAATAACAGTGTATCGCACTTTACTCTTTTTTCCCACCATGACAGGTATCCAATTTGATAGCAAGAGTTTTAGATGGCAGGAGATTATAAAACAAACCCGTTTCATCTGCAGGGTCATTCCATGAAAATAGTTACCTTTTGCACCTAAATAAAATTTCACTGTAACTGTAATTGTGATACAGCATTTTTTTCAGTGAAATTTCTAGATCTATCAACAGAATTTTCCAATAGTGGCTGATTTGAATTTTGTTTTAGAAAGAACACAAGCTTGTATTTGAGTGTTTTTAATCCTATTTTTTCTACTTGGCTCACAACTTAATAAACTTATTTTCATTTTTCGTGTTCAATAAATACATTTTTTGGAAGATTGTACAGCTAACTGCCTGTCAAGAAGACAATTTCTGAATATCTTAAGAGGTAATTATATTTTTCTCAACATATTTTTACTTAGTTGTTCTTTGTTACGTTAGTCACAAAATTCTTAATTTTCTCTCTTAAATTACAAAGAGTACTTCTAGAATTTTTATTTTGTGAGTTTTCTTAACTTGTTAGCTAACTAATATGAATCATTTGAAAATTTTAATGCAGTTCTATTTATTAATGATTTAGAGCTGTGACTAATGTAACTTATCAAATGTGACTAACGTAAAAAATATTATTGTTATGTCAGTCGCATCATTTTTGACTCTTTAAAATAACTTCTGCCTTTTAAAATTTGAAAAAGTATTGCTAACATATTTTTAAAAATTAAAGAGTCTCCTTTTTTTGTCAGAAATCAAAATGGCGAGACCAAGCACAGCAGAGAGAAAGAAAAAGAGAGCCATGCTGGACAAAGTGAAGCAAAAAGGCTTGAAGATAAAATAAAAGGCAAAAATGGAATGAGAGCTTTAAGACTAAAAAGAGGAGGGGATAAGAAACTGAAGCAGCAAAATTGAGAATGTGAAAGATGAGAGCAAAAAAAAGTCAGTCTGCTATGAGCCAACAGTCGACTTTTAGAGCATATTCATCACCACAAGCATTAGGAAAAGCAATAAGGAAAGTTAAGAAGTCTTTGCCTTCTAGTCCAAGGATAAAGCAAGCAGTTGTGGAGAAATTAGCTTCACACATAGGATTCTTAATTCCACCTACTAAACCTCAGAAGAAGAATGGCCTGAGTGTGTGAAAGCTTTTTACTATCGAGATGATGTATCAAGACAACTTCCTGGAAAAAAAAGATGTAAAGTTCATTCGAAATATAGAGACCAATAAAAAAGCGTGTTTGTAGAAACGTCTGTTAATATACAACTTAAAAGATGCATTTCAGCTATTTAAAATTGATCGTCCTAATATTGAAATTGGGCTCTCAAAATTTTGTGAACTTCGTCCCTCAGAAGTTGAAACTGTGGGGATGTAGATCAAGGTATGCTGCTGACCAAGAATTTTGCTTTCCTTTTAAAAATGAGCAAATGGAAAAGAAATAATATTAAAACTGCCAATGAATAATCAAGTTAATTGTTTGCAACAAATATAATGCTGATTGCATTGGTCAGATGGTGCATCAGCACATTTTAAGAATCGATATAGCATATCATTGCTGTTTTCTAATACAATATTTTGCGAGCGGAACTAAACTGCTTTGTACCACGGAAAAGGGCCTCATGATGGCATTGGTGCAATTTTGAAACATCATGTGTGGAAGAAGGTGCTTCAGGGACAAACCATCATCAAAAGTGCCATTGAGTTTTCAAAGTGGATGCAGCAGACATAAATATAAAATGCCTTTTTGTAAAGGAGAAAGAAATTCTGCTTGAACTGGCTGCAATTGAGAAAGGTTTCGAATCAATTAATGAGCTTAAAGGCATACAGTCTTGCTACTGTATAAAAAAAGCAGGCTCCTCAAGTGTTAACATGTTTTTAAACACTGGAGATGATATTCCCTTCAAAACTAAAGTTGGTATTCTGGAATCAAAAGTCAATGGTTTCTCGAAAAGTTGTGCAACTTTCATAGAGTTGGAGAAATATTTCAGTGTCTATTATAATGACAACTGGTATATAGGATGAGTAACAGAATACGATGCAAATTCAGAAATGTGCAAAATAAAATTTTTGCAAGAAACTGACTTAGACTTCAAGTGACCAAGTGTTAATGATGTGTAAAAAATTCATTTCGTCAGAACCTATTGAACTAAATGGAAACCTGCCATTTTATATCAAATATGAAACTAGAAGAGACATTATTGCCTTCTACAAAAAATTTGAGAAAGGACTCCATTTGTATTAAAATTGCTTTGTATCAACTCTTCATTTTTAAACACTTTATTAATGATGATCCAACTGTTACGTTAGTCTCACACCATTGAAATAATAAAAACATCAATAAATAATTATTATTGATTATTAATCAATCCAAAATTGTTCTTACTACAAACTTAATATTCCTATGTAATACTATAATTAATTACAGATTTTTTTCTTAACAAAATTCAGAGAAATCTAGTGCAGACATGACACATTTCCGCGGATTTCCGCTTTTTCGGCATCGAATTTAATCATTCTTAGGATCGATGCAAAACTGCATTAAAATTTTTGTTAATGCGTTGGGGGGAGGTTGCTCCAAACAAAAACTGTGCGCCATGTGAAAACTTTGCGTATGGCTCTAAAGCGAAAGAGTTTCACATTCATAAGATATTGCGCAATCCTGCCGAAAGCCGTTCAGTGTCCGAGTTATGTATCGACGTTTCCCCGCACTTTAGGGTCAAAGTTTAGCATTGGGATTGTTGAGGAATGCCCGAAGGTCGTATTCTTTTCTTTCTCATTTCGTTCAATCGCCTTTCGTTCCATCCAATCGGAATTCATTCCGAATTCTGAAAGAAAATCATCCACGAATTTCTCCGATCTGAATTTCGTGAGAACAAAGATCGTTAGCTCTCTGTGAAGGAAGCCATTTTATTTTCGCGTTCTCTTTAACATTCTTTTCTTCATTTTTGTTAGTTATTTCGATTTCATTTTTGTTAGTTTTCGTTCCTTAACGTTTGTCTATCAACACGGGCATGACACATTAGTGTGGATTTCGGCATCGAATTTTGTCATTCTTGGGATCGATATAAATCGACGTGAATAGCACGCAATAAAAACTGTGCGCCGTGTGCACATCAAAATAATATCAGATTTCATAGATAGAAGATCAGGAAGAATGTATATTGAAACATATTCTTCAATTTAGAGTGTTAAATACAAAATGATGAGCAAAAAGCAGTTTGCTTTTGAATATTTTAGAAAAAAGATTTTTTGCGTGATGCTATTGATAGTAACGTGCAAAAATTTAAGGTCATGAGACAAATGGTACTAGGAGGAACTTGATAGTAAGAAAATAGCAATGAAAAAAAAATATAAAGAAAAACCCCAATCAAAGAAAGAGAGCAAAATTTAGAAAATGGAGGAAAATAGCAGACTGAAGCATATAAAAAAGCTTGAACTATTAGCTGAAAAAATGAGAAACAAAAGTCTTAATAATTATGTATAATCAAAAAAAGTTTTGCATGGCCACATTTTTTAGCGAGATAATTTTTACCATAGTTTTTATTTTAACAAAACTTTATACGTAATTCATTTTTCACGCATTAATTTACTTTTAAATAATAATTCTACATTATTTTTAATATCTCAAGCACTTTTTGTATAAATTTATTCATTTATTGTTCAATTAATCATACTTATTTTACTTCTCGGTGTTTACGTTTGATACGATTACGTATTTATGAATTTCAGCTTTTTTTGTTCCAAGTCTGTGTCATGTCTGCTAGTGCTAAAGCCAAGCTATCTTTTATGTGGTAACTAAATTGTTACGTTAGTCACAAAATTAAAAATTTAATTTAATTTGGTTAAATCATTATCTTTTAAAATAATTTCTGCATGGATATGTTATATTGATTAGTATTACATAAAATATGAGAATAAAAGGTTTCATCAGAGATTATTTAAGAGCATTTTGTCATATTATAGCATGTTAAAATCTTTCCAAAGTTACGTTAGTCACAATGGAATGACCCTGCATTCAAAATGTCTTTTTGTTCATATCCTTTTATCAGATCTGGCAAATGGTTTTGAATCCATTCATCCACTATTTTGCAATCAACATCTCCAGACTCTTCACTTACAGTTTTGCTTGTTATTCCGTGTCTTAATTTAAACTTGTGAAGCCATCCTGAGGAAAATGATGCATCACATTCCACATTCAGCTTCTTCGAAATTTCTTGTACTTTCTTCATAAGCAAAGGACCACTGATGGGAATTTTTACACTATGACACTGATTAAACCACTATAAATGCACTTTTTCTACATAAGTGAAATTTCCGCTTTGGACTCAAAGTTTTTTTGAAGCATTAGATCCACTTTGATTATGGCTTTCCTCGGTGATCTTACGCTTATAAAGTAGTGTGTTTGAAGTTTAAACTGGTAAATCTAATTCTTTGGCAAGACCCACTCTTTTTAAATGTTGGTTTTTGTCCACTTTTTTTAAAATGCACATTTTTTCCTTCAACGACAGAGATTTTCTATTGCTCGAAGTCATTGTGAACCGCTAGTGAACAATAAAATCCAGACACTGAAGCTTACAGGAAAAGTCCCTGCTGGGCCTGGGAAGAGCACAAAAACATCCCTTATCTGTCGAAAGTGGGATGTTCGCATTCCTCAGGGGTTTGGCTTTTGTCCAACTGGGCAGGTTTGGTCAAGGTCGCATGTCTTTTCTAAGACTGGACAATCAGCAGGTGGGACTCTGAGGTTGAAATGCGCATTTTCTCTCTTCTTGAGTTCTTGAGGGAAAAAAAAAATGTATAAATGAAATTATTTAACGTTAATATGCATTGGATTTTGCTGGGACCATTAAAAAAACATATAAATGATAAAAATGTATAAACGGTGCTCCACTGTAATTTCAAAAATTTAAGGCATAAATGCTTTCCTGATAGTTTAGGTAAATATATATTTGTGGATTTTCAGCCATTTAAAGATAAAAATTTAGAGTTTATCAAGTTTCAAAAATTTTAATATTCCTAAGACATTTTATAAAGAACAAGTATTTATGAATATATTCCTATAGATGTTGATAAATAGATACAATATTTATATGTCAACTTAAATTTTACTTGGTGCAGGATGTGTAACATGTTCAATTATGTAGTTAAAGATTTTATTTTGTTATTATATCTTACCCTTTTTATTTTTAGGTAGCTATCAAAGAACAAATAATAAAAAGTTTGTTTCTTCTTTACTCAGAAAAATAAGGAAATTCCAATTAATTTTTCAATGAAATGAATATCTAAGTAACCCTTAAAGTTAATTTTTAAAAAGAAGAGATGTATAAAAGAATCTGGCCTTACAGACTTTCTCAAAGGTCACCTGCAGGCAAGGATTAAAAATGGATTTTTTTTTTTTTTTTTTTTTTCTGTGAGAGGTTTGATTTTTGTTCAAAAAATTTGCCTCTCGTGACCCGAAAATCCCAAGTGAAATTAAAGGACTACACGTAAATAAAACTTCAACATGCAGAAACATTTAATACCAAAAAAAAAAATTGTTTTCAGGAAAAAAGTTCTTTTACTCAAAATCATCAAGCATTAATTTACCGTCATTATAACAAGAAAAACTACCCTTCACAAAGGAAAAAAAGACGATACAATTTACCCCTTCATTCGAGAAACAAGAAAATAGTTGCTCGCTGATAAATTATGATATCCAAATAAGTTCCTTTATTCTGATTTACGTTAGTTTTATTAAGTTAATTCTATTTCAATTCTTTTATTTTATTTTATGTAAATTCCATTCCTTATTCATTACAATATTTCAAGAGCTAGAAAATAGTTGTTCATATAATACTGAATATGATTTATATGCTGACTCAAGATCAGTCTTAATGGCTCTTGAGTCGGTTAAAAAAGAAACAGAAATTATTACAAAAAGAATATTGCGAGACAAACCAAATATTAGACTAAATTGGGTAAAATCCCATATAGGTATCAAAGCAGGGTGGCCACCCGACCGGAAAAGTCAGGGAAATTCTGGAATTTTTTTATTTTGATAATTCTTATTGCAGGCGACAATTCACTGATCTTTTTTTTATAAATATAATGAAACACCGTTGGCAACCAATGAAAATCGGTCATTTACTGACAGTCAAAAACGAATGCCATTTGTGTTCATATAAACACCTCGCCAGGGAGAGGTGTTTACATTTAAATTTCCGAGGGACCGAAATTTCGGCTGTTAGTCCAGTCAACGAAGGGTTTGAAAAAAAACTTTAAATCATATAGTTTTGAAAATTGGTGCACATGTTCGTTAGGGGCTTCTGATAAACATACTAAAAGTCCCCAGTCCTGGGGGTAAGCTCACGGCGCCATCTTGGATTTCTTCCCCCTTTTTTTAGTTTTTACAGAATATCTCGAAAACTATTGAGTTTTCAAATTACAATTGATTTAACAAATTAAAAAGGTAAAATTCCCTACAAATACATGCTTATATTTTTCTTCCAGCTTTAATTGTTTTCCAGATAATGGGTCTCAAAGTTTGCCGCCATCTTGGATTTCATTCCCCCTTTTTAGTTTTTCCTGAATATCTCTCCAAAAATATTCAGTTTTCAAATTACAATTGATTCAACAAATTAAAAAGCGTGAAACTCCTTTCAAATATATACTTTTATTTTTCTGCCAGCTTTAATAGTTTTGCAGATAATGGGTCTCAAAAGTTGTTGCCATCTTGGATTTCATCCCCCTTTTTTAGTTTCTCTTGAAATCTATTCAATTTTTAAATAACATGTAGTCAGCAAATTAAAGGGCGCAAAATTCCCTACAAACGCTTTTTTTTTTTTTTAAAAAAAGCTTTAATAGTTTCCAA
>BGPR01000155.1:539956-629130 GCA_013235015.1 Araneus ventricosus
CCCCCCCCCCTTTTTAGTTTTTCATAAATATCACTGGAACTATTAAAGCTAGAAAATAAATAAAAGCATGCATTGGTTGGGAATTTTACTATCATTAATTTGTTGTGTTTAATGTAATTTGAAAATCAAATAGTTTTCGAGATATTAAAAAAAAACTAATAAAAGGGGGATAAAATCCAAGATGATGGCAAATTTTTAAATCCATTATCTCGGAAATTATTAAAGCTGAAACAAAAAATAAAAGCATGTGTGTGTAGGGAATTTTACGCTCTTTAATTTGCTGATTACATGTAATTTGAAAATTGAATAGATTTTGAGATATTTAAGTGGAACTAAAAAAGGGAGATGAAATCAAAGATGGCGGCAACTTTTGAGACCCATAATCTGGGAAACAATTAAAGCTGGCAGAAAAATAAAAGTATATATTTGAAAGGAATTTCACGCTTTTTAATTTGTTGAATCAATTGTAATTTGAAAACTAAATATTTTTGGAAATATTCAGGAAAAACTAAAAAAGGAAGGATGAAATACAAGATGGCGCCGCGGACTCACCCTCCAGGGATGGGGACTTTTAGTATGTTCATATTAGCCCCTCACGAACATGTGTACCAATTTTCAGAACTATATGAGTTAATGTTTTTTCACCTCCATTTGGGACATTCGTTGACTGGTCTACATGAACAGAATCGCGTTCCTTTTGGTAGTTAAATTAGATGATACTTCTTGAGATGAAAATCTATAGTATAATCACACTCAGATGTGGAAGAAGAACCGGGATGTGGCTATATGTCCAAGAGATTCAGATAGCTTACGAGATCGTAAATTTCTTTTTATCTGTCTACAAGTTAGCATCCACACTACTGCCTGCTTTTATGATGATTTAATATCAAATAGGAGTTATATCAGAATTAGTTTGTTTTTCCATTTGTGGAGATTTTTTCATTGAATTATGAAGTAGTTGAAATTAGTGCTAATATTTTCTTTCAGCATTTCTTTTTGTTTATTTTGTGTATGTTTTTTTTCTCTGAGTGTTGGGAAACATGATTACTGATCATTTTGATAAATTATGGGATCTTCAAAGTATGGGACAGCTGTTACCCATACATATAAAAGAACAATTTTTTTTAGTATGATGTATGCATGTTCAGGCTTTTTTTTTTTCGTTTTTTACGCATGCCCAGATCTTTGACATATGAGATCAAATTTAGCAAAGTGATGGATTAGCACAAGAGGGGAGTTGACGCCACAGTAATTTTTTTAAAAAAATTCAAATTAGATTTTTATTTATTTAATTTTAAATGGAAAATTCAGGTTTTTTCCCCCATTTTCGCAAATTTTATTTTTTCTCTCTTTTTTTGTCTGTGATGTTTTATTTTATTATTATTTATTTCTCTTTATATCAGGGTTGCGGTGATTTAAATCAGTTGATTAAAATCACTGATTTAAATCGCGATTTAAATCAACTGATTTTTTTAAAAAAAATCACTGATTTAAATCACTTTATTTTAAATATCAAGTTAATCTGCTTTATTGAAATAAAATTGTTCATGTATCTTTAAATAGTGATTTTAAAGTATTTTTAAATGTATATTTAAAGAAAGAATGTATAGAACATAGAAAAATATTTTATTGAATTGATGTAACTAGAGTACTTTCCATATCTTTATTTTTGTGAACACAAGCAAATTAGATTCTTTGCGGTGCAACGCAATAATTTTTTGAAAATATGATGAGAAAACATCTTGAATGGCTTTAGTTTATTGTCTAGACATAGAATCTACAAAAAAAGTTTTTTAAAAAGCTTACTTCATTCCGAGGGAGGGGGTCCTCCCCCTTTCGGGTCACGCCCTTAGATACAGCCACCTTGATACACTCAAAAATTATTGTTGAAACTTACAGAAAATTATAAATTAAAACTTCAAGAATATTGGATCAAAATTTTCGAGTTACTTTGCTAAAATTGTTGAACTGAAAAATTTCTTATCTCCGAGTCAAAGAATTTTCCCAAACTTCATCTCTAATAATTCCTATTCCGAAACAAAATTTCATAAGACTGCTATATACATTCTAAAAGGAGTACTATTAGCCCTATCCTAAACCTATTATTTTCCATTTATAGTTGAATTTAACGGTTGAGAAAGGAGTGAAATTAGGTGTGCCACACCGCAAAGGGTTAAATAAATCTGTAATGAGCAACACAATAAAATGCAAAGTATGAGATGCTCCTTTTTCAATAAAATAAAATAAATATTGTGAAAGGATCATGTTCTCAAAGAAAGAACATAGTAAAATGCAGTGAGTTTCATTTAAATACTGGAAAATAGTGTTGGGGACAACAAAGTTTTTATCTTGCAATAATGTTCAAATGTAAGATAATTAAGTAATGCATATAAATGTTCCAAAAGAAATACAAGCATCTATATAGTGCAATTTAAACTATGATCTATACTTATAAAAGACAATGTTTGTGAGCATGTGCGCAATGTCCAGAAGAATCTATCACACTTACAGTCGTGAAATTTGGCACACAGGTAGTCCTGATGGTGACTCAATGCACCTCGAAGCCTGAATTTTGAAATTTTATCTAGAAAATTTTTTATTTAATGTTTTGGGTGAAACAGATTAGGATTAGAGAAAGCTTCAAAACTTGTGTTTGTAATGAAACAAATGAACAGCTCAGTGTAAAATTCTCCAACATTCTAACATACAATAATATATCTATAGTCAAGAAATGACAATTTTTTATTATATTTTACCTTTTTTCCTTAATAAAATGGTCTTATATTTCAAAAGTATATTATTTTTATATTTTACAGGGTTCGTACTCCTCCTGAAATTCCTGAAAAACTCCTGAATTTTGCTTTTTTTTTTCTAAGGGCCCCTGAAAACTCCTGAAAATTGTGTTTTTTATCCTGATATTTCTTTTTGTCTCCTGAAAAATTACAATCGAGGAGCAAAAAATAAAATTATGATAAAACGTAAGAATATGATGTTTCCTTCTTGATAGAAAGTCACTGGAATCCGGAATTCTCACTTCTAACCTTACTTAGTGCTGAAAGAGTCTACCGCGCATGTTCCGAGTCACCGCAATAGGGAAAGATGGGAGAATTGATATTTAGTATAATTTTTGCCAATTTTATAAAAATTGTCCACAAAACCCCCTTCTCCCCTACAATTGATTTTTTTTTCATGTTATCCTGAAATTTCTGTACTGTACTCCTGAAAAAATCCTTAGAAACTCCTGAATTTTACTATCATATATACAGTATGAACCCTGATTTTAGTTCACAAATATTTTTTAAATTGCTGTTACATTTTTAAATTAAATTTTTTAATTTGTTTTTTTAAAAAGAAAGTACAGCTTAATGACTGGTATGTTGTTATATATATAATTCTATGACTGTAGGGCTCTTTGTCTAATATACAAATGTTAAATATATATATGTAGTTTTAAAAAAATCATTAAAATCAAAAAAATCTTGATTTAAATCAAAAAAATCCGATTTTTTTGAAAAAAATCAAAAAAATCGACAACCCTGCTTTATATATTGTCCATTTTGAGCCGTATTTAAGAAAGTTGGTTGGAATAAACAGTTTTTTTTTTCTTCTTTCTTTTGCAAACTATTCGATTCCATTCGTGTGACAGAATATTATGCTTCTGTGTTTTAATTTATAAACATCAGTAAAAAATCGTTTTCTTACATTTTTTTCTCTGCCTTTTTATGTTTTATTTTGAAACGTATATTTTTATTGAGATTTTGATCGTCCTAAAGATTTTTTAAGTTTATATTTTTAATCAGAAAAACCTGGGATATTCGGTACAGTAGAATTGTTCATTGTAAAGATGTATTAGTTATTTTATGGTTTATTGTTTAAAAGTTTTAAATAAATTTTCTTTTTTCAAACATTTTGCTTTTTTATTCAAACCATACTGACTTGAATGAATACTTAGTATGGCCAATGTGCAGGTGATTTTTTTTCTATGGTTGATGGGCTACCTCCAAAAAAAGTCAGGGAATTTTTTTATAAAACCTGGAAATGTCAGGGAAACTGAAACAACAAAAATGATGGCCACCCTGCAAAGGTAATGAAGCTGCTGATGCTTTGGCTAAGGAAGCCACTGAGAGGGAAATTATTGATCTCAAGTTAAAACCTACAAAAAAATGGTGTAATAAATACCTTAAGAAATTGATTCTTAAGGAGTGGAGTGGAAGATGGAGAATTTCTAAAAACTCAACATTACTTTATGGATTTCTTCTGAATGTCAGGGTGGAGGGGTGCTTTGGTGATTTTTACTTCAACCACATTCTTGCTACTCATGGGGCTTTTCTCGTATATCAGAATAGATTTTTCGGCAAGACAAAAGTGTGCAGATGTGGCCAGGACGATGATATAGTCATTCATTACGTATATGGATGTCCATTATAATCTGCCTATCCCAGGAAATCACCTGCTTGGTGTCCTGGTAATCCATCATCATGCCAAAAGGGGTTAAGTCAAATCGTTCAGGACCTGCTCAAAGAATGTTTACTACAATAAGTTAAACTCTTTGGACTCTTGTTTGTCTTTGTACTTTTATTTGGTTGTAAATTTAAATGTTAACAGATATTGCTTATGGAAAATAGGCAAAGATATGTTAAATTCCTTAATCCTTGTCTAATCTGCGAATTAAAATGGTTTTAAATTGTGTGTTGATTAAAGGTAAATATACTCTGTAAAAGTAAATAATAGAAAAATTTCAATATAAATTTTAAATGTCCTTTTTGTAAATGAAATGAAAATTATCAGTTTTTAATTTTTTGTGGGTCAAGAAATCTAATCAAATGTTTAAGAAATGGAATTAAATTGAAATTGTAAATATACTGTTAAGATTGGGCATATGTGTTTTTAATATTAAATATTATTGTAAGCTCTAATAAATGTGCAAAATGTATGGAATGTTTTTGAATAAAGTATTAAATAGTCAAAATTAGTTGAATTTTTTTAAAACAGTTTAAAGCTAAGGGTAATTTCAGAAAAGGGGCCTTATAGGAAAGTAAAATTAATAACTATATGAATTGCATTCATTTTGTTCTAAAACGATATTCTTCTCAAAAGAGCATGCATCTCTTGCCTACCTTGGTGACTAAAGTGTAAATGCAAGTACTTTGGATATAACTAGAATCAATTCTAGTATATTATTATTTATATTATACCAAGTGAGTCTATTTTTAATGTGAAAATCTAAAAAGTTTTTGTTAATATTGAAAACTTGAAATTTATATGGGTTTTGACCAAATTTTATGTTTTGTATATAGAAAATTGTACATTGTAAAGTATATTTTATAGTTAATAGAAATTATTGGAAGATTAATATCTTTGAGTTCTATATATAAAAATTTTGAATGGACTGTACATTAAATTTGAGCTCTAAACTCTAAGGTTTTTCAAGTTTGATTTGTTGCACAAAGGATTTGTTGTGTAATAGTTATGAAATGTATGTCATGTCAGAAAATATATTCAAATGTTATCCATTGTTACTATGATAGTTATTGTGTAGGTATTATTTTGTGGAATTGTAATTATTGAATTTGAATAAATTAAGAATTGCCAGTTGGGCTGATGGTCAGAGGGATTGGGGTGAGTCTTGGTGGATCTCTCGGTTAGTGGTTATGCTGTTGTTTGGGACAACAGTCCATCTTTACCTTTTTTTTTTTTAAATGCATTTCTCCCAATTTTGGAGTCTTGTTCTTGGTTTCTAAATTTGATAGGACAGAGGGTTGGGGCTGGATTGGTGTTTTTGTAGAAGACTACAGTAATTGATCGAGGTTAAAGGTATTTCTTTGAGACAGCTCCACCTTGTCTGCCCAGTGAACTCATTAGGGCAGTTGTTGTTGCTTGACTTGTTTTTAAAAATCCTGGATGCCTAGGCTGAACGGGGTTTTACAAGCTTACGGTTATTTAAATTCCAATTAGTGATATAACATATAGTGATTTGGCTGAATATACCAAATTTCAGTCTAAATATCCACTTTTTAAAAACATTTCAGTTTTGAGTGTAAATAAAATATTTCTCAGATTTTAAATGAAAAAATTAAAGATTAATAAAATTTATTATTATTTGTATATTTAAAAATTCTCAATACCTTAATTCCAATAATAAGAAATGAGAAAAATCCCTTCTATTTTGGGATTGCTTCACACAACAAGAGTCATCATTGCAGAACATGATGACAAATACAAAAGGAAATTCAGTGGAGAAATTCAAATTATATGAAGTAAATTTCTAGCTAGGATGGATTGGCTACTTAATTGATAGAGAAAAAATATGCAGAAAAATTTCCAAGATTTGTAAATTAACACGAAAATATCTTTTAGCTTTAGTGTGTAGTGAATATTTATTTTTGGAAGCTGATAATATATATGAAACAAAACAGAACAGGCTTCTTCCTGAAAATGCTGAAAAATTACTGTTCTTGCATCATAATTTCAGGTTTTACAATGATATATAACATTATTCAATACACTTGAGCACTATGCAGCTTAAAATGGAGTAAATGCTGGGAGTTTTTTGATAATAAATGTAATTTTGCACAATATGCTTTGTTAAATATATTTAAAAGTACATTTTAATAAAATTATTATCCTGAATTTATTTGGTAAATGGGGTAAATACTGAATATTCATTTCAACAATAATTCTAATTATGAAATTGCATAGGCCTCTAATTGAATATTTTTAAACCAGCAAAATTTTCAGTATTCGCTAAATTTGTGATTTTTGTATGTGAAAAGCAATACTAAATAAACCCATTTCAATTAATGTAAATTTATATTATGCTGATCCTGATATTCACATTCTGATGTTTGTTTTTCCAGATCAAATAATGAGAATGCCTCTCTCAGTGAAAAATATGCAGAATATAGTTCTGCTGTTGCAAAGTTGGTATAAGTTTCCCTTTTTCCTTAAGCATTATTGTTTTCTCTTTAGGATGTTATTGATAATGAAAGGAGCTAAATTGGAAAAAATTATTCAAATGCATTAAATTTTACTATTTGATAGCTCTTTAATAGACTATGATAAAAGTGTTACCTATGTGGGTTGTTTTATTAAATCTCTGTCCGGACTGTCATTTCTATCAGTTTTCAGGTTTTTCAGCATGGTACTTGATGTGAGCATATATATTATTTCTGTGTCTCCAATGCAAATAACTAATATGAGTATTCAAGGTTAGCACAATAAATTTTAGCTAAACAAGTATTTGAAAGACTGGCTTTTCCTTTGGCTGTGGTTTGAATAAATAAATAAAATAAAAGGAATATATAAATTGTTTATGCAAGTAACTTGCATTTGCTCAACTCAGCTTAGCTCAAATTTTAATTTATATCAGTGAACTTTAGCTAATTTACCAGAAATTTTTAGAAAATTAACTAATAACCAAAAAAATTTCTTCTTCCGTTTTTTTCCTCTCAAAATACGATATACCTAGTGGCAAATTTAATATCCCTTTACAAACGATTGAAACATGTAATGTTGGCCAATTATTTATCTGGTAAAATAGCCTTTTTAATGCATCCTGTGTTTGAACCATTTAATACAGAACATTAATGCAAACTTTTTATTTAAATTATGATTGATGTCTATAAGCCGGAAAAAAGCTGAGTAACTCTCTATTAAAGATATTTACTAAATGTAAAATCTACAAGTGCAGGCAAAACTTATTTTTTTTTTTTTTTTTTTTTTTCCCAAATGGAAACTAAATTTTCAGACATTCAGTTAAATAAAAAAAATTTTATGTTAAAATGCTTCTTTAATTAGGTTTCCTGAATTAGTAATAATTAATATAAAATTTTAAAAACCTGTTTTCAGATTGGAGGAAGAAAGTAGGCAGTGGGATGAACTCTTAGTGAGATGTAGAGATAATTGTGAAAAGGAAATGAAGTAAGTTTTCTTTTTATTCAAAACTGACTATATTTAATTCTATCTATTCTTCTCTTTTGTAAAAATGTTTGTTGTTTCATGTTTTGCCTCCCACTTTCCTCATGCATCTTAAAACAATCTTCTTGTTTTAAATATTTGCTTTATGTGCATATTATTTATCTGAGATTTTTGAGATAAGAATTTTTACTTGCAAAATATTGCTAATCATATATAAAACTGGAATAAAGTGAATTTTTTTGTTATTGTCAGTAATTTGACAGGATTAGTCCAAACAGGAAGCAATGCCTTGCACAGAGGCATCTAGTTCTATGGATATTTTAAACAATTCGTGTCAAAAATAAAAACTAAATTTTTTTTCATTCATATGATGATGAAGGCTTTTTGGACATTTCATTTAATAGATGGTTCTCCTTTGCAATCCTTCAATGCACAGTGATGTTTTGACATAATTATTATTTATATCAAATGTTTGTGTACTTGCTTCTTAAAAAGATAATAATCTAACCGCACAGTACACCTGTATTTTTGCTTCCTTTGTGCCTATGACACATTTCTTTGGTAGACAGTCAACCAAAGAAATGTGTCATAGGCACAAAGGAAGCAGAGAGCACCATTCATTCTATTTTCCTTCTGGGATGTTGCCTATCATCATTTTGAGAAAGCTGATTATAGTAATCTTTTATTGAAAACTATGAGAAGAATATAGCAGAATCTTGCTTACAAATTTTTTTAATCAGTTTCACTTTTATTACGTAAATTACAAATGAGTTTGAATCATTCTGATTTTCTCACTTTTTGATAGTTATTTCTACCTTTAAACAATTTCATTAAGTTGAATTTTTCTGATTGTGTTTGTTCAAATGCACTAGATTTTGCTGATTTTTGAAAATTTATTCTTAGAGAAATTTTGTTAGAAAAAATTATTAATCAAAAGAAAAAAAAGTCAAATTCATCATTGTGAAATTTGATGTTTAGTGGAAACACTAATTTTATTTATCTTTTCTATTAGGACAGAAGAAATCCATTTCAAGGGCCAATTTGATTTGGAAAAATATCAGCATCTGGATTATTCCACAATTTGGGAGGATGTTAAATCAGCCAATAGTCATCTAAATTATCAGGTAAATTGATAAAATAACTTCCTATTGGTTTTCAGAAAGGTCTAACATTAATTTATATGTTTGGGTTTGATATTTGTTCTTTTCTGTATTTTATGCTTTGTTCTTTCTTTTTTTAAAAAATATAATATCCTAATGTATCAATTCCAGATTTTTTAGGTTAATCACTTCAAGAAAAGAATGTAATAATTGTTTAAGCAGTCAAGCAAAATAATCCCATTATTTGTGATTATTTTCAATGTGATTAACCTATATTTGTTCATACATTTCCATAAAAAAGAATTCCGGGGGCGAGTTCTTCTGATGATAAAGATTCGACTTTCTGCCAAAAATATGATATATCAATATTCTAAGCTTATTTTTTGGAACTGAATTTTGTCAGATCAAAATCATTGGCTGCTTGGAAGATCATATGTAACTTATTTTGAAAACCTATGTAATTTTTAAGTTCATTTATTATGTTGGAAATTATGTTTACTTCACCATATCTAAAGTGTCCCTTTTAAAAAATAATTACTTCTTGTGTATTCTTTTTACTTTTTAGACTGCTAAATTAAAGAAGAGAAACTACTTCCTCTCAAGATATGCAAAATTATCAAATAAAGGCATTTCATCTTGGAATAGAGTAGCCGGAAGTAAGTTTTACGCACCCCTCATTAAGTTGGCTCATGTTCAGTTTATTTTCATTTGCTCTTTTATTTCAAAAATTCCATAATACTACCTACCAAATATGTGAAATTTTGTTAAAGTTTTCATATCTTTTTACATTCGAGAGTAATAGGGCTGAAACAATATGAATCAATCAGTTTTATTCTTTTTTAAATAAATAAATTGACTATCATTCTTTTTGTTATTGTAAGACATAAATTGTTTTTAATATATCTTTGTCAAAATTGTGTATTTTAAGTTTTTCTCTACTGGTGGTGTAAGTGTTGTAACAGCAGAATTTTTACTGTTGCTTATAGACTGGTGAAATGGCTGTACCTGTAAATGATTAGAATTTTATTTATCCCTTTTGACTAATCTTCCTCCACCCTAACAACATGGTTGATCATTTCATTCTCCAATTCTGTTCAGTCATTCCATGTGTGATGGGTTGACAGATTGCTAAGGACAGGAGATCAGAAATAGTATCTCCATGAGTGATCAAGGGGATCTCTGACTTTTATCTTTTAGTTATTTATAAAGAGGGGCGTAAACTCTCGTTTTTTCATCATAGTCGAGAAGATTGAGTTTTCCTCTAACCTATAATTTGAAGGTTAAGCAGAAGTTACTTTTCAAAATGCAGTCATTGAGCTGTTATGCGATTTTTTTTTTTTTTTTTTTTTAACTCATGAGGGTTTTTCATTTATAAAAATATGAAGTTTGATTCCCTGTGTGCTTTATAAATTTGCAGTAAAACCCTGATAATTGGAAACTTTAAGATGAGTTGAATGATCAAACATAGTAATTTTTATCTACTCAATTTTGGATTTTGTATAGTTAGCAATGTATTTCCTAAAACAGAAACTTAAATGCATATAGAGCAATGTAAATTGGTTTCTTATAGAGGATAAAAGTTGCGAGTGTGAAAAACAGTTGATTATTATACATTCATGCTGATTTGTTTCATTAACAAATGAAATACTGTGTTGAATGTAACTTTCTTGAAGTCAAATAGAGGGAGAAAAAAACTCAAAATAAACTAAAAATGTTTAATTACTGTCATCTTTCTAATATTAAGGAAAAATAAATGAAAAAGATATTCTTATTTTTAAAAAATCATGGTAAATATTTGCATCTTATTAAGAACTTTTAAAACAAACTTTATTATGTTTAAAAAGTGGTACATTTAATATTGATTTGTTTCATTTTTCAAGTTGATGAGTACATATATAAATACGCAGATTTTGAATTTCTTAAACATTTTTTTATGCAGATGGTAGCAAATTTGAAGTGTGTTACACCTAAAACTTTAAAAGATTTTGTAGAAAAGTATTAGAAAGCTCATAACAAATTGCATAAATTTTGTTGTCTGGCATTTGTAAATAATATATTGTTTTTATCTATTTCTTAATGAATTTTTAAATGTAAATATTTTGAATAACATTTTAGAGAATTAAAATTTTAATAGTCTTCTAAATTGCTATGACAGATTCAGTAATAGCTACAAAATTTAAGATAATTGAAAAAAAAATGTCTCAAAATATGTTTTCATGTTGTTAAAATTCTTTATACTTTCTCGTATACAAAGAAGAAAGTGTTGCAATCATCAAAAAAATTCCACCTCAAGATTTTAATGAACCTACTTGCTTTATAGCTCTATGAGTCCCGAAAAAAAAATTTTGGAATTATACTTGCAATGAACACAATAATTCAGAAACAGAGTGTCAGGGTTCGTACTCTCCTTGAAAACAACTTTCATTTTCAAGCACTATGGAAACTCCTTGAATTTGGGTTTTACTCCTTATAAACTCCTCGATTTTCAATTTTTAACATTTTTTTCATTTAATGTGTACTACGTTTTACCAATAAAAAGGATTCTAAATTGCCGTTGTATCAATTACCCAGTATTTTGCGTTGCTCTTTCCATGATTTGATGTTTATCTCCTAGCAGTATTCAAAATTTAATAATTGGTTTTAAGTGCCACTCAGTATTAACCAAAACAATAGAATGGTGCAAATTGAGAATGTTATTTCTCTTGGATTATTTTGAAAAATTAACTGTATTTCGTTAAATTGTTACGTATGGTATGTTGTAAAGGACATACATTGTGATGGTGGAGTTGAAGGAAAAATAGATACTATTAATCAATTTTAGCTAAATTAGTTTTAATAATCAAAAAATTTTGTTAATTTTATTTTCTTCATATACTATTTTATAAGCAATGAAAATGCAAAAAAACAGTTTCTAATATCTAAAATCCATGTCTCTCTTTGCACCTCTATATTTTAAATACTGGATCACTGTGTGCTACATAAGGTGCACAGTGAGGCATGGGAATTATTTAAGAATTTGAATTCTAAAATGAATTATTGGAAATAGTTTTTTTTATTTGAAACATGGCAAATCATGGTATGTAATGAACTATTTAAACTTTTGGGGTAGTTGTATAATTTTATAAAAAATTGTGTGTCTAAGCGGCACCACTCTACTTTCATATAAATAGATTTAACGTGGCATTCTTGGATAAATCAGCTTAGTAAAAACTTATAAAAGAAATAAACATAATCACATTTGAGTTATTAGTAATGTTTTAAATACTCTTAATATAATTTTTGTGTACTTTAAAAAGGGAACCCTTTTTCATGCGTAAATATTGACTCCTTGAAAATTTTGAAAACTCCTTAAATACTCCATGATTTTTAATTTAAAAAATCAGTGAGAACACTGAATGTGCTAAATTGATGAAATTTAGCACTTTTTGAATTGCTGATCTGTATCCAATTTTGAACCAAACCCATCAACTGTAAAGTGTCCCTGTTTGTCCAATTGTATGTAAACTAGATAAGTTAAAAATTCAACATGCTGAATGCATGAAATACAATACATGGATTTATCCCCTAAATTGCAATTCTTTATCAAATGTTTGCCCATATCCTTCAAAGTGTAAACTGTGGGTAAAAAAGGGTATCCGTGAGTTATGGACATGATAACTCGAAAACAGAACAAGCTAGATATGAAATTTGATTTGTAGTCTATACACCAAAATTGTGGATATACAGGGTGTCCAAGAAAGATCTTTATTATTTCAAACATTAATAACAAAAATACGAAAAGATGAAATGAAATGCAGCTCGCTGCAAAGAAATCTTAACAGGGGTTTTTTACTGTACCTTCAGTGTATCTCTATGTGAGCTCCTTTAGCAGCACGAATAATGTCCAGCCTTTATTTGATTTTCCTCCAAGTGTTTTTTAACATTTGTAATGTAACAGCAGGTTGCTTATCGTATCCTTTCCTCTAAAACAGGAATATCAGAAACAGGTATTTGATAAACAGTGGCCTTTGCATAACCCCACAAGAAAAATTCAGTAGAATTATTTAAGGTAATCGAAGACCTTAAGGTATTGGTCTTCCACAACCAATCCATCATTCGGAAAATACTCTTATCAAGTGATTCCTGTACAGGACATGTCCTGTGAGGTAGAGCACCATCCTGCTTAAATAAAACATTTGTCTGTAATTGTTCCAAACTCAAGAAAATCCCAGTTCACATCACCATTAATGGTCTTCTCCACAAAGAAGAATGGACTTTGATTACATAATCGTATAAAAAGGCATATTAAATTTGAAGCTGTCTCATTCATTGTCAACTCGTATCCTCGTATGAAGCTTTCGAAACACATGGAAGGTGCTCGCGTAGAGCAACATTGAAGGTTCTGTAACAGGTACTGTTAGATTTCTTCATTTGTTTGCCGTAAACTGCATTTTATTGCACCTTTTCATATTTTTGTTATTACAGGGATGAGATTCTACCGACTTTTGGAGGATTTTTCGATTTTTAAAAAAATTTTAGACTTTTTTAATTTTTCAAAAAAGTTTCTAGATTTTAATTAAAAACCGCTTTTGAACTTTCGGTCTGAGCGCCGATTTTCAAGAACCTTCGACAGAATTGCTCCGTTTTTCCACGCATTCCCATGACCTTCGAATGTCCGTAACTCGTCCCCAAATGACGATTTTATGGGTTCTAGTGCCCCACCCTCGTCGAATCTGCTGTGACTGGTTAAAATTCAAAATCCATGATAGTAACACGGTAGTAAATTCTCGAACTTGAAACAGAAGATAATTTTTAACCAATGAGAAGAAACTAGTCTCATTTTGAGTCTTTGTTTGTTCTGCTTCTGTCCCCTCCTATAAGTTCTATCTATCATGTTCTGTTCTAGATGGTGACCCCATAGGTCAAATTATTATTACCTTACTACACGTGTTTCATGTCTCTCGCAGTGATTCAGCTCTCTTGCAAAGATTTTTAAAATGCTTTAAATGAGGAATATGTTTTAGGAATTTTCAGTGTATTTTGACGAGTATTCGTAAAGATATTGTTCATCGTTCAGATTAATTGGATGTCCGTGCTATAGACAAAGGTGTGAAAAACTGTTGGAGCTGGAATTGGTTGGAGTAAGAAATTGATGATGTGTATGTTAGAGAAATAATCAGAAAAATCGACAAACCTAGAATTGCATATTGCTCAATATGCTGCAAAGATCTCCAGTACGGCAAAACGGATTCTCCATAGTTTCTACTCAATTTTGGCTTTTACTACGGACTACATAAATTATAATCCATACTACGGAGTTCTAGGGTGAAATGTTTTATTTAAAATATAATTAGGAGTCCTAATTTTCACTTTCTTAAAAAAAAAAAATTTGATGAGTAATTATTTTCGTAGTAAAATGAAACATTGTTTTAATAAGAAATATTTAAAACCAGGGAAAAAAAGTTAGGTTTATTGGATTTTTTTTCCCATATATTCTTGTTGTTTACTTGGGGTTATACTGAGTCATCCAAATGAATTTTTTAGAAAATGCCATACCATAACTAAGAATAACTACCTCACTTAAGAATGATCCCATAAGAATTTATATATATATAAAATATTTTCATGGTTGTAGTACAGGGTGTGTAGTGAGAAACTGCTGCAAAAATTAAGCACCTGAACCAGAAAAACTAAGCACCTTTGTACATACATACGTAGATCCAAGTATTTTCTAAGCATATGATGTTTTCTGTTTTATAATAATGCATAGTTTTATTGGAAAATTTAAAATATATATTTTTTAATTTTTAAAATGCGTATTTTTTAATTTTAATACTTATTTCTGAATTTGCACTATGTCTTCTATTGCACAATAAAGGGTGCCTTTTTGGTTTGACAAAAATAATAATAATAATAATGCAAATTGTCATTACCAAAAATTAAGTCAACTTTTATAAGATTAACAATAAAAATCTAAATGACCTTTAACAACATTTCTTAAAATTAATAAATCGGTTAATTTGAACTACCAGTTAGTTTGCCTCTTCGGGATAACCATTCCAGTATTTAATATACGGTGGTGTCCATTGCTGAAGAAAGAGGGAGTGTAAAAAAAGATTGTCAATATCCAGTCAACAAAGGGTTTCAAAAAAAAACATTAAATCATATAGTTTTGAAAATTGGTACACTTGTTCGTGAAGGGCTCCTGATGAACATACTAAAAGTCCCGATCCTGAGGGGGTAGGGGAGCTCGCACCGCCATCTTGGATTTCATCCCCCTTTTTTAGTTTTTCTTGAATTTCTCGAAAACTATTCAGTTCTCAAATTACAATTGATTACAAATTAAAGAGAATGAAATTCCCTAAAAATAAATGCTTTTGTTTTTCTTCTAGCTTTAATATTTTCTGAGATAATGGGTCTCAAAGTTTGCCGCCATCTTGGATTTCATGCCCCTTATTTTAGTTTTTTTTAATATCTCGGAACTATTCAATTTGTAATGTAATCAGCAAATTAAAAAGTGTAAAATTCCCTACAAATACATGCGTTTATGTTTCTTCTACCTTTAATAGTTTCGGAGGTAACGAGTCTCAAAGTTTGCCACCATCTTGGATTGTATCCCTCTTTTTTTAAGTTTTTCTTAAATACCTCGGAAACTACTTAATTTTAAAATCATGCGTGTTGCAACAAATTAAAGAAAGTAAAATTCCCTACTTTTATTTTTGTTCTAGCTTTAATAGTTTCCAAGAGTCTTCTAAGTTTGCTACAATCTTGGATTTCATACCCCCTTTTTAGTCTTTCTTAAATATTTCAGAAACTATTAAAGCTACAAGAAAAATAAAAGCATGTATTTGTAGAGAATTTCACACTCTATAATTTTTTAAATCAATTGTAATTTGAAAACTGAATAGTTTTCAAGATATTCAGGAAAAACTACAAAAGGGGTTTGAAATCCAAGATGTCGACGCGAGCCCCTCCCCCAGGATCGGAAATTTTTAATATGTTCATCAGGAGCCCCTCCCGAACATGTGTACCAATTTTCAAAACTATAAGATTTAATTCTTTTTTCAGCCCCATTTTGGCATTTCATTGACTGGACTATAAGTGTTTTCTTGACATATGTTGACACCCCTGGATTCCTTCCCTTTCGTCGGTTTTCTTCCTTGATACATCTGATAAACAAAGCTTTACGACTATGCTTTCGATATATCGTATTTAACGTCTGGGGAAATGAAAAAAGAAGAATGTTTCTTTTACACTTCTTGAGAAAATTAAGCACTTTTTAAGGACCCTTTTTTCAAAATTAGCACTTTTAAGGTGCTTAAAAATGGTTTTCAAATTTAAGCACTTTTCATGACGCTACGCACCCTGGGGAAAAATATGGTACCAACAAGTTGCTGATTTCGCGATTTATGTGGACGCATGGAAGTAATTAGAATATTGTTTTAGTAATAAATATGCCAAAACGCGAGGTTTAATATACCTCCAGCACGGGAAATAAAACGAAACTGGAGTTTAAGAAAAGTGATTTTGGATTACATTAAGACTTATATAATATTAGAATTTAAAGCAAAATTAAGCGAGATTGTTACATATATATACAGTAAATTCTCGATTATAAAGCATTCAAGTGTCCGGAAAGCTCAACTAACCGGAAAAATTAGAAAATGAGTTTTTCTAAAAATTTTACATCCGCTCGCCAAAATTTAGCATGTGCGCACCCGCACTGTTCCATTAATGTGGACAATTTATTTCTGGAATGCAATGTCTATGACGTACACAGACTTGTTTTATGAGGGGGGGGGGTCAAAAGCAAAAGTGAAAACCAAAATAATAATAAAAGGTCCTCACCTTTTGCCGAAAAACGAGACCTAAAAACGAAATCCGCAACCAAAAAAAAAAAAAGGTAAAGGAACAGGATCAGTAAAAAAAAATAAATCTCATAGGGAGTAAGTCTCTTTTTTTTTCACTTTATTTATTTGCACTCCGAATACGTAATTTCAAGTGCAGGAGAATTGGAGGTGCACATTTTTCGCAATAATCCTTGCGATTTTTTAAAATATAATTAATTAGTTTTTTATTCAATCTGGGATTTGTTTATGATCACTTAAAAGAGTTTTATTATGCTTGATGAGTTGAATATTTTTCAGTTTTGTCGGCCATTTTTATATGTTTATATTTTTCAATCTAAATATTTATGATAAAAATTAGGCTACAGATCATACTATTTTTTTTCATCATCAATGTTAAATTAAAATCTTCATATGTTTTGTAAATACAATGTTATGGAAGTTACAGAAGTATTCTTAAAAATTATATTTAATTCACATTTCAAAATGACAAAAACAAATTATTTATCGGAAAAAATCTTAAAACAAAAGGCTACAATCTACCCCCCATTTTCCCCGTCACACTCAAGTATCCGGAAATCAGCATTTCCCGAGCATGCCGGTTAGTTGAGCTTCTACTGTATATTCATACAAAATGTTATTATATTTTTAATATTGATTTATTTTCAATTTTGATGGTTTCTTTTCATGTGTGTTATAGAATGTTATTGAAAACTCATAAACTAAGACAAATAAATTAAATCAATTTCCTATGTGAACAAAAATTGCATGCAAAAGTTGAATCTGCGCCGTAATGAATGAATACATATCTGTTCCCTACACATAATTTTTCTGCTAAAATTTCAAGTATTTTTTCATGAAGTCACGATTGCCCCTGTTTTATGAAACCTGAAGTCTTGAAGTGTTTTAGAAAGTCAAAAGCCTAGGTGTTGGGGAAAGAAATAACCTTCTTCCTACAGAATTAATATTTGTTAGAGACAAAGTGAAAGAACTTTTAATGTCTGCACCTAAATCGTCTGAGGAAGTTCTCTCTTTCAAAAAACTAGTAGTTGAGGCATATATTGCCTATTCCAAAACTCTCCTTTCAAAAATGCCAATTGATAATTAAGTGCTTCTGCTATTGACCTCACTTGTAGACAGTATTCCCTTTTGCTGAAGCTGCCGAAAGAGTTGCCTCAGTTTGTTCAGAATCTATTGTCATCACAAGAAAAAGAGTCGTATTATTTGGAAGTACACAGGTTTCATTTGGATACTGCCCTTAATTTCTCAGGTGAAGAGTCCATTGTTAAATGGTGGGTTTTAAGAAAGGATCTTTACTGTCAAGGATGGCACTTGCCCTGTTAACATGTTTTCATGGCCAAAGGTCGAGACTAGTTTTAGTATTGTGAACGATATTATAACTTCTGGAACATCATGTCTTAACATAACTACATTAAAAGCTTTGCAGACTGTAAAGTACCATCTCCTTGAAGAAGGAAAATCCTCTGTAGACTATTTTTTTAAAAAGTGACTTTTACTAGAACCTGTTCATAGAAGTCTGGTAGACAATATGAGGTCTTCATCAAAAGCATATGAAAAAGAAAAATCTGAGAAGAAGAAGGTGGTGATAAAAAAATTAAACAACATTAAAGGCTTAAAGGAAAAGATTCTATCTAAAGAAAAAGCAAAAAAAAAAAAAATGTTCTAATGCTGCCGAACAGCAGAGAATGATACACCAAAAAATTAATCAAATAAAAATTTTCTCAAAATAAGGGTGGAAATATATCTGAAGATCTGAGCTCCAAAAACTCAAATCAAATAGTTACTAATGGACAAGAGAGACCACCATCCAAAAAAGAAAAACAACTTCATATAATATAAAAGATATGTCCGAGAGAGCTGTATTAAAAAAAAGTGGCAAATGGTTGAAACATTTTTGTGTTTCTTTTGTTATTTTCCATTTAATCTAGAAAGGTGTACTCTATATTTCAATTCAATAAATGTTTATCCAGAGTATTATATCTGTTTGTTTTTTTTATTTTAAAAATAAATACAAACTGATTAATTTCAGCAAACACATGTTTTACTTATGTGTGCTTTATAATGGTACCATAATTTCTACTAATAATCTGTAAATAAATGCTTTCTGTCCAATTCTTACTAATTTTCTCATTAAGGCAAAATTATATATAAATAGGATAGATTTAATACCAGTAGTAATTAGAATATTTGTTGTACTTGAAATTCATCAGTATTGTTCAAATGCCATTTGTCAGAGATTTAATCCCTACCGGAAATTGTAAAGGGGGAATCTTTTTCCCTTCTCTAGCAGATGTAATCTCGGGGCCGAAGAGGCCATACATACTTGTTTCTTTTCTGTGTTCCTGTGTGCGTGTGTTTGTGTTTATGTCCAAATAAAACCTTTTGTGTGATGCTGGGTCCGTTATCTAGATAAATTACTGCAGGGCACTTTTAACACCGTTCGTATATTTTTTCAGACTTTTTGCTTTTTTGGCAATCTCATCCCTGGTTATTAATATTTAGAATAATAATTATCTTTCTGGAACACTATATATTAAATTTTTTAGGAAAATCCGTCAGCAGAATGAGGAACTTTTTCCAAAGTACATGCTTCACTATATGACAAAGCTGTGCCCAAAATACACCATTTTGTGTAAGCATACAGGAAATCTCATGGGGCCAATACTCCTGCTAGTTATTTATTACTTGATAGACACCATATTTTAGAATTGTAAATTTTTGAAGGATATTGAGATTCTGATGATTATTTTAAAATCAAGTTCACAATTTTGAAATTAATTGGTTCCAAAGCCTCAAATAATTGGAAAGAAGAGAAATTCTTTTATTATGTTACAGGTCCTTCTTTGCTGGATATGAGTAATCTTGCTAGGTCTGGTACTCAGTTTCTTCTGTGTTCATGTATCTTTTTACCACGTTTTTATTAACTCGGTTTCTTGTCTGTCTGTTCGGTACAAATTTTGCAATGAACTTTAAACTCACTTCCCGATGAGCTGGAGACTTGAAACTTTAAACATAGCTTAGAACTAGATGACAATGCAATATTAATTCGCTTTCTTGTCTGTCTGTTTGTCTGTTGATTTTTTATTTCATATTTCGTGTTTTACCGACCCAGGGCTTCGATAGATGGCGCTGTCCAGGCGTCACTTGTGAATAGCGAGGAAGGGAAATCTCGAGTTTGAAAGATTCCAAGAAATCGCGGGGGAACATCGAAGAGTGGATTGAAGTTCGGAGGGGAGGGTTTGCTATACCAGAGTGACAATAATTTGTTTGCCGTGAAATTCCGGGGGGGGGTAGTAAAATGCTGTTCGGGTGCTAGTTGTTTTCACGAAGGTTTCTGCGTCAAGTAACTTTATTTTTCAGGAAAATAACAATTTTCTATTTATGATCAGGTGAAGAGAAACTGAAATAAACCTGAAATTTGCCACATGTCTCCATCATAATCTCATCAAGATGGTTAAAATCGATTGCAAAATTTCACACATAGAAGACTAAAAAGCAGAAAATAATTATTTAAATAAAATAAAAATTTTAATATACCACGTTTTTAAAACGGACTAAAAAGTAAAAAATAATTTCTTCTAGCCCCATACAGATTTAAAACGAAAAACGTTGGGCGCATGCAATAGATAATTAATGCATAAGTAGTTTATTTCAGTCACTAACAATTTTTTTGCAATGGAAATTATATGAACTGTTGTGTGAGTTTTCTCAACGACAGCTACTCCCTACACACCTTACTATTAAATAATGCATGAGCCCCACGTTTTTCGCTTTAAATCTGTATGGGGCTAGAAGAAATTATTTTTTACTTTTTAGTCCGTTTTAAAAACGTGGTATATTAAAATTTTTATTTTATTTAATTTTCTGATTTGAGCAACAAGTGCTAAGACCATTAAAAATTTTGTCTACTTACAATTTTGGTACATGTAATATGCTAATAAAATACACCATAGGCAAGAGTTTTTCCACTTCCATATTTCCCAATTTTTTAAAATTGATATTGGATTGTATAAATTATTTCTGCCTAAAAGATCTAATTTTATGGGATTGTATGTAATCTTTTTGAAGTTAATCAGAAATATAATTTTTGTTGGAAAGTTAAACTGGAATTATCTTCTCTCTTCTTGCTGATGCATAAACATTTATTTTCAACTGAAAACAGGTATTATGTATGTCCGCTCCTCCGCCCCCCCCCCCCAACATTGAATAGTTTAGTGTTTAATTCAATTGAAGTGTATTCCAAGTCTGTGGGTCACTACTCCAAATAAAATATTAAGCAAGAGATTTCATATGTTACAAACCTTTGGCTGCTGTTCAGAACTCTTGTCTCTTGAAGCCTAACATGCTTTGTCATATTCTTCTGTTCTAGATACCAAAAATATTTGTGAAAAATGTTTTGTCTTGTATTCTGGTCTGTTTATTCTTGTATGTCTGGTCTGATGTGTAAATATAATTGATAACCTGTATAAATTTTCCAATTCTCTTATTATGCTCTACTTCAAAGAAGTGAAGAAAGCAAAATCAAAGTAGCACCGAAAAGCCTGGGATCTAAAAGTTGGTTAATTTTGAGAAAGATTTTAACGTTTAAAAATAGATTTTTCAATAACTGCTGAATAATTTGTTCTTTAAAAAGTAGTATAGACAATAATGAACAGAAAACCTAAAACAAAAGTTCTAATACAAAAGTGTGCGAAGCCCCTCCTAATTTTAAAATTTCAGTTTCATCTGATTGTTTTAGTAAGCAATGCTTCAAAATTGAGAGCATTGTAATACATAGTTATGGAAACTGTTTTAAAGCTCTTATGGAACTTACTTGTTCTAAAAATAAAACAATTTACTCTTTAAAAAATCGAACAGTGTGAAGAGAATTTTTTGAATAAAGAATGACATTGATATTTAATTAATAAATTCCTTTTCGGATTTAGAGACAATTAGATTGTCTTTATTGTTTAATTAAGCATATTAGTTGTGATTTTGCTATCAACATAACAATGAAATGAGTAGATGTTTTATAATTTGTAAATCAAGTAATTTTTGGATGGTTTTTTTAAATAAAAGATGCATAAATTTGATTTCAAATAAATGTTAAATTGAAGTTTGTGTGTGTAAACAAACAAATTTTTAAAAACGTGCTGTTGAGTATTTTGTTATAAATAATAATCCTGTCTTGATTTTACAACTTCACAACAGATCGATTTTTGAAGTTAAAACTGTATGATATACTGATTGTGTTGGTAGTATACTGCAAATGTGAAATTAAAAGCTTTGCAACATAATAATGTAACTAATTTGCAGAGTTTATATAGCAGTTTAAAACAATCAAGTAAGATCAATTTTAATTTTTTAAGGCGAAAGTTTGCAGATGCATAATGCATTTACTAAAAATGATTAATTACCTTTTCTTTTACTTTTCAGAGACCTTCATGAAAACATTTGGAGATTCGCCCAGGAAATTGATTAAGATATGTTTTTAAAAAGCCCTGCACATTTGCCCTTAACATTATTTTTATATTTCTTTATGGACGCATAATGTATCTCAAATTTTTCTATTAATTTTGTAAGCAATTTGATTATGTGTACTTTTTATGTAATATTTTTCTGAAATCTCTTTTCTGTTGTGTTTTTGTATATTAATGTAAAAATCATTTTTTTTATTATTATTATGATTAATATTTTGTATATTTTCACGAGTAGTTAGTTATTCATTTGAGTTATTAAATAAATTAATGGAAGGTTATTTTGAAATTTAAAAATTATTTTTCTTATCAGTTTATTATATTGTTTTATTATAAGTTTTTATTTTTTCCCATTCCTGGATCATGATTGATAGCTAAAATTTCTTCTAAATAGTGTTTGCTGAAACTATCTACACTATATACCCAAAAGTATCCAGACACTTGCAGATTTTCACATTTTTTAGAATTTCTCCGGAATATTTTAACCGCCTGCCTTTAAACTTCGGACATGTAAAGAAAAGACAATAACTCACATTTTACATTGAAGATTCGGTCTTGAGGGCAATTAGGGGACCGTCTACAAACTGATGAAGACAAAAACGTGTTTGGCCCACCCCGCTTCACAGGATACTGATAACAAGATGGAACTTTCAGAAATGGTAATGTTTAATGTGCATAATATTTACAGGAATTTTTGTAAACTCAGCGCAAATATTTGGGAAGATATAAAGGTTTTCTTAAAAAATCTCAAATTTTCCCACCTGTTTTTGCTTATAACATGCAGAGTTTTCTGTTATATTATGCGGAACTTACAGAGAAGATGACAATATGTTAGAGAAGCATTTGTGTAAAACTTTGGAAAAGAATTGTTGAATATTACAGGAATTAAGAGCATTTTTAGGAAAATAGTGTTTTACTGCGCATGCGCGAAACATAGTGTAATTTTTCTTTCACAACATTAAAGCCAGATATATAGGGCAACTTATATAAAAACATTCAGTTCAATATCATTAGTATTCAGAAAGATATCGGCATTACAACGAGCAAAATTTTAGCTCCTGTCGAAGAGAAGCTAAAAGATGAGGGGTTGTACACAAATTGATATTTTTTAAACTTATATCTTTAAATAGTTATATTGACTTGTATAGTGGTTAGAATTTGCTGAATACCCATGAACACATCTAATATTCGTAACGAATAAAAAATATATATGTAGAATTCTTAAAATATTTTAAGAAAAGAAATTAATTAGATAAAAAATGGTTTCACCATAAAATAAATATATTTAAAAATATCGTTTGGCCGTAAAATTGTAATATGTAACTTGTTTATAATCATGTAAATAATATAATTAAAGTAATAAAATTTTTGTTATTTATAGTGCCTAATTGGCTGGAATTTAAGTTATGCACGTAATTGATAAGTGTTCATGGGTATGCAGCAAATTCTAACAGCTATACAATTCAATATAACTATTTAAAGATATAAGTTTAAAAAATATCAATTTGTGTACAACCCCTCATCTTTTAGCTTCTCTTCGACAGGAGCTAAAATTTTGCTCGTTGTAATGCCGATATCTTTCTGAATACTAATGATATTGAACTGAATGTTTTTATATAAGTTGCCCTATATATCTGGCTTCAAAGTTGTGAAAGAAAAATTACACTATGTTTCGCGCATGCGCAGTAAAACACTATTTACTAAAATTGCTCATAATTCCTGTAATATACAACAATTATTTTCCAAAGTTTTACATAAATGCTTCTCTAACATATTGTCATCTTTTCTGTAAGTTTCGCATAATATAACAGAAAACTCTGCGTGTTATAAGCAAAAAACAGGTGGGAAAATTTGAGATTTTTTAGGAAAACCTTTATATCTTCCCAAATATTTGCTCTGAGTTTACAAAAATTCCTGTAAATATTATGCACATTAAACATTACCATTTCTGAAAGTTTCATCTTGTTATCAGTATTCTGTGAAGCGGGGTGGGCCAAAAACGTTTTTGTCTTCATCAGTTTGTAGACGGCCCCCTAATTGCCCTCAGGACCGAATCTTCAATGTAAAATGTGAGTTATTGTCTATTCTTTACATGTTCGAAGTTTAAAGGCAGTCGGTTAAACCATTCCGGAGAAATTCTAAAAAATGTAAAAATCTACAAGTGTCCGGATACATAGTGTACTCCGGCATATAGTGTACTTTTTAACGAAGACGTTTAAATTATTTTAGCTAAAAAAAAAAAATGAATGTATTAAAACTATTAGGACTTCAAAAAATTTAAACCAAACAAAACTTTTCAAAAGATATAGAAAAATTATGACTTTCAAACTAAAATAGAGGGCTTTCTTTTAAATTGCATGTTTTGTATGCAACATCTTTGTATTATGGCTGATAATGGTATATTGCTCCTGTAGTCGCTCTTGTAACGCTAACCATAACTGACTGTGACTGACGGCAGAAACAGCGCCCGCTAAAGCCTTTTAACAGCAGTTGAGATCAAGCGATGACACATAATTGCGTCCCACGGACAGTGCTGTTCTTTAACTTTGTTCTATTTCTGAAATTTTTTTGTAAACTGCCTATGTGTAATCTAACCCTTAAATAAATGTTATACTAATTTGGACTATTTACTTAACCCTTAATCAACCCCCTACACTCCAATTTTCAGTTGTACATGTAGCAGTTAATCAGCCAAATTATGCAAAATCGAAGATTAAAATTCAATTTAAATATCAATAAAGAAATATTGGTTGCTCACATTAGTTATGTACATTGTGATAAGCTTTAAATATAACAAGCATTCAAGCAGACCTATAGTTTGTTTCAAGCAAGAAAACAAAAGTCTACTTTGCCTTTGTCTAATCCACTTAATCCCACAAGTAGTCCTTTATTTTTGATTTGATAGCATTCAACTCTCAGCTGTTTGTTTAAAACCAGATAGATTGTATTTTTTAACATGCAGTAAATTATTTGAGATACAACGAATTCTTTTCTGTTACAATTTTAAAGATAACTATACCATAACCAACATAATAGCTATGAATTAATCGCTTTTGAGCTATTTGTAACTTTAGACTATGGAATTCTCTGGCTTTGATAGTTGTTAAAATCTTTGAAACATAATTATACCTTGAGAAGCATTAGAATTTATTTATAGTTGAACCAGAGAAATTGTTAATGAAATTTTTAGAAAAGTGTGAGTACTAAGAGAACATTAGAACATTTTGTTTTTGTTTCATCATTGCAAATCATCCTTTTTCTGATAGTTGTGTTTTTTTTTATGCTTTCATGAAAAGAAATAGACTGTAGATAGAGGATAAATATGTAGAAATTGCAGAATTCCATTATGTTGTAATTTCCTATTTCCTGCAGTTTCTTGTAAATTTTAAATATTGAAAGATATTTTTTTATCATGGATATCATATTTTATTTTTATCGTCAATTTATCATATTTTTGTTGACCAATTTTGAATTGTAAAATGTGTTAATCAAAGAGTACCATTCGATAGAACTCTCTTAATTTTAATGCATTCTTTTTACATTAAGCTAGACAGACTACATTGTTGTCACACACAAATGCTGATTCCCATACAAGATCAAAAATTTTAATCTCAGAATGTTTTTTTTTTTTTTTTTTTTCCGTCCTATCAATTGCAATTATTCACTCATCGTTTTCTGAATTTGGACAACATTGCAAAATCAATCATGTAGAAACAAATGTCTTGGAGTGGATTTACAATAAGAGAGAATTGTTAAGAAAGTGATTTTTGTGGATATGCATATTCTTTCTAGCATTTATTTACTTTTATTTTTTAAAAAATGACAAAAATCGTCTTGTGGGTATACGTGAATGCAGTCCAATAAACAGGATTAAAAAAATAAAGCTCTTTATTTTACAAATATTCTAAGCAAAGGAATGTAGCACAAGTATTAAAACAGTACTTCTAAAAATTCACAACATAGATTACCAATAAATCTCAAACGCAGCACTTTCAAAATAGCGGCCAATGTCTTTTCAGCTCACCAGCGTTCCTGCTGATCCAAAATCCAACTAACTCCTCTTGGCTTGAGAGCTTGCTTTTATACTTTTTAAAGAGGAAGTGTCATCATTACGAAGGAAGTGACGTAATCTCCAGAAAGTTCATTAAGCTAGTAGAAATAGGTTGACAGTTCAAGGTCTTTCTTGAAAATTCCTTTGTCGCCAAGATTAGCATCTCGGGGAAATAACATTGTAACAGTATTTAAGAGTATGAATACTTAGATGGCTTTTATCTTAAGTTGAAAACCACAGTAATGAGTTAGTCAACAGTGTATATTTTTGTACACATTAAACAGCATATTTATGTGAAAAGACAAGATATTTGGAATAGGGATGTAACGAATAGTGATTTGGCCGAATATTCGGCCAAAAATCAAGCCGAATATCTACTTTTTAAAAACATTTTTGATGGTAAATAAAATATTCCTCAAATTTTAAATTAAAGATTAATGAAATTGATATTTTTTATTGATTTTATTAAACATTAACACTTTGATGTATTTTTTATAGTATATTTTAAACAACTTTAATTCTAAGAATAAGACAATGTGGCTTTTGACAAACCAAAATAAATTATAATAGTATAATTTTATCTATAGCAGGGTTCCCATGGTCCTTAAAACTCCTTAATTTTTATTTTGAAAATTAAGGGCCCTTAAAAGTACTTAATTCTGTTTCAAGGTCCTAAATTTCCGCTATCGCTAGTTGATTCAAACAATTTAGTCTTCCTTTCGCCTACAATGCGAAGTGCCTGCGTCGAGGCGTGAGATATTGGCGTGATGGGGATCGAAAAGTGAAAATGCGGTATTTCACATCAGTTTTTCTGGGACATTCTGAAGCTGATAAGATTTTGGCTGCCTTTTATAGTTTTGTACAGAAATTAAAACTCTCTAAATTACTTCAAGTTTCAATGGACGGACCATTTGTTAATTGGAAAATCTACGAACTGTTGCAAAATGATCTAAAAAATCAGCACCACTTCCAAATACTATGCATAGGGAGCTGTGGGCTACATATCCTGAATAACTCTTTCAAGCATGGAGAAAAGGCCACCAATTGGAACATCAACAGCATACTGTCTTCTTTGTACTGGCTTTTTAAAGATGCTCCAGTCCGTAGAGAAGACCTGATGAAGCTAAGTTCTAGTGAGAAATTCCCCTTGAAATTCTGTTGCCATCGATGGCTTGAGAATGTGCCATGTGCAGAAAGAGCTATAGAAATCTGGACAGACATTTGTGAGTATGTCTCGAAAGTTGACTCTGGGGCTCTGCTTAAGGTAACTTGCAAGTTGTATTGCATTATTGCTCAAGCAGCTAAAGACAAATTAATCACTGTAAAACTTAACTTCTTTCTGTCAGTGGCTAAAATGCTTCAGCAATTTTTAGTCTTGTATCAAAGCTACAAACCCCTAGTGCCATTTTTAGCTGGTGATTTGCCCAGTGGCAGAAACACAGCGACGCTGCGTCGTACGTTGCAGATTTTGGACAGTGTCTGCAGACTATTTTGTTATAAAGTTTATCATGTGCTCATAAAATAAATCCCATCATGAAAAATATCAAAGTTATTAATCACACTTTCTAAAGAACTTAGCAATTATTATAAAACTCACATTGCTAAAATATGCAATCCTCTCGCAATCTTCGGCCCCCCCCCCCCTTCTTTTTTCCTCTATGCTGAATTGGCTGACCTAGTGACTGCGATTTGACCTTGAAGTGCGCTAACTGCCTCATATCGGTACTGGTCACGGCCAATGTTTTCTACGCGTTTCATTCCGATACGTTTCTGGCACCGAACCTTTGGTTTCTGGAAATAATACATGGTTTTTACTTTGAGATGGGTGCGTATGTAGATAAAATTCGTTGTTTTGATTGCGATTCTACATGATTACGAAAACACTTAAAGCAACATTATTTACGCCAGCCTGAAAATAAACCTCCGAAGTCCCGATCGATCTCTACGGCTGCAAATCAATCATTTTTTTAAAAAAACGGGAGCGAAAAAAGAAAAAAATTCTGAAATTGATAAAGACGAGGAACAGAGTTCAAGCCAAGATTGCCCCAATTTTAAGCGTTCTAAGCATTAGTTAAGAAATATGGAATTATTTATTATACACACTTTCAAAATGTATCTACATATGTTCAAATGCAAAATTCCATAAAATCAAAAGTTGTATCAAGAATTTTAGAGGAAGACAGCTCTGTTCTTCCTTGTAAATAATAAACAATAATACTATGAAATCTTATATATGTATAATTGCAGAACAATTTATCAGTTTGCATACAAACCATTAAAATGCATATCAGGATAAATGTGCTAAAAAGTTTCAAAGTTTTTGTTTCATAAAAAAAGCAATTATTTATTGCGATTTAAATTAAAAACATACAAGAAAGAAATTTTTTGGCATACTTAATTTTTTATACAATAAACAGGAGGCATAAATCTTTAAATAACATCCAACATATTGAAGAATATTCATTTATATGAGCTAGTGATGTATTGTTTTGAAAAATTCACCAAAACAGAAAGACACCAAGTGCTGTGTTTAAAACGGAAAAGTACCCAAATATAATTTTCTGCATAGGTATTTGTATAGTATGCTTAATATTACTTCTGAAACAACTTGATACTTCATTATTGTTAATTATCTGCCCAAAGAAAAAATTGATCTTCATATGCTTTTGTTTATTAATTTATACAATTATATTATACAAATAATAAAGATGTTATATGGTTTTTAATTTATGTTTGTCGTATTTTAATAGTTGTAGGTTGATAAAAATATTTCAAAAAAAGAAAGCAAAATATTTATAGTCGCGCACTATTCTGCAGACTATTTTTAAGAGACCCAACCTTCGTTGCAGGCTATTGAAAAGTATTCTACCACTGGGGTGATTTGTTTACTCTGGTAAAAAACATGTTGGAACATTTTCAAGTTTTGAAACATGACAAATGTAAAAGCATAGATTCCATATCCTCACTTTGCAGCTTCTATTTCGCAGATGTAGCAAATTTTAACTGTGCCAATAAAGTATCCATCGGCTTTATTGGCGATGAATTACTGAAGAAAAAGCAAGCAAAAAAAGAGGCATCAGACAAAGATGTGTTAGACTTGAAAAGGGACTGTCAACGGTTTATTTTAAGGATGTCGCAAACATTAATGGGAAAAGTGTTCCATTTCATACTCTATTGTTAGAAATGTCTCTTGCTTTGACCGGAACAAAATGGTATTTCATCCCATGAGATGTCTGAAATTATTTAAAAATATTTTATCATATTTAGTTGATAAGAGTCTGATACCTTCTAAGGATGGAGATGAAATTTTGCTTCAGTTCAAGGAATTTTAGGACGAAGTAGTAAAATGTTCCTTTTCAGATTTCAAAACCTTGGATCATAAAGAGCAAAGGTTGGATACATTTTTGTATCAATATTTTTCTGTTGACAAAGAAAAGTATAGAAAACTGTGGGACATTGTCAAAATTATACTAATTTTATCCCATGGCAAGACCACTGTGGAAAGAGAATTTTCCTTAAACAAAGCTTTAGAGGTAGAAAATTTAAAAGAAAACAGAGCTACATTGCTCAAAGAATTATTATTGAAGCAATCAAAGAGGCTGGGGATGTGCCCATCATCAAGGAAATAAGAATTTCAGTTCAATGTACGTGACAACAATATTTAGATTATCTTGAATGTCAAAAGATGGAAGAACAATCAAATAATAAAAGAAAACTATTGGTTGAGGAAATCGATTTCCTCCAAGCTAAAAGAGAATGCTTGGAAGAGGACGTTAAAAATACCCATCAATCTTCTGATGCTCTTGCTGATGAAGGGGAGAATAAAAAAGACATTTCACTCTTTTTCTCAAATCAAATGCCTTAAGAAAAGAAGTAACAGAAAAAAGTTTTGAGCTTAAATCCATAGAGGAAAATATTTCTAAAAAACGTAAGGAATTAAATAAATGTGTATGATATTTCAATATGTGTGTGTAACCCTATCTGGACAAAATTTATTCTGGTTGCTCAAAAAATTACTGCAATTATATTGAAAAACATTCTACTTTTAAAAATAAGTTAATATTTTTCTAAAAGCCATCAGTTTACTTCATGGCAAACTTAATTTTAGTTTGGTTGATCAAGTTCAGTTGAGATAATTATTGTATACATATATTTTCTTTATTATAAATTTTTATAGTAATGAAACAACTGAAAAACGTGAAATATAGCAAAATCATATTTTTAAATGGTTTTGTTGTGATACTGTTATGAAATTTGGAGCTCTTGGTAAGTATTTAAGACAATAGTGTTAAGCACGGTTGTTCTTGAAGATTTCTAGTGTTGATTAGAGTTATTTCTTGAATACTTGATTTTGGTTTGTTCAGTCTTGTTTTCCCCCATGGTAAAATGTATTCAGTGAAGTTTTTGCTGATGTTGAAAGTTTTCTTATGTATTGGTAACTTTTAGCTGCTCCTAGAGACAGAGGTTTATTGTATAGTGTAGTTTATGTTTCAGGGTAAATTTGTTTATTAATTGTGATTAATTTAATCGTATCAAATAGCATCTGACACAGGAACACAGCAGGGCTATTGTAATGAATCACGGAGTTACAATACCTTCCCCTCTCTAGCACTCAAAACGAACTAGTACAGAATGTAACTAGTTCATATGTTCAACATATTATAATTACTTTTAAACCTTATTGCCTTTTAATTTATTAAATTAGCAAACTTAGATATAAGAGCTGAAATTGCTTCCTCTTTGACTTCTAATTTCATTTTGAACTCGAAATTGTAACGATAAAAGATAATTTAATTAAGAAAACTGTTCAGATTAATTGTGAATGAACATGAAATTTCGTAGAGATCTGAACTTTGTAACTACATTTTATTATCTTCATTTACGCTCACTGGTGCAAGTCTCTCTTGTCTAGGGGTACGGCTTGGGATGCAGAATGTCCCGGGTTCAAAGCTTGCTATAAGTAGATGCGTTCAAAAAATAACGAAGTGTTACTCAGCAGTTCGGAATTAAGTTATTCCAGGGTTCATACGCGTCCTTAAAAGTCCTTACAAATCCTTATTTTTAAGCCCCATTTTTAAAAAGTCCTTACTTTTTACTCTGCCACTATTAAAAAATTTAAAATTTCGCCGATTATCATTTTTCTAATTCTTCCTTCTCGACGGCTCTAATATCGGTCGACGTGGCTCTCGCGGAATGGGGTGGGGGGACGACACGGCTCGCGTTCTACGAATCCATATCCATAGCATACACTTTGGGAAATAAGGGAGGAGTTACAGTTGACCTTTATTGGTCCATGGTTCCATAGGAATGATTGTCAAAAGTGCTGTTACCATTTTTAGAACAGTATCAAAGTGATAAGCCTATACTTCCATTTTTTGCCAATGATGTATTAAAACTTGTTAATGATTACATTAAAAATTTTGAAACCAGAGAATGAAAGAATAGAGAAACCTGAGACTTTATGCAAATTCAACTTCAGTGACCCAAACTTGTATAATGATAAAAGTTAAGTGTATTTAGGATTTGCTGCAAGCAACTAATAAAAGAAAAGATAAAAAATAAGGAATTAGCAGACAAGGATGTTTTCACACTCGGACAGGATAGTTGGAAAAGCATCATAACAATGATAAAACATTTCATGCAAAAATGTCCTGTGAATTACGCACTAGTGAGACCTGCGATTTGCATTGATCCACGAATATTGGCTGGATATCCCGAAAAAGCACAGGAAAAAATGAAAAAGGTATTGATTGTATTGTCGCAAAATAAATGTATTTTGGGAAAAGATTGCGACGAAATTTTGTTACTCTATGCAGATTTTCTGTTAAATATTGTAAAGCCAAATTCATTTGAATTTACTTCTTTCAATCCAAAGAGTGATTCCCTTGATAATTTTTTACAAACTTATTTTAGCAATAATCATTATGAAAAAGTTTGGAAGATTATTAAAATGGTATTAATACTGTCACATGGACAATGAGGTTTTTCGGTGAACAAGGCCCTGGAAATAGAAAATTTAAATGATGCTTCATATATTTTCCAGCGTGTAAATCATGAATTTATTAAGCTGTCTGAGGCTATTTATGACTTAAAAATTACTAAAGAAATGAGGACGGCTGCCACCTCAGCTAGAGCAAAATACATGCAGTATTTAGAAAGTGAAAGATCCAAAGAAAAGACTGAAACGAAAAGCTCTAGAGGAGGAAATAGATTTTTTAAAACAAAAGAAAATGTTCCTCCAAACGGACATGCACTAAAAAAATGAGAAAGCAAATGATTTAGCTAATGAGGCTGAAAAGTCAAAGGACATAAATTTATTTATTCAATCGCATGAACTAAGAAAAACAATTTCTGAAAAAGAAATTAAAATAAATACCTTGGATGTAAAATTGAATGAAAAAGTTTGGAATTAAAAGATATTTAATTTTATTACCAGTTTCATGGAGGTTTTTTTTCATCAATTTATTAACTCATATTTTTGGGAGTTTTGTTGTGTTAAATTTGTAATGTATCTTCTATGTTTTATATTATAATTTATCATCTAATAGGTTGAATTTGCAAAAATGAGACATTTTATTTAAAAATGCGTGCGACAATTCGTTAAGTTGATTCAATTTAGAGGTCCTTATTTTTTTGTTTTTTTAGTCCTTGATTTTCTTTTAAGGAAATGTGTACGAACCCTGTATTCATATTTTTCCATGCTTCTAAAATGTATTTTTAAAATATTCACTATAATGTTATATGATATTATTCAGTATAGTACAATATTATTTAATGTGGTATAATATTATACAGTATTATATGACATTATACAATATTATATAACTAGCTGTTACCCGCGACTTCGTGCGCGAAGAATTTGAATTATTCTTTTTTTTAATTCACGAATGTAAATGTTTTGTTGCATTTTGAAAGGGGAGAGTAAAAGTTCTGACGGTTGATAATACTTAATTGGACGGCTGACAGGAGTATACTGTACATGTATGCTGATGTAATTATGTACATTGTTTATCTATACTAATACACTTTTGTATATCACGTTATTTGCACAAATGTAGAGGTTGTGTGGGTTGGTCACACGTGAACACGCCTATAATTGCCCATGCGAAAAATATGGTTTTTCGAAATATACGTCTCCCACTTTCTGGCCCTGAGCCTGGCAAATGATATTTTAAAGGGATTTGTTACCTTTTGAACTGAGATGATGAATCCTTCCGTATTATCGGAAGGCCTGGAATTAAAACACTCTCTCTTCTCCCTATATCAGTCATAACAGTAGCTTTCATGATGTTTGGACCTAGGTGTATAATTTGTAACCGTGTGCCATTGCGCAGTCTCGGTATATCGAGGTTACGTATTAGTAGTACTGGCACACCGACTTTCAATCTCGGCTTGTCGGAAAGTGCCCCTGACAATTCTAAGATGTTGAAGAGCTCTACAAAATATGATGTTCCTTGTTAATACCCATTACCGTATCTACAGATGGATATTCTGTAACATCTCACTGTAAAAATTAAACAAAACACCGAGAGAATAATTCACTAACGTCATTGGATCACTGTGTAACCATATTAAAAGCTGTAAATGCTACAGCAACAGGAAACCGGAAGTGTAAAGTCTGCTTTGTTGTTTATGGTCAAAGAAAGCAATATTTTCTTATATTAACTTTAACACTGGCAAAAGCCCGCGCGCGAAACAGTAATTTGGCTTGAATTTATTTCTATAAGAATAAAAAGTAATGTTAGAAATTACGTTAAAAATATATTTTTAAACCTTAATAACAATCTGAGAAAACACTTCAACGCAATGGAATTAATAGCATTAAAAATATCATTTTCTGGTTTTTAAAATGGCAAAAAAATAATTGTCTAATAAATATTTCAGAAGTTATTGGCAAAAAACGTCTAAGCATTAGGCTTAAAAGCGACTAATTTTCGTTATTTAATTAAATAGCTTAAGAATTAATTAAAATTTTCAGAAATAAAGGTAAATTAGTTCAAAGTCTAACCATTTCCTAACAACTGAGTAGCTATAAATTTGCGTTATTTCAAAATCGTCTGCACATAAAACTTTAAAAAATTAATAAAAATTGAAGAAAAACTGTCACAGAAATACAAATGGTATCATTGAAAAGGTAAAATTTTGAACTTTAAGATGGTATAAAAATAATTGTTATCGGACAATTTGTTCCGAATTTACAGCGGAAAAAAGTATCATGTGATAGTTGATTTTAAAAATAATTTATTCCACATGTTTTCGCATTCCTGAAGGATCACGTGACAGTTGATTGAAAGATAAAATAATCTTCATCGTGAATTGCGGAGTCAATGGGATTTGTTTGTTAATTATTTAATTGTTAACCGTAGTCAAAAATAATTAATTTAACGCGATTTCGCCTATCCTATGTCCGTTCTTGGGTTTCAAGCTACAACTCTGCCAATTTTCATCCAAATCGGTTTTGTAGTTTGGTCGTGAAAGCGTAACAAACAGACAGACAGACACACTTTCGCATTTATTATATTATTAAGGATATTATTCAGTATAGTACAATATTATTCAGTATGGTATAATATTATACAGTATTATATGACATTATCCAATATTATGAAAAAAACATTGTACAGTATTGAAAAAGTCTTACGTTTTACACTGTTTCAATATTGGGAAAAATATTGTACAATATTACTTTCTCGAATTTTATGATATGAGACAATATCTTGTACTACGTGAGCTGAGGAATATTCTAGATTGAACTTTACTTTTTTTTTTTCTTTTCTTAAGAATCGTTTAGAAATTTAAACACATTGATGATAGAAGCTAGCTGAAGTTTCTTCTGATTTTTAGTAATTTAAGGTACTATTTTTTTCATTAGATCCCTGTGATGTTGTTCAACACACGTTTACTTTCACTCCATTTTTCTTTTTAATTTTCATCACTTTTTCATTTTATTTTTCACTTTCGTTTTTGTTTTCTGAAAAATAATGATCTATCTATACAGCCTTATCTCAGTTTGATTTTTGAACTTCTTTTAGGGATAATTTACTGAAATCTGATCTCATTACCTCTAGAACATTCTAGATGTCAATAATCAGCAAACCGTTATGTTTAAAAAGTTCGAGATATTTCTTTTTTCGAGAAGGTTCTTTCTTAAAGGTATATAAGAATGCAGCTGTGTAATTCTTAGAATGGATGGCAATGATGAAAAAGATTATTCATTTCGTTTAAGTATTGATTTTTGAAAGCCTGTTCTTAGTTTTTTCGCGTGAATACCAAGTTGATATGTTATGAATTAATTATTGAGGTACTAATATTGTGATACCGACATATAATTTCGATATTGCTGCTTGCACCCACAAATTTGTAATTGAATTATGATGTAAATAAATTTGTATGATTTAATCTTGGTATCTTTTGTTGCGGTAAGAAACATTCCATGTTTTTCTATCAACATACATTTACATCAGAAAATTTTAATTGATTACTGTTTGATACAACAATACCGATCAACGTTTTAATCAAAATGTTTTATGTTTCTGATATTGTTCAATTTTTATTTTAATTTTTTTTAAAAAAAAGAAGTGTTTAATTTTTAAAGAGATATTATTTGTTGAATTCTAATCTGTTTTTAAATTAGGTAAGAAAATTTTAATTTGCTTATAATTTAGTGAAATCAATTATTAAAGAAACAGAATTTTAAGGAAATAATTCTTAAAAATTGTAATTTGCATTGCAATAGCGTTTATAAAGACGATTAGCGGTAACGATTTCCCTTCGGGGGGGGGGACATAAAAGTTTTATTTGCAAAAAATCAACTGCATATTTTCTTCATTTGATAGGGAAAATATTGTACAAGAAGTAAATTCAAGCAAATGGAGGCAGATAAAGAAAAGAGAAAGCTCCCAGGCAGCCATATCGACAAGTGCAAAAGAAATTGTTATTAGAGAAAAGTGCGAAAAATACGCAGAACATAGAATTATTTTTTTAAAAAAAAGAGTCTGCAACAGTTAATTTGTCTTTGAATGTCGATACTGTGGAAGTAGACAATGAAAAAGAGACTCCTGCCGTAACATCTCAGCACTCCCTGAAGAAGTTGTCGACAGACAGAATTCACTACTCAAAAATCCCTTGCTTTAATTATTATATATTATAGAATTAATTTGTGAAGCCTTCTTTAGACTACAAAATATTAAGGAACATTGCCTTACAGAAAATTTTTTGGCCAAAAAGGAATCTCGAATTACCCTCGTAAATATTTCATTTTGTGAATATGTTATTATTAAACGATGGCATTGTGAAAATATCAAAATGTTAAATAAAACCAATTAATAACAAAATGTAAAAATGGACGGGAGGCTGTCTTTTTCAAACAGCCGCTGATGTTAAAGGTGTAGGACTACTTGACTCGCGTGACTCTTTTTGTAACTTCTGTTGCTACCCTTTATCTCTAAAATAAGACATTAGTTATGTTTTTAACATATGTAGTTACCGAGATATAGGGGATATCCCATACAACATTTTTTGTGGCGTTTTGCCGTGTGAATCAAATTCTTTTCCGAGACCTCAATGGGAGAAACGTAGTCCTACGTTAAAATTGTAGTTTTATTATGATGTTTAACCATGATAAGTTTATTTTTTAAGATATCGAAAAATTTTCAAATGATTCATTTCCTATAACCTGATGCAGCACCTCATCCCTTACTTGAGCCCTTCAAAAATTTTTGCCTACGCCTTTGAGCGGAACTGCAATTCTTATCAAAAATCATCTCCCACCACCATATACCGATCCCCTCACATTCATTACATTGAAGCCACAATTACAGTGAAACCTCTCTGAGCGGCCACCCCTCCGTTTCGAGAAAATTTGGCCGCTCAGAGGGGGTGGCCGTTCTGAAGGGTTTTCGTTACAATTACAAGATAATTGCTATAATATATAATATAAACAAATCTGACGCATATTTCTTATTTAAAATGAAGTTTGAGACTTATCTAAAGAGAAAATAGTACTTTATTTAATGAATTTTTACATTTTTTGAAAAAAGGATACAATTTGTGACTGTTTTAAGTTTTTACTCTTCTCGGAAACAACTATTCTTTCAAGTTCGTTTTTCAGTTTAAAAAGTAAATTTCTAACCGATTCGTTTGTCATTGCGTCGGAATTTCCGATGAGTTCATCTATTTTCCCCAAAGTCGCTTGAGTTGAAAGTTTAGCTTGTTGACGATTACAAACCGTATCAGAAACTTCCTCGTCAGAGACGGAATTAGAGCCTGAAAGGCACAAAAATTCACTTGTAAAAACGTTTATATACACAAAACATACTGGTTAGTTAATTTAAATCAATCTCAAATTAATTTTAGATTGAATTTAAAGCATTTAAAAAACGCTTACCTTCGGCAGACTCGTTAACCAAAAGGTGTTCCTCCCAATCGGCAAAGTAATCATCAAAGCACTCCACTGCTGCTTCGTGCTGGAAGGATTCGGGATCGTACTCTATTCCAGCAAGTTGCGAGAGCTCTGCTAATTGATCTTCCGCCGTTGATTCGTCAAATGAATTTGTCTCTCGACTTCTCTGCTACTGATTCCACAGCTAACGAAACATTCAGTGATCACTTCTTGACCTATTTTTTCCCAGGAGGTTTTAATCCAGTCAAGAGCATCTCCGACAGAAATTTTCTTTGAAAGTTCACTAGCACTTTCGCATCCATCCATACGTGCAATGACGTGTCCAGAGCTCACTGTCTATATTCCATCTTGAAACATTTTATACCACCATGATCTAATGGCTGAAGTTTTGATGTCGTATTTGGCGGTACAAATAACAGTTTGACATTTTTGAGCCGAACTCCGTGCGCATGACACGTCGCATTGTCCAACACAAGAACTTTCCTGGCTTGATTCCTCGTTTTTTTTGTCGAAGTTTACCAGCCATTCTTCAAAAATAGATGAAGTCATCCATGCTTTTTTGTTCGCATACCACGACACACCGAGACGGTTTAAATCTTTCCCTTTAGAACACCTGGGTCTTTGACATCTCCAAATGACCAAGGGCTTCTCTTTCTCTCCAGCTGCGCTCACACAAAAACTAATGGTAAGCCGCTTCTTCGGAATTTTTATACCTCTGGCTTCTTCGAATTTTTGAATCATGGTCTTATTGGGAAAAGCGCGAAAAAAGAGTGCCGTTTCGTCCATGTTAAATATGTCCTCGTCATCATATCCTGCCAAAAGAAGTGGAAGACGCTCCTGCCAATCTTCACATAAACTGGGGTCGACATCGGCTGCTTCGCCACACAGTGATCGAAAAGTAATATTATTCCGTATGCGAAATCTGTCCAGCCACCCATTTCTGGCGGAGAAATTTTCAATTCCCAAAGCATCCGCAAGTTCTTTTGTCTTGTGTTGAATCATAGGTCCACTGACAGGAATTTTCTTCGCCCGAACAGTTTTAAACCATTCCAAAACAGTCTCGTTTATGTCGACATACTTTTCGTGTCTCATCCGTTTGACACCACGAAATTTGAAGTCTTCGTACTCTTTCAAACCAAATCTTTTTCTTTAATGATTTTGTTGATTCGCGTTCTTCAGCAGTAACATAATTCAGCTAACTTTCTCGCCGATTTGCTGTTCTCATATTGACGCAGAACACAGATAGCAATTTTAGTTTGCAGCAAACTTGCCACAAATTTGTCATGACAAGAGTGCAAGTTTGCCACAAATTTGTCATGACAAGAGTGCAAGCTTGCAGCAAGTTAACGAAAGCTCCGAAGTCACCATGAAACGAACTTGCAGCAAACTTGCCGTGCACACTTATTGCAAATTAAAGCAAAAAGAGAGCACGAAACACAACCCGGGATAGAACTCGCGACCTCCCGGTTCCGAAGCGGAGACGCAAACCATTGAGCCAGTCGAACGCTGAGAGGAGAAGATAGATTTCGCTAATACATCGTTCGATTCTATTCGTATACGATTTATTTTTAACTATTTTCTGGATTTCATTAATTTTTTGAGTTGAGAATATGATTTGAAGTCAAAGAGAGAGCGATTTTTGCTAATAACTACGTTTTGCTAGTAAAATAAATTATGAAATTAGAGTTCAAAAGTAATTACTTTAAAATGGGACAAAATGTCTAGTTATTATTGTTCAACAAACACTGACTGTTTTTTAGATTTAATTTTGTTTATAAACGTTAAAATTTCAACATTAAGAAAAAGGCGATATAGTTTTCTTTAAAGTGAGAGTGATATATTTAGTAAAAAGATGGAAAATGTTTCAAAAAATTTTTTTATAAAAAAGTTATCTTTTTCACAAATTATCATTGATTTATTGAATTAATAAAAAAGAATTACGGTCTAGGAGATGCTATTAAAAATCGGATGTTCTTTAAAACAGAGACAAAGATAATTATCTCTTATTGTGCTATCTTTGCAGGAAGTTTGTTTTGAAAAATTGCAGCAAGTTTGATTTGCAAAGAGGTGGCGCTATTTGTCACATCGAACTTGCTACAAGTTCGATTCAAGTTTGACACGTCAAATTTTGCCATGACAAGTCAAAATCAAACTTGCTGCAAACTTACGTGCTATCTGGGAATTTCAATGCGCTGTTCGAGATTTAGGAAAACGCGCTTCGACATCGTTGCAAATCAGATCACTGACCATCTAATGAAACAAGCGTGAATGACATTTTTGCTCCAAAATTATCAGAATCCGCTAACAGCCAATAGGAAGCAAGACGTACAAACGAACTAACGACCTCCCTTAACCTGACCTTGAGCATTTCGGCTCAAGGTTAGAAACATGAAGTGAGTAGATTTTGATGAAAAATGGGGTGGGCGAACGCAACAGGCGGCCGTTCAGAGGGGTTGGGTGGCCGTTGATAGGGGTTATTTTAACATTAGGTCTATGGGCCGAAAAATCCGTGCCACGAAAAATTGGCCGTTAAGAGGGGTGGCCGCTATGCAGGGGTGGCCGTTCGAATAGGTTTCACTGTATCTCACTTAATCTTAAAAATAAAGACACTCTCATTGTTGTCTCAACATACATTCCTCCTTCATCTGATCCGTTGCTCTTTGCATTTGACATCGAAAATATCATGAAACTTGGCCCTACAAGCATGTTCGGTGGAGATTTTAATACTCACAATATTAAGTGGGGTCCCAAAAAGACTACAACCAGAGGAAAACAACTAAAATCCCTTGCTGACAAAGCAGGACTCGATATTATTGCCCCCCACCAGATATGGACAATTTTCAACATCTTATGTTGACTTGGCCATAACCAAAAATTTTCTCTACCCTTATGATATAAACTCTGTCCCAGAACTCAGCTCGGATCACAACCCAGTCATTATTAATTTTTATTTTAATTATCACACCCCTAAACCAGACAAAATTACTAAAACTAACTGGAAAAATTACACAATAGATTTATGTAACCTCTCTACACACCCTCTTCATAACATAAACAACAAAGATGATTTAGATAAGAGTGTAGACTCCCTCACTGAGGAAATTTTAAATGACTTTAATAATAACTCTAAAGAATTAGATCTTAAAATCGTTAAAACAAATAGTAAACTCAGGGAAATCCACTCCCTCAGGAACAAAGTTAAAAGAGACTGGCAAAATACAAGAAATCCCGCCTTCAATAAACTATACAACAAACTTAATAATCAGGCTAAAAATCTTAAAAAAAGAACTGTATCACTCCGAATGGAGGGACAAACTTATTGCTCTCCAGCCAAGTGACAACACCCTTTGGGATACTGCTAAGAGAATGCTCAAAAAACATAATAAAATATCCGCTCTAAAAGGCCCCACCAGTATCGCTTTCTCAAACACTGACAAAGCAGAAACCAAGCAGACAGTATACAAAATCAATTCACTCTTAATAACCTTAATGACACAACTCACACAATTAATGAATTCAATAAAATTGACAATTTCCCACCCCTGCCAACTCCTAAACCAACTGACATCATAAAATATATAAGAAAAGTCAATATTCACTAAGTACCAGGCAGTGATGGTATCGCAAACAACATGCTCAGAAATCTCCCAATGATCACTCTTATCAATGTTATTCACATCATAAATAATATTTTTAAACTCCAATGTTTTCCCATTTCTTGGAGAGTTGCCATTGTCGTACCTATTCTCAAACCTGGTAAAGACCCTACTGATCCTACTAGTTAGGCAGTCCGAGGTCCGGGCAACTGCCCGTGGCGCCAAAGCTGGAATGTAAAGGGCAGAAAAAAATTGGTTTAATTGACATGAGAGCTCTGGCGAAAACGGCAAAAAATTTTCCTTTCATTTTGGCGTTCCCTCTTCAGTTTTTCGTACAGGCGCTCTCGACTGACCCTGGAGGGATCTCAAAATCTGTTCCAAGAAAATCAGGCCGTAAAATTTGGTGGGTCATTCACAGGTCGGACTGAGCAGACTGCACCCACGGGCAACCTGTTCCTAGGGGATCGGATTGACCATAGGTGCGGTGCGGTCTACTGTGCCCCCTCCTCACCACGCTTTCAAAACGAGCCCTCCCCGCCCTAATTTCCCTAGAATGACTACCACTCACACTCCTTCCTCATTTTGTGGTTTTTCCTTTGGTCCGAGAGGCTCGTTCCCCCAAACCGATTATTGTATTTCACTTTTACGGCATAGTGGGCCGAAAGATATTAAATTGGATAAAATGTTACTTTTCCCCTGGTCTATACCATTTCTCATCGGATGCTTATTTTGACGAAACGTTTTGGCACACTGAGATAAAGAAAAACTGGTGAATGTCACGCTTTATTTTTATTCTGAATAACGTTATATCTATAAGTGTTGTGTGTTTCGCTAAGATGTCTGAAAAAAAGAAACAATTAGGTACGTTTTATAGGAAAAGAAGGCACGGATAGCAACCACGAAAAGCAGGGGTCTATTTTGAAAAAAAAATCATCAAAATAGAAAATATTGAATCCAGAGAGACCTTCTCTGGATTCAGAGGCGGCGCCAGAAATTTTCCGACGGGGAGGCAAGACATCTCCGACGGGGGGACAAGCCAAATTTCTCTAATACAATAACACACAATATTTAATTTTATATTTAATTAAAGGTAATTAACAATTAATTAGCGAATTCAATTATAATAATTAATTATTTGGAATAATTAGCTATTTGTATAATGTCGGTGCAGTAAGAATTGTCTGACGGAACGACAAGCAGTAATAGAAAATGAAGAATTAAAAACATAAATCTCGTAGGAAATGAAGTGTACCGCATTGATATTAGGGAACAAAATACAGATTGTTATCTAAATCTCATAACTAAATAAAATAATAGCCGAAACAAGTGAAAATAATTATTAACTTTTTTAAAACCTCTAAATGCATAACTACATATTTAAAATTATTGGCAAAATCAGAGGACCAGTTCCCCAGCTCCAAACACTGGACCGATTTCGACAACTTTTACTGCATATGAAAGTTTTTGAGGTTTAGATATATCATCACTGGTCCCCTATCACCCACCGCCGTTCATATTCTAAATACATCGCAAACTAAAGCTTTCCTAATGTACCTCAGCCTCTACAACCGCCAACTTATTTCTCCAAGTTTCAAGCATAGGTACAGGATATTAAAATTAGAGGCGAACAGCTGGTCGCCAAAGGTGGGTAGTCTATATATTTAAAATAATTTTCTATACCAAAGGACCAATCCAACCACTGGACCTATTTTGACATTTTTTTTTTCATATGAAAACTTACGACTCCTAGGTCAGTCATCAAAGATCGCCTATCCCCCACCGACCCTCATTTTTTAGAGAAATCGGAAAAACACTACTTCACGGTACATTCTCTATGGGGAAAAACCTTGACTGCGTCCCCAGCCTCAATAACTGAACCGATTTCGCCAATTCATCTGATCACTTTGCAAGTATAGATAACCACTCAGAATGCCTCATGTTTATTGTGCAAGTTTAAAACAGTATTTTTGAACAGCTTTAATGAAAACGGTTCTTCAAAAAAGAACAAAATATCTACTCTAGGGGATGGAAACATTATTCAGAGCAATATCATATTGCATTTATGGTTCTGAAAACTTTTAGTCAAATTTGTGCAAAATATTAAAACTCAAATGTGGATTTTTCGTTGTCCCTTATCCTGTTCCACTAATCTATATGCAGTATTTAAAACTGAAAAAAGGTAGTGGTTGCGAGCCGCGAAGCGCTGAGCACAGCCAGTTTCTCTCCCTCTTTATGTATATACTAGCAGTACGCGCCCGTGGAATCAGGACTTCAACAAAATGAAAACAAAAAAAACCCACAATGGCATGAAAAAGTTCTGAAAACAAAAAAGATACACATTATTGATTTTCCCGCTAATTTTTCTTCGCGATAATGACGTTTCAACTGTAGAAAATACAGAGTACGTTAATCCGAAACAATATTAAAAAATTGCAACGTGAAAATCTTAATATAAATAAAAGTCATTGTGGGTATGTGGGTGGGTATGTATGTGGCTATGTTCCACATCTCCTCCTAAACCAATGGACGGTTTTCAACCAAATTTTGTACACTTATTATTTAAGAGAAGGGGAAGACACTTATGAACTTTTCCAAGTCCCAAAGTTAATTAAACAGTCAGTTAATTAGAAAATAACCGAAATCGTTTTTCCGCCGTAACTTCGGAACAAACTGTCCGACAAAAAATATTTTTATACCATCTTAAAGTTCAAATTTTTACCTTTTCAATGATACTAATTTTATTTCTCTGACATTTTCTCTTCGATTGTTATTAATTTTTAAAAGTTCCAAAACTTTAAAATGCGTGCAGACGATTTTGAAATAACGAATATTTATAGCTACTCCGTTGCTAGGCAACGGTTAGACTTTGAACTAATTCACCTTTATTTCCAGCTTGGCGCTTGATACAGTTGCCAAATAGATTTGGCGATTGCTTAAATCGGAAGGTTACCGGAAAACGGTCTATGAATCCAAAATAAACAAACCAGGATCGTCCATTGACGTATATGATATGGTTGTCAGAGTTTTTATAATAGGAAGGTATATTTTGTCTTATGTATTCTTTTAAACAGTAGAAGCAGATGACATATAGCATGCTGGATGATATATTCCAAAGAGCAGATGATACCATTGAGTACAATGATGTAATTTACAGTAACAGAGAATTAAATTAGTCGTCCAATTATGTATTATCAACCGTCAGAACTTTTGACTTCCCCTTTCTATATATAACGAAACATTTACATTCGTAAATTTAAAAAAAGTAGCAATTCAAATTCTTCGCGCACGAAGTCGCGGGTAACAGCTAGTGATTATTATAAAGCAAATAAAATATGCGAGACATAAACACGTTAAGACACTGCCGAAAATAATAATCGAAGTCATTCAGTTGAAGGTTATGACGTCACCTGCGCTCTGCACCTTCAGCCATTGAAATTGCCTACAACGTCCAGGAAAAGCGTCACGGGAGGGAGCTCGGTAGATAAAAATATCTTTCAACTAACCAGGAAAAAATTAATTAAAAAAAACCGGGAAAATATATCTTAACCGTTCTTGTTTTAAATACGACAGAACCGTTCCAGTTATAAGCTGAAAAAAAATTGAAAATAATTGTGTTATTAGAACGTCGGATGCAGCAAATTTAAAAACAAAAATTAAATTTCGATCGCAAAACTGACTATTTTTAAAAAATTTCTCAAAATTCAGTAAACTACGTTTGAAGCTCAAAACAAACTTCATTAGAACGAAAATTGTTTGCTCTATCCGATGGTGCATTGATTGTTTTTCAGCGATCATTAGAAAAGATACTACACCCGTAAACGTGCCAAAAATGACCCAAAACATTAAATAAAAAAATTTTCTAGAATGAATTTTAAAATTCCGGCTTCGAGGTGCATTAGTCACCTTTACGATTACATGTGTGCCAAATTTCATGACTGTGAGTGCAATAGATTCGTCTGGACATCGCGCGCACGCACGCAAACATTTCCTTTTATAAGTATATAGATTCTTTTGAAAAAAAGACTTTGTGTCTGCTTGGATCTTTAAGCTCTTTCGGAGGTCACTTTTTCATTTTTTTTAATTGGAAAAATATATCCCTAATTGTTTCGTCGGTATTTGTTGATGAAAGGGAATAATATCATCTATTTTTCTAAAGTCGTTCAGTTGAAAGTTGCATTCGATGATGGTCGCAACCCGTAGCAGACTTTTTGTCAGAGAATCAGCACTAGAAAGGTAAAAATGAACTCTTGAATGTTAACCCCGATTGAGACCGAAAAATCACTTTTCTCTTTACAATGGGAAAGGAATAATTAATTTTGATATGATTTCCGGTGTTGATTTTGAGTGTATGAATTTTTTGTTGTTTTTTTCCTGCATTTTCTCTTAATAAAAGGTCTGTGGTCAGAGAGACGAAAGGAATGCATTTGAAGTTGAACGGGTGACCAACCCGACAGATCAGATGTGTTTGAGTGGCCGTTAATAGAGGTTATTTTAACATTATGTCTGTGGGCCGAAAAATTCCGTGCCGAACAAAAATGGTCGCTGAGAGGAGTGACCGCTGTGTATCGCCACACTCTTGTTTAATATAGATACTTTAGTTTTCCCTAATAAATTTACCGACAAGTGATCAAAACAGTCAATGGAAATAACAAAAGATGCAAATGTTCACCCGTCTTGTTGATCTCTTAGCCGACAGACCGAAAACAGTGGACAAAATGCGACATCTGATGCATTTGTCACCTTGTCGGTTATTCTGTCAATGCGGTGCACGCTACAGGCCAAATGGACGACAAGTGAAACAGATGCCGGTCATTCTGTTGATTTAAACGTTAATCAGACGTCAAATTTTGACACAAATAGTTTATCTCGACCGTTTACTATATAATAACTTTAAGATGGGATTTAAAATATTAGATTCCTTGATACCCATCTCTCCACATCTCCCGAAACAGAAAAGATTTTTACCGACGAAAGTCTTTATTTCTCGGCGACGGGGGGGGGGGGGGGGCAAGCGGTCCCCGCCCGGGGGGCAATTGCCCCCTTGACCCCCCGCTAGCGCCGCCCCTGTCTGGATTCAATATTTTTGACAGTTGGCAACAACAGTTGATGGCAGATCTTTTACTTCAGAAAACTTTAAGAACGACAGTATAACTTATTGCTCGTACCAAGAACAAAAATTTCCTGTGAATACAAAACCATAGGTAAATTTTGTTATTATCATTCTAGTATGTTATTTTAAAATTTTCAGAATTAAATATCTATTTGAAAAATATAAATTTTCGATATTGACAATAATAACAATGTCAATTGTACAAAAATTCTAAATATTAAAATCCCATATATATTAAATTTTATTTATTTTTTTTAAATTATATTTATATATTACTGAGCAGAAATCTTAAAAGTGCGCAAGGGGTTAAGTTATATCAAAAGTTGTGTTGGTTTTGTTGGAAAATTTTTGTGCACCTTCTGTATGATAATTGAAAAGAACTTGGCTCATATGATTTTGGTAAGCTAGATAAGCATTATTTAACATGTTAACTCGTTTACAAGGACCAAGCGGGAGAGCATGCAAAGTTACAATTACTGGAACCAAAAGCAGTAGACATTTGAACGTCTTAAATGACTGCGAAGAATCTAGCAATAAAGAAAACGCCAAAACTAGTTTGCAAACCGAAAATTCAGACAATACTGAGAGTGATAAGATTTGTTGGATTTTAACATAAGCATTACTCTTGAAATAATAATATTCAAACTGTTTTTTGAAAAATCAAATTTGTACTTATAGAGTTCCCATACATTTTTTCCAATCATCAGAAAGTGCTAAACATAACTTTAGAAGAAAACTTGTAAAATTACAAACTATTTTCACAGAATTTTTTTCTTTTCCTTGATAAGTTTGTGATTTTAAAAAAATTGTAACACGGCTAAAAAAAAGTAATAAATCAATTTTTCACATCGATAAGCAAGGTATATGGTCAGGGCCGGATTACCAAATAGGCAACTGCCTATGGGCCTGCAACTTTGGGAAGACCGTCTATATTATTATTTTTTTAATTATTTTCAGGGCTTCCATTTGATTTACAAGAAGCGTATTCTAGAACTTACTGAACTTAAAATCCAGTGTCGTTTAAATTCAGAACATTATTCTTGGAATATTCTTAATGTTTTCGAATTTATTAGCAGATTAATGGGTCACATGTCCACATTCCTGGGATACTTTGTATTAGAATATTTCATTCTCTCTTTTTCAATTCTCTCATTAAACTCATCACTACTTTCCTAGCAAGCAGACAATTTAAAGTACGAATTGGCAACTCACTCTCCAAACTTCACTCAATACAGGCCGGCGTGCCTCAGGGAGCGAAATTAAGCCCCTGTTTTTATGCCATATTTATTAATCACATTCCACGAAAACACAACACTACACTTTGCATTTATGCCGATGACACAGCGATACTGGCAAAAAATAAGAATTTAAAATTCACTGCGAGCGCTCTCAACAGTCATCTCAAAGGCCTTGAATCCTGGTTCGTTAAATGGAAAACAGCAGTAAACCCAAACAAAACTGAACTTGTTCTCTTCTCGAAGATAAGAAAATTAAATAGAGGAAAAATATTCCTCCAAAATACTGAAATACCTGGTTTCAGGAATCTAAATATCTAAGTGTAATCTTAGATACGAAATTAAACTGGAAATCTCATATTAACTATGTTAGACAGAAGTTCCGTGATAATTGCCGTAAACTTTTCCCCCTAATAGCACGGAACTCCGAAATGAATATTGAAAACAAAGTGCTTATCTACACTGCGATTCTCAGAACAGTTCCTACTTACGCTAGTCCAACATGGGCTTACGCTTGTAAAAGCTACTTCAAAAGCATTGATAGCTGCAGAACATCATTCTCAGATAAATTTCCAGGACCAGATGGTTCATGAGAAACGAAGATATTAGACATGCTCTTAGCATCCCCCCATTAAATAATTCGTTAAAAACCTTTTAACTAAGTTCTTCAAAATATTGAAAATGGCGCTATTCAAGAACTAAATTTTTACACCTCCGATCTAAACACCAGAAGACCCAGAGCTATCCTCCTCTAAATTATTCAATTCTACGATAATTGTACTCCATCTCAATATATTTCCCTTTAATCACAGAATTTTAATTCAATATTGTTAAAAAGCTATAAAGTCGTTTCCCTGAGATGCTAGACTTGGCGATAAATTTGGCAACTTGGAGACTTTGGCGACAAAGGGAATTTTCTAGAAGGACCTCAAACTTTCCACCTATTTCTACTGGTTTCATGAACTTTCTAGAGATTACGTCTCTTCCTACATAATGAAGTCACTTCCTGTTGAAAAGTATAAAGGCAAGCTCTCAAGCCAAGAAGAGTCAGTTGGAATTTGACCTGCCACTCTCTGGAGAATTTTTTCATTTTAATACTGGCAAAAGGCATATTATCACAAACTATTATTTTAGGTATCCCATGAGTGGAAAAAACTACTTTAAGTTTTGCTATTATTTCATCAGATGTTTTGTTTGATAATTTGATAATGTCTAGCCATTTTGACAAATAGCAGCCAATGATGAGATAGCAATTACCCCCATGCTCACAAATATCTGTTCCAATTTTTTCATATGGTAAATTTGGCACTTCATGACATATCAAGGGTTCTTTTACATTTCGTGGTCTGTATCTTTCACAAGTTTTACATTTAGAGACCATGTTCTCAATATCTTTGGTTATCCCTGGCCAAAATAATACCTGCCTAGCCCTAGCCTTAGCCTTCTCCATCCCACAATGAGCTTGATGAAGAATGTTTAACATTTCTGATCTCAAGCTGACTGGCACTATTACTCTGTCATTTAAAAATACTAGTCCTTCTTCCACATATATATTATCTCTAAATTTAAAATATTCCCAAGCTTCAGGTGAAATATTTTGCCCATTACTAGGCCACCCTTCATTCCAAAATTTTAAAACATGAGAAAGACCTACATCAGAGAGGGTTGCCTCTTTAAATTCCTTTTTTCTAGATTCACTAATCTGTAAATGTTTAGTTAAACTATGCACTAATTCCGTCATCTCAATAACATCTTTCAGGGGCTTTACAATGTATGCCCTAGACAACAAGTCTGCTATGTACATATATTTTCCCGGTAAATATGTAAGACTTAATTGATATTTTAACAGTTTTATTTTCATTCGTTGCAACCTGGGAGACATTACATTACCTACACTTTTACTCATTATAGACACTAGTGGTTTGTGATCTGTTAACACTTCCACTTGTCTGCCATAAATAAAATAATGAAATTTAGTTACTGCAAACACAATACTTAAAAATTCTTTCTCGATCTGAGCGTACCCTTTTTCTGTTTCAGTTAAACTGCGAGAAGCAAATGCAACTGGTCTCCCATCTTGCAACAAACAGCAACCCAACCCATCTTTGGAACTATCTACTTGTATCACTATTGACTTAGAGCTGTTAAATACACTTAACACTGGAGCACTTGCAATTTTATATTTCAGTGTTTTAAGAGCTGTTTCATGCACAGGTAACCAGTGCCAAACTTAAAGGAGCAGATATGGTTGATGCCTGAGGTATAAATTGCCTCAGATAATTGATCATACCTAATATTCTTTGAAGTTCAGTTTTATTTCGAGGTTCAGGCATATCAATTATAGCTTGGACATAGTCAGGATCAGGTTTCATACCCTCCGAACTAAATATATATCCCAAATATTTAACTTCAGGTACTTTCAACTGAATTTTATTCTGATTAAATTTGATATTTAATTCTTTAGCCTTTTTATAACCTTGCTCAAAATGTCATCATGTTGTTCAATAGTGTCTCCTGCAATGAGTAAGTCATCAAAATAAACTAGAACACCCGGAATATCACTAAAATTGGCTTCATTTCTTTTTTGAAATATCTCAGGTGCACAAGACAAACCCATTGGCAAAAGCAAAAAGTTATAACATCCAAAAGGGGAACTGAATGTACATAAATCGCTACTTTTATCATCTAACTCAATTTGAAAAAACCCATCTTTGAGATCAAGAACTGAAAATACTTTCTTATTAGTTAATTTAGGAACAAGCTCTTCAATTTTGGGAATTAACACATAATCTCGCTTTATTACTTTATTTAGATCTTTAGAATCTAAACAGAGCCTGATGGAACCATCAGTTTTCTCTACCACAACTAAATTACTCACCCAACCCTGGGGATTATCAACTTTAGCAATAATTCCTTCATTTTCCAATTTTTTTAAATTTTTTCTCAAGTTTAGGACGCAAACTGACTGGTATCCACCTAGGGGGACGAGCAATAGGAACAGTATTTTCTTTTAGTTTAATGGTATTGTTGCAAAATGCAACGATACAGAACTTTTTGCGGTTCAGCAACCCACCAGATGGCACCACCTATCGACTACTGGTCAACGGACGCGTTGATCTGCGCTTGTACAAAAAAGTTTCAGTTCGACAAAAAAAAAAGAAAGAAGGAGCGTCGAGACTGCGATCTGGGACACGAGCCCTAAAGATGATGATGCCGTAGCAGTAGGTGGATAGGCCAAGCATAAATGGTGCTGGAATCTTCGCTACAAACTGCCTAACATAATGACCCCGGGGTAAGACGTGCCGAGAACAAGGTATGTGAGTTTTTTTTAATTGGCCAATTCGCGACTCTTGAAAGACGGACATTATAACGTGTATTGCCGGTCTCGAAAAACGGACATTATGACGTGTATTGCCGGACATTGAAATGAGTGATGCCGTAGATGATAATGTTGGACGTTAATGTCATTTACTATACTAATCAAGATTATAGCTGTATGTGTATTTGATGTATTATTCCAGAGATAATAAGGGTAGAACAATAAATTTGGCATTGAGCGAATGCTGTGTCATTCTTGGGTAACCCTGAATCTTTCAACGGCCACTTCAGGCGTCACAACGCCATATTTAATATTTAACAAATTTCTTTTGCAGTGTGCTACCGCCGTAAGTAACCATGTATATTCTACTTGTAATATTTAGGCTATTCTTTAACAGGTATATTTTCCTTCAAATTTTCCAACACCTGTAAAAATTTCCTTATTATTTTCAATGAACTGCTCAGTTTTAGTCTGATACATATTTCAGATACTTTATCAATACATTTGACAAGATTTAATTTAATACATCCCTCTAAACCCAGTAGAGGTTTAGACTTAGAATTTTCAATTATTACAAAATTTATATTAGCCTGCTTATTTCCAATACTACAAAGTAAATTAATCATACCTACAGGTCTAAGATTATAACCATCATAGGCTTCTAGAACTATATTTGTCGTCTCCATTTTTAGATCATTGTTAAAAGTAGAAAAAATATGCAATGGCAAAACACTAATCTGGGCACCAGTGTCCAGTTTAAAATCAATTTCATGATTACAAATTTGTATTTTTTTAGTCCATTCATTTGTCACAGTCACTTTACCTACCTCAAGAACACTTACAGAGTCAATAAAAAAACCACTTTCAGCATCAGTACCAACATATGGTTCTGTTTCTTTATTTTCTGTAATACAAGTCACATCTTGTACACTGAGCATTTGACATACGACTGAGAAATGATTATAATTTCCACAAACAAAGCACTGTTTCCCAAAAGCTGAGCATTCAGAACGCCTATGTTTTCTATTACATTTTTTACATATATAAACATTGTTATTGTTTGTGACGTGTGCGCGTTGATCACCATCAGCACCACTAGCGTTACCAATATCATTATTTGCAGTATACATACGATGATTAACACCAGCATAAGCACGAGAAGTACCACCACTAAAAGCACCGCTTTTATTGTTTGCAGCCTGTGCCTGTTGTTGATTACCACCAGCACGATTAAATCTAGCTGACTGGAACTTTTTCTTCTGCATTGCATCAACACTCTTAGTTTGAACAGTCTGAGCTTGTTTCTTGCTTAACTCAGCAGCTCTACAAATTTCTGCTGCACGAGCCAGAGACAAATTCCCTTCCCGCAGCAGTCGTTCTTGTAATCCGCTGTCAGCTATCCCCAAGACGATGCGGTCCCGAACAACGCTGTCTGCTTGGTTCTCAAACTCACAGGACTTCACGAGTTTCCGTAGATCTGTGTAAAAGGCATCAAAACTTTCGTCGATGTCTTGCATACAACTGTTGAATATAAATCTCTGTACCAAAACATTGATCTTCGGAGTGAAGTGGTTTTCAAACGCCGTCAAAACTTTCTCGTAATCGTTTCGATCTTCCTCCTGTAGATCAAATGTATTGAAAAGTTCGATAGCTTCTTCGCCAACAGCATTCAAAAAAATTACCACTTTAACGTCAGAATCTTTTTTGTCATGTCCAGATGCCTTCATATAAATAGTAAACTGCTGCTTGAATTTACGCCAGTTCTCAGCCACGTTACCGTCGAGGCTTAAGCCTAACGGCGGTCGACAATAGTCACCATTCATCTCGGATTTTCTTTCGTTTAAAACTTCCGTAGGACGATCACTTTGACCGACTATGCCATGTTATATTTTCAAGTTTTATATGAGTAGCATTCGACATAATTAAACAACATTACTTTATTAAGTTGATCTCATATTTTACAGCATCTCTGCTACATCCACGCTGAACTCTTTGTTGCCATTCTATGTTCCATAAGATCATCAATGATACAAATGTGTATCGATATATAATAAATATACAAATTAAATAATAAATGTAAAACCAAATATGCAACAGATACGTCTTAGTATTAATGGACTATTTTACCAAGTGGCCTGAGGCAATTCCCATTCCAGACCAGGAAGCCTCGACTGTAGCTGAAGAACTCGTAAGAAGCTGGATTTCAGGTTATGGCGTGCCTATGATATTGCATTCGGATTAAGGTACAAATTTCAATTATGCCCTCTTTACTGAGCTTTGCAAACTTTTGGGAATTCTGAAGACCCGAACGACCGCGTTACATCCCGAGTCCGATGGCATGGTCGTGAGATTTAATCGAACGATTGTAAATCATCTGTCTCTATTTGTTTCGAGGAACCAGACAGATTGGGAAACGCATTTGCCACTCTTCCTCTTGGCTTATAGGAGTGCGGAACATGAGGTGACCGGATTGACTCCAGCGGAAATGCTGTTTGGCCGAACGCTACGATTGCCCTGCAATATTCTCTTTGGACGACCGAGTGAAACGCCTTCCTCGCCGAATGAATACATGAAAAATTTGGAGACACATTTGGAAAGCGTACATGCGTTTGCCAGAGAGCGAATTAAACTGGCCAGCGAAAGAATGAAAACTCATTACGACTCCAGAGCAACAGACCACCATTTTAAGGAGGGAGATTTAGTCTGGATGTATAACCCGAAGCGACAGAGAGGCCCGAGTCCCAGGTTACAACAGAACTGGGAAGGACCGTATACTGTTGTCAAGAAACTGAACGATGTTGTCTACAGGGTACAGAGGTCGCCCAACAGCAAGCCAAAAGTCATCCATATAAATCGGTTAGCTCCATACAGAACTACTGATCATAGTTCTATGTAATGAGACTGCCGGGACGTGCAGTCTTTGAAGAGGGGAGCAATGTTACAAAGCTATAAAGTCGTTTCCCTGAGATGCTAGACTTGGCAACAAACTTGGCGGCTTGGCGATAAATTTGGCGACTATTTTGGCGACTTGGAGACTTTGGCGACAAAGGGAATTTTCTAGAAGGACCTCAAACTTTCCACCTATTTCTACTGGTTTCATGAACTTTCTAGAGATTACGTCTCTTCCTACATAATGAAGTCACTTCCTGTTGAAAAGTATAAAGGCAAGCTCTCAAGCCAAGAAGAGTCAGTTGGAATTTGACCTGCAAGCAAGCTGGTGAGTTAACAAGAAACCTTTGAGCGTTGTGTTGAGATTTATTGGTAGTCTCTGTTGTGAATTTTTACTAGTGCTGTGTTAATACTTGTGCTACGTTTCTTTGCTTGGGAATATTTGTAAAATAAAGAGCTTTATTTTTTAATCCTGCTTATTGGATTGCATTCACGTACACCCACAATGCAATTTTGTTGCAATATTTATTCGCAATCGAAAACTCCCACTTTGATTCTCGTGGACCATCTCCCCATCTCTTCCTCTTAAATTGTAATGTATTCTTCACTTCGTATTGGCTGTCACCCTCTCTATCTAAATCTTCCAACTTTTTCCCCTAGGCCTCACTCAGTGGCGTAACTAGGGTGGGGCAGGCAGGGCACGTGCCCTGGGCGCAATTACCAAGGGGCGCAAAATTAAAGAATGAATTAGTTGTACTTAAGAAAAAGTTCGTTCTTTTTATGTTCTTATTCCAAAAATTCTTAAAAACTAAAATAATTTCAATAAAGTGTGGGGAAACCTAAAGGATACAGTCTTTTTTACAACTCGGAAGCCAGCTCAAGCTGCGACAAAATTACAAATAGAATTATGTTTCAGAGATTTGCTGACTAAAACCTCATATATAACTGAAAGTGGAAGCTCCTTTCAAAGGGATGTCCATTTCAAAGATTTGCGCCCTAGGGAGTTTGAGATAAGGGAAGGTAATTTAAAATAGATTAGTCCCATAGAGTTCTGGAGGTTTCTCACGGTAAGTCTGATTCATACGGATTGGATATCAGCTACTTCGGGAATTCGTGACAAATAATTAGCAGAAAAGTATTTCCTAGTATTCCAAAGTATCATTCCTAGTTTCGATAAGCAGGGAGTGAAGCACCTAAAAAATATCACAGATTCTGTTTACTTTCAAGAACAGTGAGGGTCCTTTCTTACTGAAAAACGTTTAGAAAAAATAAGTTTTAGAAAAACTAGAATCACCTTTCCAAAGATAAAGAGGGGAGAGGGCGCAATTTTGGTATTTGCCCTGGGCACCATTTTATGTTGGTACGCCACTGCCTCACTGCAACACCAAGAACATCCGTCGTCCACTCCCAACTGGATTCTGCAGCTCTTGATTGGCCCGCAGCGAAAGATACAACATCTTACTTAAATTGGACCCGCCCTTCTTCTTCGACCAGACCAGCTCCAGAGAGCAGCGAAGGAAGATCTCGTTCGCTCAGCTCCTTTATTTACAAAATGAACTCTCACGAATTTTTGCACTTCAGTTGAACCCATGTGTGTCATGCCCACAGTTACTGTCGACTGGTACGTGACCCTTCAGGCCACGACGTACTCCTAATACATCGTTTCATTTCAGTAAGACACTCTCTGTAAATAGACTACTCTCGAGCTACTCTCGACTCTGTCCATCTCTACCCACAGTAATACGAGACCCAGGCCATCCTCAAGACAGACCTCTTCATTTTGGTGTAAGAGAAGTGGGGTGAGCAGCCCGTAATGTCGAAGGAAATTGCCGTTTCTTTTTGTGTGATGAGGGTTTGTCTGTGTATTGAAGAATTTTGTGTTCAGGCATTTTTGTTTTTCGGCATTAGTGTTGTGGCCTTTTGTGATCAAACATTATGATTGTTAGTGTAGTGCATTTTAATTGTGTTGGAGTAGAAAGGTGATGCACATATTTAGTGTTGTGTAGAGGTAACAAAGAAGTGTCAGTAATTTGTGTGTTTCGGGAGTTTAGCAAATAGTGTGGAATAGTATAAATAGTATAGCATAGGAAGAAATTTGTGTTGAGGTAACAGAGTGGTGATAATTGTGTTGAGGCAATTATAGTGTGTTAATAATTTGTGAGTGGAGTTAATTGTGATAGTCGGTGAACTATTTGTGTTGTGTTAATCAGGTGGTAATAATGATAATCAGTGTGTCGAACTAAGTAATTGATAGAGTGCTAAATTAACTATTTTTGTCCAAATAACGGTGTTGGGTAAGGACTTAGTGTGTTTCTAGAGTTGAGATAATAGTGTAGTTAATTGGTTAAGTGTGTTGCTATTTAGTTGTGTTTGAATAGTGTAGTTAATTGGTTCAGTGTTGTTAAGCGTTGTGTTGAATTGTCATTTGGACTTAGTTGTGTGTTGTGTAGTGTGTTGAATTATTTAAATCGCAGTTCATTTATATTTAGTGATTAAAAACGTCTGGATCAAGAACGTCAATTTGGAAGCTGAGGAAGGATGATATAATTCTGGTTGTGAAGGAAATGGGTTTGACTGAGCCAGTCGATGTCAGTTTTATTGATTTAAAAAATCTTATATAGAACAGCGATATATATGTGGGAATTCCTCTAGATTGAACAGAACGCTCGCAGAGGGGTTACCTTTAAGGGGTAAGTGGATCGAAATTAGGTCTAGGGGATTTATTAGAGTTTCAGTCACATTAAATTTAAAACAAAATATTACGTAAAAAAAACGAAGGAACTTCAATTTAAATATAAAAATTTATTTAAGAACTACAGGTAGAATTTTACAGAGGGAAAATATATACAAAAGAAAGATAACAAGGAGTTTAATGATTGACATAAAGACACGGTTATTTTGATAAATTATCACCGGTATAGACTTAATGGGTTAAAAGTAGTTAATTGAATTAGTGATAACCAGAAGGAAAAGTTAAGCGGGATATAGTTACCGTAGTATAGTTAACATTTGGTGGCTTAATTGAGCCGTGCAGAGAAGCCTACATTCTAGCGAAAAGAGAGGGATTAAGAGAGAGGGTTGCCAGTCTGCGCCTCTCTGAGCGTACTCCTAGGTTTTGTGAGGAAAAAGAGGGCGCTGTACATGACGTATCATGAGCAGAACTCTTGGTGCCATCTATCATATGTTAAGCTGCGGTTAAATTATGCTTATTGGTAATATCCTACAGAGTTCGGCCCCTCCTAATAGAGCTGGTCTCCAGCTATACTGGAATTCTGATGACTTTGCTAAATTCTAATTTATACTTTATTATTTGAATAATATCAAGTTGGTATTAGTTATTTACCAGTTGAACTATGATAATGGGGATTAGCAATAATCATATTTATTAAACAAAATAATGCTGTTTTCTAAAAAGAATATTAAAAATATTGCAGATAGAACGATGTATTCTCAACTTTCACAATACCAGACCTAAAATAAAGTATGTAAATAATACCCAAAATATTTTATTATGTATGGAAAATTATCTAAATATTTTATCATGAAAAATTATTTGAATACTTTTTGTGATAAAGAATAATACAAATGTTAAATGTGAATCGAACAAATATAATAAACGAATATAAGATAATTATTTCAAACGAATTTCACCATACAATAGCGATTAATATTTCGAAAAAATATATAATACTAGAATAATAAGGATTCATTTAGTAGAAAAAGATTTCATTAGATCAGCAGATGTAGTGGTAACGTTTGGTACTTCGTGATGACCAACTTTTTCTACCTCGTATCTATCTTTAGAGTTCACTTTGGTGACTTTATAGAGGCCTAAGAATTTGGGTCTTAGTTTTAGTCCAACACCAAATTGAGTTCTCTGTATGGTTACTAGATCGCCTTTATTGTATTCGGAAGCTTTCTTCCTTTTTTTGTTGTATGTTTTCCGGTTTTCTGGTTGTATGGTCTCTATATTCTTCTTCGCATCTTTTCCAAGTAATTCACGTTGTTCTTGCAGCTCTTCTGTCATCTCTTCGAGTAGTAAGTTTTGAATTCGGATATTTTCTTTATTTCGCATTTTTGTACCAATTAAAAGTTCGAATGGTGACCATTTGGTGCTTCGACAGTTAGTGCTCTTGAGTATTCTTTGTAATTTATCGATGTATTTGTACCATTTAGTAGAGTCGTCTAACGATAATTTAGTTAAGAATGGAATAAGTGTACGGTTAATTCTTTCAACTTGACCATTTCCATGTGGTACACCGGTAGCTATCTGTAAATGTTGTATTCCTTCTTCGGTACAATAATCATTAAATGCTTTCGGAGTAAATGCTGATCCTCGATGGGATATAATTCTTATTGGATTTCCAAAAGTCTTCTATTGCAACTTTAATTTTTCTAAAGCACTTTCGGCTGATACAGTCTTCACAGGATACAACCAAGTAAATTTGATTAATGCATCAATGACGGTAAAAATATGTTGATAACTTTTATTTAGTGATGGTAATGGTCCTATGAAATCGATATGGTATGTGCTTAAAGAGATGTTTTCTTTTGGAATGGGATTTAAGAAAACCTTCTTTCTTTCCACTCTTCTTATTTGCTAAAATGCCCCCAGTAGCACAGAAATATCATATAATATTTGCACAATGTTATACAAAATTATGAACACCGAGGAACACCTGATACCTTAACAAAGTATTGTATTGTATGTATCAGTATTTCCGAGATATTAAATTTTCACAAATAATATAAAAACAGTGCTTTTTTATAAAAATCTTCATTTTAACTCAGGATATCACTCGAATGAAGGTTTTATTTCAAAAAAACTCCACTGGAACAATTATTCTTTAAGATGCTGAATTCTATATCATACTATACAATACAATGCATACAATATTTTAATTTCTACATTTATCAGCGTTGTTCAATATTTTAAGGTGAAGTTATTCTTACCGTCGACAGATGTCAGCATGGTGATACTTTAACACTATATTAATCAACGTTGAATCATATGTCCGAAAAAATATTTTACAAAATGTTCATTCGAATAATAATGTTTGCGCAATCATTCTGTTTTACTGTATATAAAAGGCAGGCCGGATTCAGCTAATGAAGTTAGCCATAAAACACCTCTCACATATGGATTATCTATTGTTCTGTGAAAAAAATTGAGTGTTATTCTCATCGTAAAAATATACATGTGATTTATTGTTGCGAATCTTGTATTTTATTTTCAATCAATACTGTAATTATAAATGTTAAAGGCGTCTCGTAATACATTGAAAGAGGAATAAATAAATTTCAAAATTATTTTAAAACCTTTCAAACATATTCTAATTACTTTTAAACCTTGTTGCCTTAATTTATTAAATTAGCAAACTTAGATATAAGAGCTAAAATTGCTTCCTCTTTGACTTCAAATTTCATTTTGAACTCGAAATTGTAACGATAAAAGATAATTTAATTTAAAAGACTATCTATTCAGTAGTAATTGTGATTGTGCATGAAATTTCGTCTAGATCCGAACTCTGTAACTACATTTTATTATCATCATTTACGTTTTCTGCTGCAAGTCTCGTTGGTCCAGTGGTAAGGTGCCGGTTTGGTAAGCAAAAGTTCCCGGATTCAAAGCTCGCTGTAAGTAGAGGTGTTCAGAATTTAACAAAGTGTTACTCAGAAAATCAGCACTTAGGAATGGGAAATATATAATTGCACTTCAATTTAGATAGTATGCACTTGGTACATGGAACTATAATTCGGATACTACTTTGCACTATATGGCGAATACTTTGTACTATAATTCGAATACGTTGCGCTATAATTCGAATGTTTTGCACTCAACATCAATTTTTATGGAAAAGTTTCAAAAATTTGAAATTGGGCCGACTGCTTACTCAAAAAATAAGTAAAAAATATAGATATTATAAAAAAGTTTATTACAAAAAATGAAAAAGATTTAAAAATGTATAAAGAACGAGTGAAAGTTACTTTTGGTACAAAATAATCAAACATAATTGAGAATACAGAAATTATAAAAAAATAATATAATACTAAACAATACTTATTGTATTAAAAGAGCATTCTTGGCTTCAGTGAGCCGACCTCTCTTACGTTTCTGCCAAGAGTTAAACATTTAGATTCGTTTGACGCTTTCTCCTGCCCCATACGTATTAAGATGCCTAAGCTATGTTTACGAATATATTTTTTTGCAAAAACAGGACAAGAGTATGTAGAAACAGAACCGTTACTGCCAGGGTAAGATACTGTCACTTTCCATACACATTTATTGTATTCAGTTTTATATTCATCATATGAGGGCCACATGAGACCCTTATATATATATATATATATATATATATATATATATATATTATTATATATGCCCTTTCATGTGAATGGACCACTTATACTTTTAAATTCTGTTTCACATGTAAAGATGGTAAATAAAAAACAGATTGGTTTCCGTTTCTTTCTTCTAAAATTTTGAATTCTAATTTTGTCCACTGATTTGGTTTTGTCCAAATCTTTGTGGGGACATGCAAACCATTTTACATACGGTTTTATGAAAAATGTTTTGTAATTCGGGTTAACTGGATCACGTTCATTTGACAATTCTTTTCACAATCGCATTTTGAAACACAACTGACCAACAGGGAGGTGTTCACGAAATGTATGTTCCTTTTTTATCACTGCATTGGTTGCCTCTAATCCATTAATGGTAATAGGAAAATAATTTCTAGCACCTATATATCAATAACGATTTCTGATAAGATATCCGATTTAGAGTATTCTTGAATATTGTGTGTATTTCCTTTCATTTCTTTAAAAAATAATACACTAACTATGTTGAAGGTATCGTCATCAGAGCGTAAATGAAGACATTCAATATCATTTTTTTCATCTTTGTCTTTAATGCCACGCAGTTTGCCATCAATAGTTTTTACTACATGGAAATAGCACGTCAATCGTCGGAAGGGAAGGCCAAAAACAGCTTTGAAGCTATTAGTTATTACACTGCTGGCAACAGTCAATAAAATTTTAAGATTCCACTCAGTTTCATTTATTTTATAGAATAAGTCTTTCACACAATTAAATGGTTTTCCCGCTGGTATGGTGCGAAAGTTTGGATAGGGGGTGCCAGCTCAAGTATCGTACTCGTCATCTGACTGCGTTTGAAGATTAGTAGGTCCGTGCAAAAGTAGTCCTCGTGTTGTTTCAAAACGGGTCATTAATATAACTAAACTAAACACAAGGGATTTAAATTCATACCTTCATAAGTGCTGTTGCTTTGAGTTTTGTTCATTAGTTTATTTTAATTAATGTCCTATTTTTGAAGCAAAACGAGGCTATTTTGGGACGGACCTCTTCATTTTGAACCGTTGACAGATGACAAGGACAAAACCTGAGCTGTTACCCCCTCTCCAAACTTCCGCACATCACACCAGCGGGAGGACGTTTGACTCCATACGTATGATTTGACATCCAATACAGGGCTAATATTCAGGGCTTTAATCCGCCCTTCCCTGGCATCCGGAAAATGGCTGTCTGTAGTTCTGCTTTCGACGGTCAGGAACAGATAAACCGTTAGTCGCGTGCTAGTATTATTGGCAGATTGAAACTTTAATGAAATTAAAGAAGTTAAGGTCGAGAAAAAGAGACGATCCCTGACCAACACGCCCAATTATTTCTGTGGGAATTCCATTAGATTGAACAGAGCGCTCAGAGAGGGGTTACCTTTAAGGGTTAAGTGGATCGGAATTAAGTCTAGGGGATTTATTAGGGTTTCAATCACATTAAATTTAAAACAAAATATTACATGAAAAAAACGAAGAGACTTCAATTTAAATATAAAACATTTATTTAAGAACTAGAGGGAGAATTTTACAGGGGGAAAATAATACAAAAAAGATAACAAGGAGTTTAATGTTTGACATGAAGACACGGTTATTTTAATAGATTATCACCGGGATAGACGTTAATGGGTTAAAAGTAGTTAATTGAATTAGTGATGACCAGAAGGAAAAGTTAAACGAGATAGTTACCGTAGCATAGTTAACATCGGGCGGCTTAATTGCGCTGTGCAGAGAAGCCTACATTCTAGCGAAAAGAGAGGGATTACGAGAGAGGGTTGCCAGTCTGCGCCTCTCTGAGCGTGCTCCTTGGTTTTGTGAGGAAAAATAGGGCGCTGTGCATGTCATACCATGGTGTCAGCTGTCATATGTGATAATCTAGCTTTCACAATTCTGATTTACGCTGCGATTAAATTATGCTTATTGGTAATATCCTACATATATATAAATCAATTAGAGGTTTTCCAACGCATTGTTGATAGTGTAGCCGAGGGAAGGCGTGAATTAGAAGCCGAGAAAAGGAAATTAGAAGCCGAGGAAAGGAAATTAGAAGACGAGAAAAGGAAATTAGAAGACGATCAAAGGAAATTAGAAGACGAGCAAAGGAAATCAGAAGCCGAGGCAAGTGAAAAACGAAATTGAAGCAAAATTGGAAATTGAAAGAGCAAAACTCGCTGAATTAGAGAAGCAACTCGAAATAGATATAATGAAAAAGCATTTCCGAGAAATCAAAAATTGCGTAACAAGATCATATACATATCTGGAGTTAGAACTCCGAGAAACAAGTGGACATTGTTCCGACCCCTTAAGCATTCCTGAAGAAGAAAACGGTTCTAGTAAACAACCAGCGGAATCGGACGGACGGAAAGGGATTCTTTCCACACCTGACAAGGGGCTGGTTTACCTCCCGGGTTTTCCGGCCAAACACTTGCATCTACCCCGAGCCCCTTTGGACAAACTCTGCAAGGAACCGAAAGGATAGTTAATGGGGAAAGTGTCGTTACAGTGCGGTAACGAGTCTAATGCGGTTTCTGAGGTAGGGAAATCGGATACAGTTACCAGATCTACGAGAGATGTGGGTGTGAAAGACGAAAGATTGATGGGGTCGCTGGAGACTGATTCGGAAGTTCAAAATGAGAAAGGTTTTTCTGAAAACGAAACTACTGCGAATATCGGGATGAATGCGAATGATTTGTTTATTGTGGCGGAAAGAGTTAATAGGGCAGTCGTATCGGGTGTAACTGTGGGGCATATTGATGAATTAGAGAAGAGTCTTTCTGGAAATGATTTGGTTTTGGAAGGTAGAGTTAATGGAGGCAAATCGTTTTTGGTTGAAGTTAGAGGGAGTGGAGGACTTGGATTGCCGTCAGGTGTTGTAGCGGATTTGATGGGTGATGGTTTTGAGTTGAGGTTCGATAGTTGTGATCAAGAGAAATTTCTGGTCAGCGGGGGCCAGGATTTTGTGAGAGCAGGTGTTGTGAAGGTGTTTGGATTAAATTCGAGTTCTGATCAAGAAGTGTTGTTTTGGGAGTTGAGGAACAGTTTGCTAGATTGGTCGAGGTATTCCGAGGAGGAAGGTGTGGTGCATCAGAACGGAAGAAGCAACTGCTCGTTTGGCGAGATCAGCTACTTATGACCACTGGAACGATGCCTATGAACCAACGTAGGAAGGATCCTGGAATTTGAAGAATGCGTTCGCGGGTATTTGAGAGAGGCAAATTAAGGAACTTCTTCACCTGTATCCGGGAAACTGATAGCGGTGGAACGGTGGTGTTTTATTGCATCTTACTTCAGTGTCATGCCGGGGAAACAGTTGTTTAAGTGTGAACTTTGATTCTAAGCGTGGACTATAGAACTGTGAGTATCTTTAAAAATGTTTCCTTTAGGTTGATTCCGGAATTGTAAAATGGAATCGTTTTACCTGTGTTATAAAAATTATAGTTGGTTAACTAATTGGCTAAGTGATTTAAGTATTCAATTTAATGGTGGGGTTTCAATATTGGTTAATTAATCTAAAATTATAACCTGAGTATTAGTGAAAAATCAATGGATGTTTAAGTGTATTTATTTCAGTAATACACGTTATTCCCGAATATAGAAAATGAGCCTCTTCTCTTAAATGATTAGAAAGTGCAGTTACTTATTTCAACTATTCAGAATTACAGTAAGCTATATTATGGAAATTGCTGATTTTATTTGCTGATATGAGTTTAGCTTAAATTAAGTAAGTTTACCATGAGAATAAGTTTAAAGTCCGTATTGTTTGTGAGTTTTCTTTAATCTGTTTAAATTATCTTTTCTGTACTTGTGTATTTGTGTTATTTGATTAATTTGCTTTCAGTAATTTTAATGATGTTATGTTTTTCGCGAGTGCTGTGTGGTTATGCATATATAACAAAAAGGATCGTATAGTGGTATTTAAGTTGAAACAGATTACTTTATTTCCTCCCCTTTTTTTTTTGACAAAAAAAACTATAAAAATTTATCAATTATAATTGCATATTAGACTTAAAACTATCAGATTATTTACTTCACAATAACACCAAGGTCAACATATATATGCGTATATACATATATTTATCTTACCAGGCCAGTTCCTTAACCAATTTGCTCAAGGCTAAATAAATGCACACAGACTAAATGAGCGATAATAATTTATATTTATTAACATGTCTTGATTAATACTATATGGAAATTATAGTCGATCGACTTCTTTACTCACAAATCAAATGATTAAACACGTTTTATTCACCTGGACATAACAAACACAGTTTCATCAAAAAAAAGGAACAAAAGGTATGCACTTATTATGATACAGCTACACTTAAATAAACAAAAAAAAAACTGATTCACTGGAAATAGTCCTAATGCCTTACAGCGGCCAGAGTTCCACTTATTATTTCCTTACGCGTTTTAATAATCCCGTGATTGAACATGCCTCAGCAAGAGGTCGGCTTTCCTTTTTATCCTTTCAAAATTGACAAAGAAATTTAATCTACACTCCGCTGTCTTTAAAACCTTCAGCTTTCTAATGTCCATAGGTACCAAGGAGAAACAATAAAAAAATTCAAAATGGGTACTTATCACTGTGGCTCTGCAGCAGCCTCTAAGGTAGCACCTTCTGGCAGGGGAAATCTTCACATCGACACCTGGAATGCAAAGGATCCACTATCGCAGCGTCATCTCAAGACGAAAAAAATCCTCTTCGCTGGGGACCTTCAACCCCCGACCTCTCCAAGAGTCCCGTTCACCTCCTTCCATGATGTCCAGCCCCCGAAAAAAAAAATCACTCCGTCTGTCCTTCCCCTCCAACCAAAAGGCCCGCTTTCCTACGTCATAGGCCGCTACGTCACTTCCCTCTCGAACGAAGTTCAGGACCAGATATTTCGTCACCTCACAGCAAAATTTCGTCATCCACTCGTATTTTCACTGCCGCGTGACTCAGCATTTTTTTGACCGGGGCCATGCTTCGCGGAGAAACGACGATCCACTGGAGCAGGGGAAAGGGGAAAGGAACTCATTTCATCTCCCCTGCTTTTTCATCTTTTGGCATAAACAAATTCTCATTTCACACACCCAGGAATTTAAGACAATTTAGTCACTATTTAAATACAGAATAAAATGACAAAAACAGAATTATTTAAAAAAAATCTTTTAAGCGATAAGATATTCAAATGTTAGATAAAAGAACAGACTTTGAGTGTTTTGATTAAACGCATTTTGAAGAAGGAAAAATAATTGAAGTTAATAATTAAAAATTTAGTTGTTAATTTAATTTAAATGTTGTGGGACAATACAACACGAGTACATTTCATAATGAGTATAGGTTAAGTACCGGATTGCATGGAGATACTTCTTTACTTCTGAACTGAATTATCTTTCGTGTAGGTGTATTATTTCATAAATTGAATTATTTACTTTAGGTATTTTTGTGTGTATGTGTTTCTTGAGTACATTCCGTGGTGTGTGTGGATTAGGTTCTGGAGTATACTGAAAATCTCCTTTACAATGGTTTAAATTCTCTTTCTGTGCTAGCATTATTTGAAACAATTGAGTTATTTACATTAACTAATCTTAATGTTCTTGTGTATATGTGTTATTTGATTAAATGATTTACTTAATCATTTCACTAAATTTCTGTGTTGCATGTGTTTCCTTTAAGTTGAGTTATTCACATTAAGCAATTTTAGGAGTTTGTGTTTATGTGGCTTCGTGAGGACATTCGACGGTGAGTGTAGTTAAGATTCCATAATGAATTGAGAATGTTCTTTACATCTGATTTAAATTCTCTTTGGTGTATGTGTTCTCTTTGATGTATGTCCGAGATAATGGGTCTCAAAATTTTCGCCATCTTGTAATTTATCCTCCGTTTTTTAAATTTTTTTCAATATCTCGAAAACTGTTTGATTTTCAAATTACTTGTAATACAACAAATTAATGATCGTAAAATTCCCAACAAATGCATGCTTTTACTATTTTTTCTAGCTTTAATAGTTTCCGAGATATTCAAGAAAAACTAAAAAAGGGGGGATAAAATCCAAGATGGCGGCAAATTTTTGAGACCCATTATCTCAGAAACTATTAACGCTAAAACAAAAAAATCATGCGTTTGTAGGGAATTTTACAATCTTTAATTTACTGATTACATAAAATTAAAAAAATTTAATAGATTTCGAAATATTCCAGAAAAATTTAAAAAAGAGGTATGAAATCCAAGATGGCTATAAACTTTGAGACCCATTAACTCGGAAACTATTAAAGTTGGAGAAAAAGGTATTTATTTGCAGGGAATTTTACCATCTTTGATTTGTTAAATAAATTGTAGTTTGAAAATTGAATACTTTTCGAGATATTCAGGAAAAACTAAAAAAGGGCGATGAAATCCAAGATGGCGGCGCGAGATCACCCCCCAGGACCGGGAACTTTTAGTATGTTCATCAGAAGCTCTCAGAGCAAGTGTACCAGTTTTCAAAACTATACGATTTAATGTTTTTTTTTCAAACCCTTCGTTGACTGGACTAACAACTAAGGTTTTTACAAATTCATCCAATTTGAGACCAATTATCTAAAAAACTTTTAAAGCTTGAAGAAAAATCTAAGCATCCATTTGTAGAGAATGGTACGCTCTTTAATTTGTTAAATCACATGTAATATGAATATTGAGTAGTTTTCGAGATATTCAAGAAAAAATAAAAAAAGGGAAGAGAATCGAAGATGGCAGAAACTTTTGAGACCCATTAACTCCAAGACTATTAAAGCTGGAAGAAAAATAATAGCATATATTTGTAGGGAATTTTACGCTCTTTAATTTGTTAAATCACATGTATTTTGAAAACTGAATAGTTTTCGAGATATTTGGGAAAAACTAAAAAGGGGGATGAATTCTAAGATGGAGCCGCGAGCTCACCCCCTAGGACCGGGGACTTTTAGTATGCACATCATAAGCCCCTCACGAACATGTGTACCAATTTTCAAAACTATATTATTTAATTTTTTTTCACCCCGATTTTGAACCTTCGTTTCCTGACTAACAATAATAATAATTTTTTAAGAATATTTAAGCTTATATTTTAATAACTATTCAATATATTTAAATATATAGTTTACATGAAAATTGTATATATTACCGTTCAGTTGCTTCATAGAATGTCTAGGTATTTCACGAAATATATAATAAAATCATTTAAAATGTGTAATAAATTAATAATTGCATACATTAACCTTTTGACGACGCACAGTGTGTAATTTTGACAATCTAGGTGGAAAAAATTAATATTTCAAAAACAAAAGTTGATTGTTCGGTTTTTAGGATAAATACTGTTAATAACATACAAATCGGTTTAACTGAACAACTTATTTTAATATATGAGAAATTTTACAAGCGTTTTTCACAATAACATAAATATTAGCCCCTTTTATACATAGGCATGGAAACATGTTATATGAGAAACACTGGTGTTCTAGAAATAGAAAAAATAAAAAGTAAACGTATTTTCTCAGATAAAATAGTTTCTTAATATGTAATAGTAAATATTTGAGAAAATTCGACCTAAAAATATAAGCAGACAAGTGGAAAAAAAGTTCAAAATTGGTTTTGAGTGAAAACACTCGTACAGAAGTGTTTCACGCATGTTGGAATAATATATAAGTATGTTTTCATTCTGAGCTACTGCTCTCTTCTGATGAGTCCTGAGACACGATGACAGAATCTTCCTCGTCTGATAAACCTAATTCTAACATTTTTTTCATTTCTCGATCCATTTTCAGTTTTTTTTGGATTTTGGAGCTGCCCGTAAACTTGCTATATAGGGATCGGATATGATGAGCAATCTATGTAGTAAATCTGTATTTGTGTTTATCCTGGATGACTTCCTTGTGAATAGTTCCCTATATTGCCTATTGTGTTTATTTCTTGCCTCCTGGGCTTCTTCAGAGCATGATCCAATCGGAAGAATACACGCTTGAATTATGTATCTCCCGCTAAATAAAATTTATGTAGACTTATAGGCATTGGATAACAACTGTAGTTTCGGAGGTATATGTCTTGTGTCACTCTCGTAAATTCTGCGAATTTCTCTAAATTGATTTTCATGCTACAGTTTATGCACTCGAGAATAATTCCCAAACGCTTGATCACGTTCAACTCCACTCCAGTTATCTCTGCCGTTTTCTCAGGATGTCTAAAAAATTTGCGGGCAGTGTTGCCGTCATTTGTGTTGTCACTTTTTTGCTTTGGCATGTGAACTAAAAGACCTAATTCTCTTCTAAATCTCTCTTAAACTTCTTTTTTCAGATACTTTTTCTTTTTTCAGCTCCTCGTGCTTGCCATGTTTTAATTTTTAGCCTATATGAAATATGAAGAACGCATTCCATTAGCCTTATCCAAGAGTGGAGGGGTGATATGCCAAACGGAAGAAATTCTTTGCTCACTTCTTTTTTTGGGGGATGACACGCAAATTGTTCATTTCATTGGGTTTCTCCCCACACAAGTAACATGTTTGGGTGGATGGAGACGATGATACAGCATTACAAACTTTTCCGTCGACTATACAAAATATCAGAGTTGGTGTTACGGAAATTTCCAAATCATCAATGAAAATGTTCGTCAGTTCGAATTCTTTTATTTGATGTTTTATTTCTTCAACTTATGTAGTAATCAAATCTGTTGATTCTTTGGCAAAAATAAATTTAATAGGTCGACAGTGCTTAGTCAAAGACGGAACTGGGTTTTTCCAAATTACACTTTTGGAATTCTCCTTTACCCCTATGAATTTGTAGTGGAACTACACAAATGCTGAAAAGGCTTTCGTCACGGAAAGTTTCCTCAGAAAACTTTTTTTTATATCGATTCTTCTTGGATCCAACACATCCCCATTTCAAAACTTCAAAAGCAGTATTTGTGGACAAACGTAATTTTTCAGTAACAAATACGTGAAGCAGAGTGGTCAACGAGTGTCTGCAAAGTTATTTTTGCTGATGTTTGTCACACTAATACTGTGCGGACAACATAACTGTTTGGCTTCTTTAACTTTATTCAGATTACCAGCATGCTCAAGTATTCGTTGGTATTGAAGAGTGGACAAAACATTATCTACCATTAACACAAGTTCTTGTTCTTCAAGCTTATCACAGCACTTTCCGAATTCGAAAGCGTTCCAAGTTCTTGCGTAATAAATGCAATCAATGCGTCTACTTTTGAATATTTCGGGTTTTTCATCCATACTTCGAAAAGCTGTCTCCGAAAAATTGAATGTGCCATTCTGCAGAAAAGGATAAAAAAAATAAATCGCAAGTTTTCGCAAGATATTTTTTAATATGTAAACTTATAAATGTTCTATCTTTGATGACTACGCAACCGCAAAGTGGTACTCTAAACTAAAACATTACATAAACTTATGACTTCGCTTTCACATTGCAAAAAAATGACTCATCACTTTTAGAGGCTGTTTTACGGCAATAAACTTAGTTCTTGAAACAAAAAAGACATTGATGGATAGAAAATACTGTAGAAATGTAGGTGTAAAAATAATTAATATTTAGAAACAGTAGTTCTCGAATGCAACGTCCACGAATTTTCTGCTCAGAGAACTGGCAGTTAGGACTCAGCGCGGCAGGTGCAAGATCGCGCCTATTCGGACGAGTATAATAGCGCCCCCTGGCGATATTCTGTAAAACTAAACCCGTTTTCATGTGCAACGGATATTTTGCTACCGAAATATATAGCAATTAATAATTTCTAAAGAGGTCGAAATTTTAATTTTTTCCACCTAGATTGCCGAAATTACACACTGTGCGACGGTAGAAAACATCCGGTTCGATCTGGCCGACATTTCCCATCTCCCGTGAAACCTGGAACTGTTTTCTAGCTAAGCCCAATTGCACTAAAAAAGTTATAATAAATTAAATTTATGATAAATCTCGGCCACGGGCTACAAATTATGTATATTATCATATTCTTCTTGTATGTACACTTTGTCACTATTACTGAAAATTAACAGTAATTTGAAAAGGGAAATAAATTTACGGGTCTATTCTCGTACCCCGGTTGGGTTGGGAGCGTTTCGCCTTTCGACCGCGGGACGTTAATGGCTTTTCTCAACCGAAAGAAGGGGTCTGATTCTCGTACCCCAGCCGTTTCGAACATTTCGTTTTACTCTAGGAAGTGACGTATTTCTGCTGCGCTCGCAGCAAATCAAGCGACCGTCATACGATATTTTTGTTTTTGGTTTCAGATTCAGTTCGAGTTTTGAATCGCCAAAGGAACTATGGCTAAGCGAACATTTGCTTCCCAATTCGAAATTATTTTGGATTATTTTGAAAAATATCCACAAATTAAGTGGGAAAGTTGATCGCATCTTTTCAAAAGACACCAAGGGTGGGAAGATTTAACTTCTGCTCTTATAAAATGCATTATTATGCATCTTTCTTGCATAGGCGGCTGGTGCACCAAAAAAGTGGGGGTCAAAAGAGGTGTGGGTGGGTAGGGCGCCCCTAAAGCTGATTTTTTTTTTTGTAAAATTGGGCTATATTATTGGATTTTAACGTCATTATTGATTAAATGACCTTCTCTAAAAAATTCGGGACACGGCCTCAAAAATCGGAACGGATGGGCACCGCAGACTCCCTCCTTTCAATTCTTATGAAATAATAACATGAGAAAAATATAAAACGCTTACCTATTAAATCGATTCTTCTTTTTTTAAACTCGTGAATCGATCAGTGATGTCGTTACAAAACGGCGAACTCCCAAACACAGAGAAAACAGGTCATAAAATTTATTTATTTATTTGATATTATGTTTTACAATATACATCTGTATTATAAATTAAAAGAAAGAAAGCCTGCGATTTTTGCTTTTCGCAAATTTTTCTATTACCTTAGTAAAGTCGATATCGATAGTATTTTCGATCTTCAAAACAGCAAGGGCAGAAAGCCTCTCTTGACACATGCTATTTTTAAGGTATGATTTTAAAGATATTAAGCATGAAAAACTTCTCTCACATGATACAGTTGAGACAGGTATCACAAGGAGAATTTGGATTAGTTTTGTCAAGTATGGAAATATGTATATCACAGAGTTCCTTTTCAACAAGAAAATGGCATCTTTTTCCTCAGTTCTGTTATCTCCGTGGATATTTATGGCAAAGAGTCGATGTATTTTTTGTACATTTTCTGAAAAATTTGTATCTCTCCCTTTATTTTTTCCATATCAAGATCATGTGTTTCAGAGACTTTTTGAATTGATGCATTTTTTTATAATCTTTGATGAATTGGAACATGTTACATCTTTTAGAGATTGAAAAATATCCAACTCATTTTCTTTGAACCTTTCGTCTATTGTCTTTAAAGCAGCATCTATAACTGGAAAAGCAATTTCCGTTTGATAGAACGATTTAACACTTGGTGACATGCTGAAGGAACCGCCGCCTATTTTCGAAGACACTTTTCTAGAGCGTGGAAGTTTTGGAGAAGTAAACGATTTTGCTTCACAAATATCGTTAACATATATCCACAACTTTTCAAAAAAAATCTTCACTTCGGAATTCATACAAGCATTCTTTTGTTGTATTAACCAGTTCTTTAACTGTTAAAAAAATTAGCGATTTTGATTGCAAAGCTTTTGAAAGCGTATCTGTAGCTTCCAAAACTCGTTGGATCAGAAGTAGACAAAAAATGAATTGGAAACTTTCGATATTATTCAGCAAAGATTCAGCTTGCGATCCATTTTTCGATGGATCGTTAATTTTGAACTTTTATTGTCAGATTTTGCAATTATTTTGTAAATATTTGACAAATTTCTTTGAATTAAAACCCAAATAAAAAAATTGTAATGATATATACGGAATGAGGAAAGTCATTCCACACTCAATGTTAAAAAAAATGTTAAAATGTTACCCTAATTTAATTTAATAAGAAAATATTAAGTAATTAAATCTTTAAATGTAATTTATCCTAGTTAATTATCAACTATCATTATTGACTATCTTGATGGAGTAGTAAAAGATTTAACTACTTTTAAAGATTTAATTACTTTATATTGTCGTATTAAATTATTAGATTAAATTATTTAAATTCGATAAAAGATTTAACTATTTTTAAAAAAATCTAAAGTAATTGATAAATTCTTCTTCAGATTGGTCAAATGGATTACATTTATCCCGATAAACCCTTTCAAAATACAATTAACGTCTTAGCAGCCTCCATTTTAAACGAAAATTTGATAAGTTCCGATAACGAAACAACACTTCTCGCTAGCGAATAGCGTTTACGCCAGGTATAGAGCTGGCGAGAAATCGGAGTCCTTTTTTCGACCGAGCGAGATCCCAACCTGTTGGAAAAACGGGCACGAGAATCGCACTTTTCGTTAACGGGCGGAAAAAGTGACGTCTCCCAACCCAACCGGGGTTCGAGAATAGACCCGTTAGTTGGTAAGAAATCAATGCATATTTATTAAAAGTATCAGTAATTTGATTACCTAACAAAAGTTGTTTGAAAATTTTTTGACTTACTTGTATGGACAGAAATTTATCAAAATTGTGATCATGTTCGCCAATTCGTACGGAAAACGTCATCGCGGCCTTTAACAGTATAGTTTGGCAACAAAAGAAAATTTTTTTGGCAACATATGTTGAAACTCAGATCTGATGCGATCTGATGAAATACTGTGGACAGATTAAACTAGTGAATGTAGTTGCAAAATTAGCGCCCCAAAGCCGAAGCTATCGTGGTATTAAAAACAATTAAATAGAATGGTAAGTACGGAAAAAATTACGTAATCGATTCATCAATAGTTTTAGCTTTAAATTAAAGAATATATTTTGTTCGATCATGTATAATGTTGCTCGATGGATAATGATTGTAAATTGCATCGTTAGCCATGTGGCTGAGAGGATTTTTTTCATGCATTGTATATTTGCTGAAAATCTCAATTTATTATTTATTTTGGGATTTAGGCGTAATAACTATATACCGTTTAACTCAATTACTTGACTAGTACGACATTGTTTGCAAATTTTAAGTTAAACTGTAGCAATGCCGACGTGGATACAAAGAAGTGTCAGAAAAATGAGACCTGTTCAGATAATTTGAATATATGTATAAGGATTTATTGTGCAGCTATGCGATCTTCTTGGATTATTCACTTTATTTCAGTAATTTCCTGATTTACATGGAAGTTAGTCTCTTGTTTTTATGAATTTGGTGCTTAATTTTTCTCTATTCTAGGGATTCGTCAAAGTCGTTAAAAATAAATCTTACTTCAAGAGATTTCAAGTCAAATTTAGGAGGCGTCGTGGTAAGTTTTTGATAATTCTTGACTTCCGATATGTATTTGTAATTGGATGTGTTACAATTTAGTTAATGGATTATATTCTAAATAAGTTTAAAATACTTTGCAAGTATTAAGCATATATGCGAACGATATGTTGCGGTAACCTTCCATATACGGCCTATTAAAGGCTTACTTAAAGTTGCTTTGTGCAATTCTCCTCCGAAATTTATTTTGTACTGCAGAGATGTTCTGTATTGTGCATTATACAGTGCTTATCGAGGTTACCATAATAGTGCAACTACACAGTACGAAAATCGGAGTGTAAATAGGGTACTATAGTATACTAATTGCAACACTTAAGAAGAAGAAAACACCCATTTTGTTTGTTTATGTAGTAGTTTGACATTGGAATACCTAATTTAACTTCTCTCCTACAGTTTGTAATTAAGTTTTCATTAGATTGACGGCAGAAAGCTTCATATAGATCTTAAGAATACTTCCTCATTAACAGATAAGCTGAATTAATGGCAGATATTATTTTATAGTAATTGAAGTAAGATGGGATAAAGTGGTCATAGGGATAGGCTTAATATGCATAACTGTTTTAAAATTTCTTAAGCCTAATTTATTAAGACAGTTGTTAATTAAATATTACTTTAAGATATATTACAGATTATAATTAAAGATTTGAAACTGAATAACCCCAATTTTTGTACCAAAAGTATCACATAACGCATATAAGAAATTGGCCAATTGCAAAAAAACCATGAATGTAAATGATTTCATGCTACCTTTTATTTTTTACAAAGGAGTTCATTTATGAGCAATGACTAAAGATAGTGCTAAAATAGGCTAAAGGTATGGCTTCAAAGACTTGGCTTTATCCAATTTTCTTTAGAATTGAAAAAACGTGTTCTTTTAATTTATGATGGGCACGGAAGTTACATGACTTATGGAATAATAAAAAATGCCATGCATTATTACTTTCTCGTATACAAAGAGAAAGTATTGTAATCGTCAAAAAATTCGAACTCGAGATTTTGACGGATCTCCACATTTTAGACCTCCCTGAGTCCGAAAAACACAATTTTGGAATTATGTCTGTGTGTGTGTCTGTCTGTGAACACAATAACTCAATGGGGATGAAATTTGGTATGTGGTCTTTAAACATAATTTGTAGGCTTCTATCAAATTTTGGACAAAATCCTTCAACGGGAGGTCTGTATGTCCGAAGTCATGCGCATACTGTAACTCAAAAACTTGAATAGCTAGATGAATAAAATTTGGTACACAGTTTTATTGTCATGAATGTAGGTCCGTATCAAATTTTGGGCCAAATCCGTCGAAGGGTTGACTGTCTGTCGGTCTGTATAATCACATACTTGTAAAAATTATATCTCCTAAACCCTTTGGTTTAGATAAATAAAAATTGTTATAACGTTTGCTAATATTAATTATAGATCTGTGCTAAAATTTTGTTTCAATCCGTTGGAAATAGGTTCAAATTGCACATTGTGACTCTGTTGGCGAGCGTTTCGTTTATTTTACTCAAGTTAGTATAGTTGGCTTTTGACCTTGGTAGTCTACGAAATTGTAGCTTCGAAAGCGCTTCGTTTCTTCCCATTTGGGTGCTTTTTTCTCCCTTTTGGCGAATTCTGATCCTGCTAGGGTTATTTTATTTCTGTTTTGTCGTTTCAACGTGTGCTGTACAAAACTTGTTGCGTTCTGGGAATAAGCAGATTCGAAATTTTTATCCAAGCGAATTTGCGGGGAACTGACTTAATTTCGCTTATTTTCTATCTCCACTGCGCTAGGGATTTTAGCTTATTTTTTGTCCCTACATGTGTTAGGAGTATACAAGAAAGTTTAGGGGAGACCACTCCCGCTGGTTGCACTATAATTTTATAATTGCATTCTAAAAGATTTGTCATGAGTTATACTTACAATCCTATAACCACCTGTTTCATCTATACATAAAGTGGCAATATAGAATTCAAGAGGAAAAAGGAAAACAAGTTCAAAAACAATAATGAAGGTTTGACTGAAGAAATCAGTAATAAAACAACTACACAAAGAAAGATGCAAAAAAGCAGTTAAAAAGCATGCAAAGAAAAACTTGATAAAAAGCAGAAAATGTCTTATTCAGTCAAGTGAATCCACAATTGCAGATAATCAATTATCACAATTTCTGTGAGATGTTGGCAAAATATGAAGGGGGGATCAATCAAAGAGCTTATTGCACAGGTTTTTGATAAAATAAGAGATTTTCTGTCAATAAAATATCTAAAACTTCAGACTATTACACCTTTCCTGAAAATCATAATATTGTTGGAATGGAAGAGTCGGATATCCTTAAAATTCTTGATGAGCCAACTTTTGATCATAGGGGAGACCACTCCCTCTGGTTAATAACCTAAACTTTCTTGTATACTTCTCGAAAAAGGTGCTGTTTCCCTTCCCCCTGCGTGGATAAAAAAAATTCGAACCTATTGTAACCCAGGATCCAATGACTATACTCAAAGACAGGCCAAGAAACTAACAGAGATTACGCTATGCTTCCGGCGCCTCACCGATGAATGATGTAGTTGGTGTTTCTACGCGTTTTGGGGTTACTTTCTATTAGAATTCACCAACAACCAGAAGTAGATTTTCCTTGCTTCGTGTGCGCCAACGTTTTGTTCTCAAAGAAAAAAGAGAAAGTTGCTTGGATCGATTTTTTTTTACTATTACATTGTTTTTAAGTACATAATGTGTGCATTATTAATTAAAGGAAGCCTGAGAAATATCAATAGTAGACACTTGACACTATATTTAAAGTTGTATACAGCAGAAGATTCTATGCAAAAAAAAAATTGATTGCACCAACCATGCTTTCATGTTATCTTGAAATAAAGGATGCATAATTTTTTAAATAATTTAATGAAAAAAACTAAAATATTTACAATGAATAATGCTTGAATAATAATCGAATTACAACTCAAATTTTAAATTATATATTCAGTAAAACTTTTTTTTCACTCTTCTAATGCGGAGTTTTGAGAAGTTAAGGTATGTACATCGAATGTTTTATACTATACAGCATAACCAAAAGTTTCATATTCTATTTTAAATATTTTTCTTAGCTCTCTTATAATATCTTTCATTGTATGCAAATATTTTTTGGATAAACTTGGGCACAAACGAATCTGTTAAATCTAGAGTTTAACATTTAGTTTTTATAGGTAAACAGATTGAGCCAAACATATAAAATGCAAAAAATAATATGCTGTGTTACATGCTGCCAACACCAAGAGGGATTATTCGCCAAATGTGAGCTCCGAAGAGACAGGGGAAAAAAAGCTTTCCCCCGAATACTTCCATAGTCATCTTGGTCCTTCCGACAGAAAGCGGGAGAAAAAAGATTTTAGAAATTAAATGACACACGTTTTGAAAATAGATTTTTATTGCAGAGAATATCGGCTTTTGTTACTTAAAGCAAAATTCTGTTGAAATATGTCAATTACTTTTTAAAATACATTAGAATAATTGCAGGACTATTTCACTTGGCGGAAGAATACCATCCATAGCTTCCACTGTATAACATTCTTGAGTTGTCGTGGACTATATCAGAAAATATTTAGGTAAAGAATCGCATTCAAAGAGATATGTTCCAATTAAATGCGTACCGATTTCTACTCCTGCTGGCTCAAGGACAAAGTCACATAATCCAGTGTACAGATTGTCCAGTACCAGTGCACAGATAAGCTACCAGTACGCATGCAGAATCGTATGAAAAAAAAGCGCCAAGCAAGAGTCACTAAATAACGAAAACAGAAAATTGCGTCCAGTACGCATGCGCGTGCAGATAGCAGATTCGTTGGAGATGCGATTATACAGACCGACAGACACTCAACCTTTTGACGGATTTGGCCCAAAATTTTATACGGACCTACATTCATGACGATAAAACTGTACGAAATTTTATCCATCTAGCTATTCAAGTTTTTGAATTATAGCGTTCACATGACCGCGGACATACAGACAGACTTCCCGCTGATGGATATTGTCCAAAATTTGATAGAAACCTACAAATTATGTTTAAAGATTACATACCAAATCTCATCCCTTCCGAGTTATCGTGTTCACAGACACGCACACAAACAGACGTAATTCCAAAATTGTGTTTTTCGGACTCAGGGAGGTCTAAAACGTGGAGATTCGTCAAAATCTCGAGTTCAAATTTTTTGACAATTACAGTACTTTCTCTTTGTATACGAGAAAGTAAAAATGGATTATTTGAACAGATAATCTGATTTTCTTTTAAAGTTGAAACTATATTGAGTTTAGTTAAATGTTTTTAAAAACTTTGTTTACTTATGTTTTTATGCTTATTTTTTAATTATGACCACTTTACCCCACCCTGTAAGGTAAAGTGGTCATAAAAACATGGCATATAGAAGGTGTCATAAAATTGTTAAACTCAATTATTTTTTCCCCAAATTTTAATGCAATGTAAAATAGCAACCAAAAAAGGTTAAGTATTTTAACAAATTCTTATATTTATAATCCACCCAAGTTAAAAAATGTGAATTTTATGACCACTGGACCCCACTTGACCCTAGATGCTCCAGTTTTGACCACCTTAAGAGAAAATTTGAAATTTCACAGTGCAGCATATTAAATCATACTTGTACTATTCTTTAGCGAATCTTATTGGCTTTCTGCTAGTTATAAAATTTTTCTGAAGAATATTTTAGAGTTATGAATTTTTAAATTAACCTAATTTGCACTTGTTTTGGCCACGCTAATGTTTTTTTAAGACTTTTTAATGTATTTTAAGTAAAAATAAATTTTATGCAATATATATTTTAGTACATTATTTTATGTTATTTTAAATGTGATTTTTTTTCGAGGAATTTATAAAGGTATGTAATAAAATTTACCCGAGCTGATTTTAGCTGCAGATTTCCGTTAAAAAAAAAAGAAACAGGGATGCAGAAAACAATTTAATTTGGTTGATAAAATACAAACTATATATAAAATATGAAACAGAAAATGGGGAGGGGAATAATAAACTTACATTGCAAAAGCATAGATTTTTTTAAAAATATTACAAATCAAGAATTTGCTTTATTATACTTACTAGCAATATCTACAAATATGTTTTTTTTAATTGCAACATTAATCAAATTCATCAGAATCATTTTTAAAATTAGAGAATCCATGCATATGAAAGAATATTTCTCATCTCTCGAGTCTGGTTCCTCAAGTTGAAATTTTCTAACATAAATGCGAGGTAAACATTCAAAATGGAGATGTTTTTGACATTCCATTTTGAATTATCTTAACTGCATTACCAATTTTAGATGGTGAGTAGCAAAATTTTTTTTATGGAAATGCTACCTGCCTTCTTACTTTTAATTGGAGCCATTACTATGTAAAATGAAAACAAACAAAACTAAATCAGTTACTTTTATTTTAGAAAAGTACCAATTTTGGCCACCACCCATTTAATTTTAATATGAAATCAGAATAAAAAAACAGCTTCTCGTAAACCTTAAGGGTAATCAGTTTTAGATTAATCATTTAATTCTGAGAGCTTTATGACGAAAAACTGCAAATACTTGTTCTTGAACAAGAACCTTAACAGTTGTGAGCACACAATACATGATCTTGCATTTAATTTTTTTATTAGTCACATGTTTGAGAAAAAGGAACCAATCAGATTGAAAATAGTAAAATAAGGATTGTTTAAAATATTGGAATGCTTCTTATTAGTTAATTTGAAATTACTGGTTAATTATTGGAAAAATGATCCAATGTGGCCAAAACTAGAGCATCTACCCTATTTACATTTCGATTGTTTTTTATGGCTTTAAATTACATAACTAGAGTTTGTGTATTCTCTATATTACTATAAGATTTATTAAGCCAGTTGTCCCACTTTATAAAATTAACATATATGTATAAATGATTGTAGAGATAATTACCGATGGTAATATAGGTTATTTTTTAATTCGCAGAAGGAAGAACTGACTACTATGCCAGAGTTCGACTTGTTGTACAAGACAAAAATAAGTACAACACTCCCAAATACCGAATGATTGTTCGTTTCACGAACAAAGACATTATTTGTCAGGTGTGTTTCATTTGTATTATTTAAATGGGAAATGGTTTTGAGAGGTAATTGATAATGTATTGGAATGTTTGTTGCAGATAGCGTATGCCAGAATCGAAGGTGATGTCATTGTGTGTGCTGCCTATGCACATGAATTGCCTCGTTATGGCATCAAGGTCGGGTTGACTAATTATGCAGCTGCATATTGTACTGGATTACTACTTGCTAGAAGAGTAAGTTTATATTTATTTTTCCCAATTAAACTCTTGTTTCTCATTTGGAAAATAATATGAGTGATATTCATTGCCAATTGCAGGGTGTGGAAAAAGAAATTGCGTGCACAGTGATGAATTTATTACTGATGAAATTAAAATTATCACCCTTAAAATTGTGAAGAATATAGTCACATAAGTTGAGAAAGTATTATTGGAAAACAGTTTTCTCTTCTATAAAAATAAATTATACAAAACTTCAATTTAGAGTATTGAAAGACTGCTAAACATTGTAAATTTTTCCTTCCAAACTGTTTCTCGGTATTGTTTTTGAAATCTTCGATGATATACAATTCTTGTTACTTTAGGGCAAATCCATGTGACTCGCGTTACCATTTGACGTCTTTTTTCAAAATTAAATTCGATATGTATGAAAAAATATTATATTTTGTTTAAAAAAAGTTTTTTACAGACCTCTGGAGTACAGTAAGAAACTAGGGATGTCAATAGTTTAAAATTTAATATGAACAAATGGTATCCAGACCCTAATTTAGCACTGTGTCTCGCATTACAAAAAAAATGAGGGTTAATGCAAACCTAGAATTGTTCCTCTTTCAACAGAGTAAAAAAGAAATATTTTATACAATGAATAACATTTCCAGGTTATGATATACACAAAAATAACATTGTATTTTTTTATTAATTACGTATATAATCAACTCTCTGTGACTCGCATTACATGTCCCACTTTAATCTTTGAAGTTAATAAAATATTGATTTAAAAACATTTCATTTTGTAGATTTTAATGAAGCATTACTTAATTCAATGAATAGATATCTAATATATTTTAGCAAATAAATTAATTTAAAATTAATAAATAAAAATGTGTAATGTATTTCAAAATAAATTACAATAGTTTTATTGATATAATTAGGATACAAATCTAAAAAACCCTCTTGAATTAACAGGAATTGGAGGTTTTAATTTCCGAATCAAATTCGATCAAGGATAAAATATTTTTTCCTTTTCCGGCCATTTCCAGTGTTAGCCTTTTGGTTGTATCGTAGTTATTTCAAATTCTCCATTGCTGCAATTGGTAATTTTTCCTGGGTACAATACACCATCATATTCAATTTCATACCAATAATTATGTTTAATATTGGATAATGGTTAAAGAGGTATTTTGCTATCAGAAGATAACAAAAATCCTTCAGGTTTTTTATTTTCAACTTTAATACAGTGGTATTTTTTGATACCTTGTAATAATGGTGAATTGTCCCAAACCTATTACATATTAAGTGCTGAATTTCTTTCATTAATATTTGCTTCAGTAATTTCCTGAACATGAATGTTGGCTCCAGCCATTTTAGCAGCTTGTAGAAAATCTGCAGCATTAACTACTTCACTTAATTAAACACTTTTTTCAAACTTCCTCCTTGTTGGTGCCATAATTATATATGAGTGTATAATAGAAATCCCTTGACCCCAAAGTTGCTGATGACGTAATTAAAAAACTACCCATAAAAAACAATAAATATACACTAGTTAATTGTATTCAGAGGTAGTAAATAATCATATATATGTATATAATATAAAAACACCCCATTGACCCAAAAAATATTAGTATACATTAAAATGCCATTAAGAATACTTATCAAGCAACACTAAAAAATAAGATGTATTTATTTTCAAATAAATTATTAAAAAAAATAAAATTGGTCTATCTTTTTTTAGTACTATAAATAAGTAGAAGAAACGGTAACAATTTTTTAAAACTTACAGCTATAAGAAGTTAAATATTGACAAAAATGAACTTTTTGTGACTCGCATTACAAAAAAATTGTCATTTATTTTAAATGCAAATTCTAAAATAATACTTTAATATTTCTTTTATAGCATGAATCTATCAAAAAAAATATATAATTATTCAGTAGAAACATGCTGAAACTTAGTAAAATACATATGTTTAAAATTGATTCAAAGCTCATAAAAATTCATCAGAACATGTGCTCTTGAAACAAATCTTCACATGAAATGAAAATAATTAACCAGGTGTTGCCAGATTCTAATTTGTAAACTTCAATCTATATACAACACATACAAAGTAAAGTTAAGTGGTTTCTTTTAATTTTTTTTTATACTTTATTTCCAATGATGTGGAATTACCCTTTATATTGTTTGCATAGTCTCATTTTAACGTATCTGCTGAAGTGCGATTTAAAATTTTAATACATATTTTTTAAAAATTATCTCTATTAGGAAATATTTGTTTGGTATTTACGAGAAAAATTCTGTATGTTACCTATATGTAGGGATACAAAATCTTGGGTTATAGATTAGAGAATGAAAACTGCGATATTGTAATGCTAAAAAGAAAATTTGTAAGTTTTGCATTTTGTGTTCTATGCTTGTATTGGAAATAATTTGGCTGTAGTACAAGTAAATATTTATTTCAGTTGTTGAGAGGTTTCAAAATGGACAATATCTACGAAGGTGTTGTTGAACCAAATGGTGAAGACTTCACTGTAGAAGATATTGAAGGTCAACCAGGTGCTTTTCGTTGCTATTTGGATGTTGGTCTTGCCCGAACTACGACTGGGGCAAGAGTTTTTGGAGCGATGAAAGGTGCAGTTGATGGTGGACTTGACATTCCACACAGGTAAATTAATAAGATTTTACCAATTCATGGTTTCTTTATTATAGGATTTGTGTAGGTGCATTGGTTATACAGTCATGTCCACCTCACACTGGGAAAATTTGGCCCAGTTTAAATGTTGCCCTGATTAAGCTAATTCAATTTAAAAAAACTTGAATTAATGAACAGAAATGCTAGATTCGAAAATAAAGCTTATTATCTCTGCTTACTATTGCTTCTTTGACTCCAGGATTATTTCTGTTGCATTATCATTTGGATATTCCTGTTCAGTCCTCCTGTACTGGCCGTTCAACAACACAGAGTGGATTTTCTTATTGTAAGATATGTGCCATAGTCGGACATGGCACATCTCCGCTTTTTCGGCATCAGATTTTATCATTCTTAATTTTTTTTTATATAATAATTCTACAATATTTTTAATATCTCAAGCACTTTTTGTAAAAGTTTTATTTATTTTATTGTTCAATTAATCGTATATTTTACTTCTCGGTATTTATGTTTGGCACGGTTCTTTCTTTATGAAGTTCAGCTTTTTTGTTCCAAGCCTGTGTCATGTCTGTATAGTAGATTTTAATTGAATAATTATCACAGCATGCTTTATTAAGCGTCAATTGAGTACTGCTTGAGAATTGGGTAGACCTTGTTTGGAAGTGTATCTGTTACTATCCCAGTTAAACATTTAAATAATGCATTAATTATTTTGGCAATTTCAAGGCAAATTTCCTTGAAATTTGCCTCAAATAAGTAGAATCCACTGTATCTACAAATTTAGACTTGGTATAATATTCATTTTGAATCTGAAATTTGTGTGTCAGTTTATTTGTCAATTTGGTTAATTCTTTGCTGATAGTAAATGAAAACTTGAAAGAATTCATCTATGATAAAATTCAATAAATTTAAGAATGTATCTTTTGAACTAACTCATTGGGTATAGTTTTGAATTTGGTGTGAAGATACTTTAAGCATGGGTGCCACTCTTCAGTCCTGAAGACGGAATTCCGTCTTTTTAAAAATTTGAATTGAATTGCACAGTAAAAAATCGGTAAACCCAAAACAATTTGTATGTTTTTTTATTTCCTTGCATTCTGTGATCGTTGTGAAATAAGCCATAATGACGTCACATCCCGATGAAAGCTGATGTCTGCAGCTAGCATCTCCAGATAACCGTGGCGTAATCTTTTGCACATTGGACTAAGGGAAAATCCCCCTATTATTGGGAGATGCTAGTGCACTGCGCAACATTACCGAACAGTAAAATGTATCTTTGAATCTGGCTTCCGCTTCGAATGTGTTGAACGTTTTTTCGCTTGTCTACTAATTGCTATGGATTAAAATATTGTATGGAATTAAAATGGACTTCATTAAGATAGGTCAACAATTTAACGATGCTGGAGTTAGAAATAAATGGCAAGAAGAAAAAGATCAAAATGAAATATCTTTTAGTGAGTGGGTGTAAGAAGGTAGGTGAGGTTAGCCATTGATTTTGTTTTGTTTGCCCTAAGAAAATAAACTACGGAAATAATGGCAAGAAGGCATTAAAAAAGCTTGCAGATGACAAAGTTCACCAGAGGAATTACGAAGTCCGTTCCTAAATAGTCATCGTGTTGCTTCAAAACGGGATGTTAATATAACCTAACCCTAACTATTCAAAACTATGAAGCTTTCAGCTTGATCAAATATTATTTGAGGAGTCAGGGCAAAAAAAGTGCAATAATTCCTGAACATAAGATGAGGCAGAACTGTGGAATTTTTTTTCTCCCTTCATTCTTCAAAGCAAGCATTCTAAAACAGGCAGAAACTGCAACTCATTCTGAGCCAGATGGATTAAATAAAAGATAAAAATGATTAAAAAGTTAGCCCAAACAGAGGCCAAAAAGTGAAAGAAAATCTTAGATACAAAAATAACACTTTTTTTTATGAAGAAATAGCAAATGTGAACTGAAAAGAAATTGTTTTAATCTCTAACTATTATTGATGATGATAATAATAATAAGTAAACCTTTATTTGAGAGGGGGTGTAAATATTGGTATAGAAACAATTGAAAGATTTTTTTTAAGTATCCATATATGTTCCTTTTTCTATTCAATTGATAATATTAATTTAGTTACTTTAATATTGAATGTATTTTTCAGGTTTATGGGATAACATTTATATAGTTTTTCTTTTAATTATAAAGAACGTTGGACTCAGACATGACACATTTCCGCGGAAACGCGGATTTCCGCTTTTTCGGCATTGAATTTTATCATTTTTGGGATCGATGCAAATCTGCATTAAAATTTTTGTTAATATATTGGGGGGGGGTGCTCATGCAACCAAAAACTGTACGCCGTGTGAAAATTTTGCGTATGGCTCTAAAGCGAAACAGTTTCGAATTCATAAGATATTGCGTAATCCTGCCGAAAGCCGTTCAGCGTCCGAGTTATGTATCGGCGCTTTGGAGTCAAAGTTTAACATTGGGAGGAATGCCTGAAGGTTGTATTCTTTTCTTTATCGTTTCGTCCAATCGTCTTTCGTTCCATCCAATCAGAATTCATTCCGAATTTTGATTCGATAGAAAATCAACCCACGAATTTCTTCCGATCCGAATTTCGTGAGAAAAAAAGATCGTTAGCTCTCCGTGAAGGAAGCCATTTTATTTTTGAGTTCTTTTTACCATTCTTTTCTTCATTTTTGTTAGTTTTCGTTCCTTAACGTTTGTCTATCAACACAAACATGACACATTTGTGCGGATTTCGGTGTTTTCGGTATCGAATTTTGTCATTCTTGGGATCGATGTAAATCTGCATTAAAAGTTTTGGTAATGCGTTGGAGGAGGGGAGGGATTGGGCTCACAAAAGACATGAATAACACGTAAACGAAAACTGTGTGCCGTGTACACATTCAAATTAATCTCAGATTTTATAGATAAAAGATCAGAAAGAATGCATATTGAAACGTATTCTTTAATTTAGAGTGTTAAATACAAAATGTTGAGCAAAAAGCAGTCTGCTTTTGAATATTTTAGAAAAAAGATTTTTTGCGTGATGCTATTGATAGTAACTTTCAGAAATTTAAGGTCATCAGGTAAATGTTACTAGGAGGAACTTGATAGTAAGAAAATAGCTATGAGAAAAAAATAAAGAAAAACCCCCAATCAAAGAAAGAGAGCAAAATTTAGAAAATGAAGGAAAATAACAAACTGAAGCATAAAAGAAAGCTTGAACTGTTAGACTTTTGTTTCTCATTTTTTGAGCGTAATAATTATGTATAATCAAAAAAGTTTTTACATGGCCATATTTTTTAGTGAGATAATTTTGATCATAGTTTTTATTTTAACAAAACTTTATACGTAATTCATTTTTCACCCATTAATTTTCTTTTAAATAATAATTCTACAATATTTTTAATATTCCAAGCACTTTTTGGATAAATTTATTCATTTATTGTTCAATTAATCATACTTATTTTGCTTCTCGGTGTTTATGTTTGATACGATTCCGTATTTATGAAGTTCAGCTTTTTTTGTTCCAAGCCTGTGTCATGTCTGTGGACTGTGTTAATTTTTTTTTTATAAAGTTGTCTTGCAAATTTTGAAGAGTTCTTTGCTTTAAGGTTACTAACTACACATTGAGTTATGCAACTGTGCAGAATAAGCTGGTTTGAAATGTTCTTAATGAATAAGTAAAAAACGTAACAAATCAGCGGTCGAGTTCTGTTACTAAGGTAAACAATACTAAATATATCCCTTTGCTTTTAAAATAAAATTTGGTGGCTAGGGAAATGATTGTGGAAGAACATTTATAAAATGGGCAAAATTGTATTCAGTTCCTATAAAGATGGCATAGAATTTTTAAATGAATGATGTATTAGGTTTTTGTTCCGTTCTAATTTTTACAGTAGCTAATGATGAAAGCAAAAAGTCTCAATTTCTTATCCTTGAATTCTCGTATGTGTCATTTGTTTGGCAATAATTAGGTCTTTGCAATTTCATCATGTTTGAATATATAATCTATGTACTTATCTACTTTTACAATATAATTTAAAATATTTTACTGGCATTGTGATCTGGTGGTATAAGTTTGAATTTATTTTTTTTTTTTAGCAACAAACGATTTCCAGGATATGATGCTGAAAGCAAAGACTTTAATGCGGAGGTTCACCGCAAGCACATTTTTGGACAACACGTTTCAGAATACATGCGTATGCTGATGGAAGAGGATGAGGATGCATATAAAAAGCAGTTTTCCCAATATATTAAATTGGGTATTACTTCTGATGATGTAAGTATAAATATGAGCAACAGTTTTTTTAAGAAATGCGTGCTAAACTTGTGCAACAATTTTTCACCAAACCTTCTCTTATAGATGGAAGACATGTATAAGAAGGCACATTCTGCCATCAGAGCCAACCCAGAACATAAACCTCCTCCTGAGAAGAAGGTCGTCAAGAAACGGTATGTGTCCTATTTGTATATAGCTTATTTTTAATAACATGCTACCTGTATTGTTACAAGATATACTGATAATTGTTTAAATTTATTAATATTACTTCCATCTCCTGGTCATGGGTTATTTTTAATGTAAAATCCTTGATTTATTTTTGAATAAAGAGTGCTATCGTGCAATTTTTTACCTGATTTGATTTCAGATTAGCAGTTTTATTATAAGAAAATTTCTAATTTTTTTTAATATTGTTAAATAGCTTCCTGTCCTTTATAACCTTGATCTAGACTTGTAATATGCAGATAGTTTAAAATAGGGATGAAATGAATATTCAGCAAGTATTCGCTATGTGGCCCTTTTGTTGAATATTCCGTTTGGCCAATATTCAACAAAACAAGATATTCAGCTGAATAAAATGCAGAATAATCTTTTTCTTGTTTCTGTTTCACTGTATTTTCTTCTGTGCTTGTCATTATTAAGTTCTGCAATGATTTTTTCTTTTCTGTGAAGCAGTCCCAGAGCCAGTTTTCTCATACCTTATTAGAATTAGTCATGGAATTGGAATATTTAAAATATTACAAAAACTACATTGAGGTTATTTTTCTTAAAATTGATTGTATTATTATTTGTATATTTATTAATCTTTGACTTTTTATTTAAAATTTGAGAGCTATTTTATTTAAATAAATGGGTATTCAGTTGCTGGCTGCTCAGCCAAATCACTATTCTTTACATTCCTAGTCCAAGACCATTAGTTTTCTGTAGTTCTGAAGAATTGTTATTTGTAAGTTAATCCTCCCAATATCTGTTAAGAAAAGCTCCAAGTGTTTAAAATTATTCCAGTGTACTGTAGGTTAAATGGATTTTCTCCATTATTGGTAGCATTTTTGTAGCTAAAGGAGTATACTGGTTGGCTTACTTTCATATAAGTGGACTTTATCATAAGGATACGCTATGTAAAGATGGTATCTTTTTCTTTAATGTAGGCATTTTGTATATAATTTTGCTAAGTGCCAAAAGCTGTACTTTTAATACATGCAGCATTTATGTGCTCTAATAAATTGTAACTGTATTACTTCTTTACAGATGGAATCGGGCCAAGATGAACCTTAAGGAAAGGAGAAACCGTATTAAACAAAAGAAAGAAGCAGTTATCAAGAAACTTGATGCTGAAAAAGCTGAATAGTTTTTGTATTCTGAAAAAAATAAAGAAAAATAAATGGACTTGTGTATGTTTTGATAGTTGAAAGGAATGATCTTCTAAAGTATCTTATGATCTATAATTTAGCTTTATACTGCGTAATTTAAAATTGTTGATTGTGCTCAGTGAGAGAAAAAGAGTTAAAATTATTATATTATTGGAATTATACTTCTGCAGCTTATTGAATCAGCCCATCTCAAAGTGTTTTGTTTTGAAGACTACTAAATGTTATACTAAAACATTGTTTAAATCATATTGCCACTTGTGGAGGAGAAGTGCAGATCTTAATTGCTGAAGTTTAATTTATAGATAGAAAGTGCAGTAAAATTGAGATTTCCAAGACATTAAGTTGGAATACCAGAAATGCGGATTTAAATACTAGTTTGATAAGATTTTGACTTTGTTTTTCATATATGTAGAGTAAATGCAATTATTACTGAAATATAAATAGTGAATTAATATGAGTTTTGATGAAAATTGAACATAAAATGTTATTGCCATGGAGTGGAAAGTTTTCAGAAATGCTTTCTCCAGAATTTGTTGCATGCAGTTCTTTCCATAAAGCAAATTAGCTGAATTTTTAAGATACATTAATTAAATTTAATATAATTGTTATATTTGTAAAAAGTTATGGATTTCATGAAAGTTAAAAAGTAGTTTCTGTAAAAACTTCTACTGTTGGCAGCTGTAAGTAGGTATTAAGTTGTGAAAAATAACTTTTATATAAAAGGCTGTGTTATTTTGGTAAGTGTGTGAAATTGTGCTGGGATGGTTGATAAGGATTTATAAGAATTAAAAACCAAGTGAAATGTTCAAGAATGAAGAAATTTCGAATGTTTTCAAATGACTATTGTGCCTCAAAAGATAAAGACAAACATAATTTTGATATTTGTATATATTCAAAATGAATAGGAGAATAAAAACAGGGTTCCCACGGTCCTTGAAAAGATTTTTGATGAAATTAAGTCCGTGAATTTTTAAGCGACCGCCGATAATCTCCGCCCCCATTTTCTCCTCTCCGCTTATTACCCTCTGCAGAGT